>JASAUF010000667.1:2212500-2605000 GCA_030180095.1 Magnolia changhungtana
TCTTCCAAGAAGGGCACCTTTCAAGGGCATTCATGGCCACACTTATCTGCCTTATTCCCAAATCTGTGGGCCCAAAAAAATTTTCTAATTTTCGTCCAATTAGTTTATGCAAATGTATTTATAAAATTTTTTCAAAACTAATTGCTGACAGGCTTAGCAGGATCCTGCCAAAAATTATTTCTCCTAAACAAGGTGCTTTTGTCCAAGGTAGAGTAATAGCAAATAATTCTGCTCTCGCTAAAGAAGTCTTCAGGGACATCGATAGGAAGGTCGAAGGGGGCAACATCCTTATGAAGCTAGATATGGAGAAAGCTTATGATCGCCTAGACTGGGGCTTCCTCAAGGAGGTCCTCTTTAAGTTTAGCTTTGCAGCCTCCTGGATAGCAATGGTGGAGAAATGCTGGGTTAACTCCTGGTTCTCTATGTTGGTTAACGGTGAGCCTTGCAGTTTTTTCAAGTCGTCTAGGGGGCTCCGCCAGGGAGACCCGATCTCCCCGAGCCTATTTATTCTGGCCTCCGAGGTTCTAAGTAGAGGCTTCCAGCAGCTCTTCACGAGTGGGGCCTGTCTCCCCTATGCCACTCATAGGTCATGCCCGCTCATATCTCACCAACTCTTTGCTAATGACACGCTTTTGCTCGCTAATGGTGGGAGGTCGTCTTTGAAGCGTATTGATGATTTCCTCAAGGCCTACCAAGCATCGTCGGGCCAGAAGATCAGCACTTCCAAGAGTTTTTTCATCATCTCAGTGTCTCAGCCACTGTCCCGGGCTAGGGCAGTCCAAAGGGTACTTGGTTTTGAACAAGGGTCGGCCCCCTCCACCTACCTGGGCATCCCAATCTTCAAAGGAAAAGCATTGAGATCCTTCTTCTGCCCTTTAGTGGAGAAATTTCAATGCAAAATTTCAGGTTGGAAGACGAAATTGCTATCCAAAGCGGGCTGAGCCACCCTTATCAACCATGTTCTCAACAATATTCCCGTGCACGTCTTGGCAACAGCGAATATCCCGCTATCTCTGTTTGGCGAGTTGGATAAGGCCTGTGCAAACTTCTTTTGGGGGTTGGGAGGGGGATCGCAGGCGGTACCACTGGATGAGATGAGATTCCATCACTCGCCCCAAGATGGAAGGGGGTTTAGGGATCAAGAGTCTTGCTTGTGTGATGTCGGCTTTTAAGATGAAGTTAGCTTGGAATGTGTTCAGCTCTGATAATGGCAGCAATTGGGCGTCCTTTGTTCGGGCTAAGTGTGTTGTTGATGTTGTCAGTATTGATGGCGTGTGCAACTCCAATCATGCCTCTCCCATCTGGAAGAGGGTTTGCTCTATGCTACCGCTGGTTGCAGCAAAATCTAGGTGACTGATCGGTAAAGGGGAGCTGAATTTTTGGAAAGAGGCCTGGTCGGGGCTGGGCCTGCTGGCAGCGTGGTGCCAGCAACCCTCTTCCCTGGAAGTTCACGTGTGTGACCTCATTGGTCCCCAAGGCTGGATCGACCCAAGTCGAGCCCTGTCACTCCTCCCTGTTGATGCGGTGGACCATATTACTAGGGAAATGCGGGGCAACAAAGCACTGTCAGTAGCCACCTCGCTACTGACGTAGTCAACATGGAATCTGCATACTGTTCTAAGTATTCTCGGTATAAGTGCCCAAGTATCATCCATCACACTCTGCCAGAGTATCAAAGTTTTAGCCCAAAACCTAAAAGGGCACTTTTTCTGTTCCCATCCGCCTACTGAGTGAAAGGATAAAGCTGAGTGGAGGGATAAAGCTCTATTTCATTTTTATTTTTATTTTAAAGCCATTGGCTTTTGAACGAGCTACTAGCAGCAGATGGCGAGCGGAGCCCTCAGCTTCAGCACCTCCCTCCTTCCATCCTCGAGCCGAGTACCAATCCGTACAAGCCCTAACAAGATCGGACCCAGGGCTCAAACAGTCACGACAAGGTTCAAGAAACCGCTGGAGGAGCTCTACCACGTGCGGGTGGAGAGAGGGGTACCAAAGAAGTGGTTGGAGGAGCTAGGCATCTCTCGGTAGTCGATGTGGAAAATAGCAAGTGTCGGTTGCCTTGGCCGATTGGCATGTGGACCAGCTGGTCTATATCGTGAGAAGGGAAGTGAGGGTCGTGCCCGAGGGCGGCAAACGGTCGCTGCGGTTCGAGGCCGATGACCTCGTCCGCTACCCCAAATGGTTCAAGGTGGACCTCTACTTTGACGGTCCGTACGAGGAGCTCTATCAGTTCCTTGCCTACGACGACGATTGGTTCACGTGGTTTGTGGTCCTAGATCTTGAAGGTGATGTGGTGTCCATCTTAGGTTAATGAAGATATCGTGTTTCTAGGTTTTTTTTTTCCTTTTTCGGTGGTATGATTTTACCCTCTAAATTTTGTAAATTTACAAAAATGGTCTTGGAATGTAATCTGAAACCTGATGCCTCACGGTTATCTTCCTTTGGGTTGCTGAGCGATGGGAGAGAGTGCCCTTTTACAAGGGTATTTCTGTAGTTTTAAGCATTATACTGTCGGTTTTTTTAGCAGATGATATGACAAAATTGCCCTCAAAATATTTTGGAGCGTCTGGTTTTGTGAAAAATTTTGCTACTCTGGTAGAGCGTGTTTAGATTATACGCAAGCGCTTAAGAATTACTTACAAATTGCAACCGTGGAATACATGAACAAAAAATTAAGATTGTTTGATTATTTCACTAAGGTATTGGTGGGCATTTATTGGACGGTTAAGAATGAAATATATCCAACGGTCCTATTTTTCTGCAAAGAAGGTCCACCAATCAGAGGTCGGGATTGTTCAACCTATCTGATCTTGGAAATGTGACTTGGAGACAGAGGACTGCACAATCTAGTTGGTTTATCCAGTTAATATATGCCACGTGTACAACTTCTGCGAATCGAGCATTGCACGCAGCCCGGTAACTTGTATGATGATCTCGAACGTTCATTTGGATGGTCCCACCATACACTTGGCCGTCTACAGTGCACAGAAATGTTCTACCGGCTTACCAACTGGCTAGACAATCCCAGCCATGTGATTGGTGGCTTGCAAAAGTACACATCGATTGGACGGTTGCGGTTGCCCAATCTGTGCCAATCTACCGCGTAGTTCACCTGATGGATGGACTATTCTTTTCAGCGTAGCAGTACAGGTATCAGGTGGGATTTTCATGAGCCACTTGATTCTTCCCCAATCCAAAGGAGGAACTCTGTGATTGGTGGCCCACATTTTTGCACGGTTTGCATGACTTTTCAATTTTGTCAAATGGGCCCCTTTTTTGTGATAGGGACGCTGTCGCATCAGCACGTGTTGATGATCAGGACCGTTTTAAGTAGATCTGATGGGTGGGGTTGGTCAGATTTCATGGTCCCACTGGACCACATTTTACCAGAGAATAAAGGCTATTTATGAGTAGGGCTGTCAAGCGCCAGGCCTGGATTTGAACCTTTGGTCAGGTGGGTCGGGCCTAGCCAGTCGACAGCACTGGCCTAATTGGTAAGTTGCAAAGTTGTGGGCCGCACTTGAATGGACCATGAGTATATGTTGGACAAATCCTAACCATCTAATTGGACCGTAGTCCTCCATCTGGTTGTGTCAATCGGTCTGGCCAGCCTTTCAGCCCTGGCCAACCATGGGTCCGTTCTCGGGCTTAGAATCCTTCCTTTGAACAAATAGTCATCGAAGGCACCCTCATTTCAGTACGGCTCCAATTTTCACTATACACGAATCCACCCTCATATATGAGATTTATTCATCCAGTGGGGCCAATGAGGGTTTCCTACTGCAGAAATCGGATGGGTCAAAAGATAAAGATGGCTAAGTGAACAACTCAAAGGCAAATTTATTTTATTTAGCATCCACGGTAGGGCCCACTAAGTGAACAATTCGTTTGTATTGAATATGGGCCATATGTCAGTAAAGATTTGTTTTGGCCACAATTCTAGGCGGCCTGCTACTTGATCCAAGCCGTCCATTAAGTCGCCCACACCAGGAAGATCACGTGGCTGGAAATTTAGATAAATTTATTCATCTGGTGGGACACATGTGGACAAAAGAAGAGGTGAACACAATCAAAATATTGTGTGAACCACATTCGGCAGTCCATGTACTTGTGTAGGACCCATGGATGAGAACATCGACAGGCCCACTTAAGGAAAATGAATGTAACTGAATAATGAGATTCACGCATGTTTCTAACCTTCAAGAATCTCATGACACGTTTTTCATAAGAGTGGTCGGGCGAGAAGCTGGGCAAGGCTGGATAGAGTTTGTTGTAACAGTTCCTGGGCAAGGTTGTTTCCCTCTTTACAAGTTATGCACCTAGTCAGAATCCATTCGGACCATGCACCACTCCTCATCTCCTTCCCGCCTACTTCTAGTGTATTTCCGAAACCTTTCAGGTTTCGACAGATGTGGCTAGGCCATGCCTCGTTCCAGGAGCTGGTTAGGACTGCCTGAAAGTCAGAGTTTGTGGGAGATCTGCTCTTCACCTTACACAGTAAAATGTCTAAGATGAAGGCAACCCTCAGAACCTGGATTAGGAACTTCTTTGGGAACATCTTCCATAATATTAAGCAGGCCGAGGTTGAGCTTAAGCTTACCCTTGCTGAAGATGACACTCTTTCATTCACGTCCCAGGAAAACCTTCAATCCCTGGAGAGGGCCAAGGCGAAGTTGGCCCAGCTAGAGCTTTGTGAGGAGATTTTCTGGAAGCAGGAATCCAGATGCAACTGGCTGAAGGAGGGCGGCCGCAATCTCTTTTTTCCACAACATGACTTCAGATAGGGCTAGGAGAGCCTCGACTCAGAGCATCGACCTGTTGGATGGCAGGGTGGCTGCGGACCAGGATTCCATCAAACAGGCAGTAGTTGAATATTTTGTTGTGCTATTGACAGCCGAATCTGTCTCGGCGCATGACGATTTGCTGATCACCATCCCTAAGGAGATCTCCAATGGAGATAATAGGGAGCTGATGCAAGACCCTACTATGAAGGAGGTCCATTGTGCAGTTAAGGCTCTCCCTCTTGACGGAGCCCCAGGCCCGGATGGCTTTATCGGGTCATTTTTTCAGGCCTGCTGGGAGACGATTGGCCATGATATCTTCTAAGCAGCCCTTTCCTTCTTCCAAGAAGGGCACCTTCCAAGGGCATTCACGGCCACACTTATCTGCCTTATTCCCAAATCTGTGGGCCCAAAAAAAATTTCTGATTTTCGTCCAATTAGTTTATGCAATTGTATTTATAAAAATTTTTCAAAACTAATTGCTGACAGGCTTAGCAGGATCCTGCCAAAAATTATTTCTCCTGAACAAGGTGCTTTTGTCCGAGGTAGAGCAATAGCAGATAATTCTACTCTCGCTAAAGAAGTCTTCAGGGACATCGATAGGAAGGTCGAAGGGGGCAACATCCTTATGAAGCTAGATATGGAGAAAGCTTATGATCGCCTAGACTGGGCTTCCTCAAGGCGGTCCTCTTTAAGTTTAGCTTTGCAGCCTCCTGGATAGCAATGGTGGAGAAATGTTGGGTTAACTCCTGGTTCTCTATGTTGGTTAACAGTGAGCCTTGCATTTTTTTCAAGTCGTCTAGGGGGCTCCGCCAGGGATACCCAATCTCCCCGAGCCTATCTATTATGGCCTTCGAGGTTCTAAGTAGAGGCTTCCAGCAGCTCTTCACGGGTGGGGCCTGTCTCCCCTACGCCACTCATAGGTCATGCCCGCTCATATCTCACCAACTCTTTGCCGATGACACGCTTTTGCTCGCTAATGGTGGGAGGTCATCTTTAAAGCGTATTATTGATTTCCTCAAGGCCTACCAAGCATCGTCGGGCCAGAAGATCAGCAATTCCAAGAGTTTTTTCATCATCTCAGTGTCTCAGCCACTGTCCTGGGCTAGGTCAATCCAAAGAGTACTTGGTTTTGAACAAGGGTCGGCCCCCTCCACTTACCTGGGCGTCCCAATCTTCAAAGGAAGAGCGTTGAGATCCTTGTTCCGCCCTTTGGAGGAGAAATTTCAATGTAGAATTTCAGGTTGGAAGACGAAATTGTTATCCCAAGCGGGCCGAGCCACCCTTATCAACCATGTTCTCAACAGTATTCCCGTACACGTCTTTGCAGCAACCGATATTCCGCTATCTCTATTTGGAGAGTTGGATAAGGCCTGTGCAAACTTCTTTTGGGGTTAGGAGGGGAATCGCAGGTGGTACCATTGGATGAGATGGGATTCCATCATTCGCCCTAAGATGGAAGGGGTTTTGGGGATTAAGAGTCTTGCTTGTGTGATGTCGGCTTTTAAGATGAAGTTAGCTCGGAATGTGTTCAGCTCCGATAATGGCAGCAGCTCGACGTCCTTTGTTCGGGCCAAGTGTGTTGTTGATGTTGTCAGTATTGATGGCGTGTGCAGCTCCAATCATGCCTCTACCATCTGGAAGAGGGTTTGCTCTATGTTACTGCTGGTTGCAGCAAAATCTAGGTGGCTAATCAGTAAAGGGGAGGAACTAAATTTTTGGAAAGAGGTCTTGTAAGACCCGTATCCTAGACCGTACCGTTCCGCAGAATCCCGCGGTATTTTCGATCGAATTCCGGCAACCTTCGACCCTTACCGGTATCTGCGCACGACCCTGATTCATACGCCGTTAACCCGAGTCGACTCAACCCGAGACTTGTACCATTGCGACCGCACCGTCGCCGCGGTTCCGATGCCGCGACTCACGCGCCGAGGCGATACTCTGGCCAGGAGATGTAGGTCAGCGTTCGGTGCGAGGAAAACGCCGCGCGTTGCGAAATCCAAGGAAATCTCTGCTAGATGTCCCATTAATCACCCATCAATCCATCAAGGGTCAAGTACACATCACTTTCACATTTTCCCAAATAAGCCTCAAAAGTCAAAAAGTTCTTACAACACACATGCATTCTTACACCTTTTGCCAAAAAAGTCAAGAAAGGTGTCTTACACCCATCACCAATACATCACACCACATCCATCACTCATTCCTTTCACAATACTCTATCTCTCCCTCTTTTTCAAACCTCATTTCCAAGCAACCATACGTATGAGCTATCTCCCCTTTCCTTCCAAGCCACAAGTGTGACCCACCTCTCCACCCTCTCATCTCTCATCCTAGCCTTCCATTTCTCATCTTCACCATTAAAGAGGAGCACAAGGAGACCGGCAAGCCGAGGGAACAAGAAGATCAAGCGGTGGGTGTTTGTAGCTCTATATTTCCTTCATTTTTGTCGATTTAGGGTCCATAATGTGGGACCCACCTTGATGTACTTTTGAATGAGGGGCCCATAGTGGCAGGGTCCCTCCATACTCACCGATTTCTCTATGTCTCACTCTTTATCTCTCTCTATTTCATTTTTTCTTTTTTTTTCTCTTAGATCATGTGATGGTTGTGTGGTCTACTTGAAATGAGCCCCACCATGACATATGTACCTTATCCAAGCCATTCACCGGTGGGGCCACTTTAAATGTGTTGTACCCACACCATCCATTCATTTGGTGGCCCACCCAAGTGGGGCCCACCTCAATGCATGTGTGCGCCAACCCGTCCAGACGCTGGACGTGGCTGGAGAATGACACAAATATCAGCTTGTTTCTAAGCTTTTGGGTGGCTCCCATGTATGGGCCCCACCGGGTTATATGTGTTCAATCCACGCCGTCCATCCCCTCCACAAGGATGTTTTAGACGTTGAGCCGAAAGATGAGGTCGATCCAACACTCAGGCGGGCCGTACCATAGGAAACAGTATATTCTACCGTTCAAAACTTCTAGGGCCCACCTTGCCTTATCTACACACCAAAAAAATTTGAACCTTGGACTTGTTGGATGCATTCCGGGCCCGAGAACACAATGGGCGGGCTGGATTTTCTGAAAGTGGGCCCCGCATACCATTTTCTGCAAGGAAACAGAAATAAAAAAAAAAAAAGAAGAAAAGAAGCAGAGGCGTCAGGAGGGCGCAGGCGCTGCCTGCGCTGGTTTGGGCGGACGGACAGGGCCACCCACGGCCCCTGTCGTGGGCCCCACCATGATGTATATGTGTCATCCATTCCGTCCATTAGGTGGACCCCTCCATGGAGTAGACCCCCTCCAAAGATCAGGCCCATCCACTGTTTTGGCGGCCCACACCAAAGGAAACAGTGAAAATTGAGGGTCTACCATTGAAACCTTTTTGGGGCCCACAGAAGTCTTGGATCAAGATGAAATTTGTGTTTTTCCTTTCACTGGGTCCGTGGGACCCTGTCAACGGGTTGGATGGCATGTAAACATTACGGTGGGCCCCACGTGGAGCCCACATGAAATATGTGTTTCCCACCGTCCAGTGGACGGTGGGCGTGAGGGCGTGCGTGTGTGCATGCGTGTGTGTGCGTGCGTGTGTGCATGCGTGTGTGTGCGTGGTGCGTGTGTTGTGTGTGTGTGTGTGTATATATATATATATATGTTATATTATATATGTATATTATATATATATATATATATATATATTATATCTATATTATTTTTAGGATTTTTATATATACATTATGGTAGGCCGCATGTGGACCCCACCATGATGCACATATGACATCCAATCCGTCTATCCATTGTGAAATATCATTTTAGAGCATGAGTTAAAGAATGAGGCAGATCCAAACTTCAAGTGAGCCCACTTTGGTATCTGTTTTGTGGCCCAACCTCTTAGGCCCACCTGACATACTTAAGGCCCATGGGTTAAGGCCCATTGCGATGTATTAGGGCCTATGGGTTAAGGCCCATTCGATGTACGTATGGGGCCCAATTGGTGTGGCCCATCTGATACACATATGACCCATGAGGTTAGGCCCATTTGATGCACTATAGAGGCCACGGGTTACGGCCCATTGCAATGCACTTAAGGCCCATTGGTGCGGCCCATGGATGTGGCCCACTTGATGAATATAAGGCCCATGTGACACGGCCCATTCGATGTATTTAAGGCCCAATGGGATGTACCTAAGGTCCATTGCAATGTGTGATCCCTACATGGTTTATGTAATGATGTTTACAACAAATAATGCCTTGGGAGCGATGTTGGTTTGACATCCACATTGCGGGTATAGTGTTGGTTAAATGTCCGCATTATGACTCTCCCTAGGGCCATCGATAGGCCCATACTGGGTATGTGTAGGCCGTCCATGTCTAGGCCCATCTGTGTTGCAAGAATAGTTCATTACTTTATAACATGTGTAGTATAGTTTCATGATTCATGATCATACGCATCATACGTATGCTTGACATGAGAAGTGACTGATCATAGCATATGCCTTCGGGCAGGTTGTTTAGGGGCTCCCGGTTAGGCGGTGTTGCCCTACATGAGCGCACGATACGCGCAGGATTGCTGCATGATTGGATAGTGTGTTTCATGCATTTGCATTGTGTGATGTGGTTACTGTACGCCCTAGCGACATCAGGGCCATAACCTCCACAGGCGTATCGTGGTTGGCAGGATTGGATACCGAAAATCTTGTTCTACATGGGGTGCTATAGATATCCCTGGGTGAAAGTCCTTAAACCCTTATGGTACCAAGAGGTTGCTCCAACGTCTAGACCGAGTGGGTGCATGAGCGCCGAGTACCGATTACCAGACGGTCGCGCTCTCCACTATGTCGTGGTCGGTTGGAAGGGGGTGCGGCCTTACCCGCCCGAGAGTAGGGGGTAACGCTAGGCTGAGTTTGACCAGCTCGAGGAATGGGTCCGCTATCGACGAGCCGCGCCCGATATTGGCAGGCGGATAGTGAGGTCTCTTCCACTTACCTTTTTGCGCGCGATGGCGCGGCAATCTGGTTTTGAGTGTACTAGACCCCGGTGATATCCCAGATTTTGAGCTGTATTGATATGTGGACTTAGATGAGGATTTGTATGCTTGAGTTGCATTTCACATCGCATGGCCTTGGTATGGCCGACATCATTCATGCCTTGCATCGCATAGCCTTGGTATGGCTAGTGGTATTCATGGACTCGTCAGCATGTTCCGCATTACTCTGATACTTCATAACTGCATTACTACCTTGCGCACACACTTTCACCACCCTCTAAGCTTTTATAAGCTTATGCACGACCGTTGCGTGCAGGTGTGTGACGCGAGGATGCAGTACGAGCTGCGAGGAGCGCGAGTTGCAGATCTTTGGAGCTTTTTGTTCATTCTCATTGTATTTCCCTTTATGCTCATTGTACTTGTAAAGTTTTTGATCATAGTGGAAATGTGATGGAGTTTTTTTTGTTGTTATTTGTGGGTTATGCCTTTGGTTATGCTTATTATGAATTAAACGGATGTTGAAAATCCTCCTCGTAGCATCCCAGGATCGGAACCTGGCGTATGGGCGCTAGGAACCGAGAATGGGGTTCTACGGAGGCTGTCGGCACCGGATTCGGCGATCGAAAATTTTGTGAGCCCGGTTTCCGAGTTTGGGGCGTGACAGGTCTGGTCGGGTCTGGGCCCGCTGGCAACATGGTGCCAACAACCCTTTTCCCTGGAAGTTCATGTGTGCGACCTCATTGGCCCCTAAGGCTAGATCAACCCAAGTTGAGCCCTGTCACTCCTCCCTGTTGATATGGTGGACCATATTGCTAGGGAAATGCGGGCCAATAGAGCACTGTCAGTAACCACCTCGCTACTGATGCAGTCAGCACGGAATCTGCGTACTGTTCTAAGTATTCTCGGTATAAGTGCCCGAGTATCATCCATCACACTCTGCCAGAGTATTAAAGTTTTAGCCCAAAACCTAAAAGGGCATTTTTTCTGTTCCCATCCACCTACTGAGTGAAGGGATAAACCTCTATTTCATTTTATTTTTTTTTAAGCCCTCGACTTTTGAACGAGCTACCAGCAGCAGATGGCAAGCAGAGCCCTCAACTTCAGCACCTCCCTCCTTCCGTCCTCGAGCCGAGTACTAATCCGTACAAGCCCTAACAAGATCGGGCCCAAGGCTTGAACAGTCACGACAAGGTTCGAGAAACCGCCGGAGGAGCTCTACCACATGCAGGTGGAGAGAGGGGTACCGAAGAAGCGGCTGGAGGAGCTAGGCGTCTCTCGGTGGTCGATGTGGAAAATCGGCAAGTGCCTGTTGCCTTGAGACTGGCATGTGGACCAGCTGGTCTATATCGTGAGAAGGGAAGTGAGGATCGTGCCCGAGGGCGGCAAACGGTCGATGCGGTACGAGGCCAGCGACCTCGTCCGCTACCTTAAATGGTTCAAGGCGGACCTCTACTTCAACCGTCCGTACGAGGAGCTCTATCGGTTCCTTGCCTACGGCGACGATTGATTCACATGGTTCGTGGCCCTAGATCTCGAAGGTGATGTGGTGTCCATCTTCGGTCAATGAAGATATCTTGTTTCTTAGTTTTTTTTTTTTCCCTTTTTCGATGGTATGATTTTACCCTCTAAAATTTGTAAATTTACAGAAATTGGTCTTGGAATGTAATCTGAAACCTGATGCCCCACAGTTATCTTCTTGTGGTTGTTGAGCGGATGGGAGAAAGTGCCCTTTTCCAAGGGTATTTCTGTAGTTTTAAGCATTATTCTATTGGTTTTTTAGCAGATGATATGACAAAATTGCCCTCAAAATATTTTGGAGCGTGTGGTTTTGTGAAAAACTTTGCTATTCTCGTAGAGCGTGTAGATGATACGCAGGCACTTAGGAATTACTTAGAAATTGCAATCGTGGAATACAAGTAGTAAGAAAAAAAGTCCAAATTTACATGCCCCCATATAAATGTATCATGAACCAAAAATTAAGATTGCTCGATTATCTCACTATGGTGTTGGTGGCCATTTATTGGACGGTTAAGAATGAAATATATCCAACGGTCCTATATTTCTGCAAACAAGGTCCACCAATCAGAGGTCGGGATTGTTCAACCAATCTGATCTTGGAAATGTGACTTGGAGACAGAGGACTGCACAATCTAGTCGGTTTATCCAGTTAATATATGCTACGTGTACAACTTCTATGTATCGAGCATCGCACGCAGCTTGGTAACCTGTATGATGATCTCAAACGTTCATTTGGCTAGTCCCACCATACACCTGGCCATCTACGGTGCACGGAAATGTTCTACCGTCTTACCAACTAGTTGGACAATCCCAGCCATATGATCGGTGGCTTGCAAAAGTACACATCGATAGGATGGTTGCGGTTGTCCAATCTGTGCTCATCTACCGTGGGGTTCACCTGATGGATGGACTATTCTTTTCAACATAGCAGTACAGGTATCAGGCGGGATTTTCATGAGCCACTTGATTCTTGCCCAGTCTAAAGGAGGAACTCTGTGATTAGTGGCCCACATTTTTGCATGGTTTGTATGAGTTTTCAATTTTGTCAAATGGGCCCCTTTTTTGTGATAGGGATGCCATTGCATCAGCACGTGTTGATGATCAGGACCGTTTTAAGTAGATCCGACGGGTGGGGTTGGTCAGATTTCATGGTCCCACTGCACCACATTTAATTTAACTAGGGGTGTATATGCAGTCTTGGCTCGGTTCGGTCAGCAGCTCGGGCCGGTTCGAGCCAAGATTGAGCCGAGTTCACCATTGCAGCATTTCCACAAACACCTAGACTGCACCTTCAAAATCCTTGTAGGCGAAACAGAAACAATGGTTTTACAAGTATTTTATCAAACACCTTCTAAGCAACATAAAAACCAAGGAAAAAAGGATATTTATTTCATGTACATACCTTCCTTGCCACCGGTCACACTTCGTTGAGTCATTTTATCAAACACTTGGTGAGCAACATCAATGGCAAAGTAACCAAGTCACTGAACTGGTTCGATCTGATTTTGATTCGAGCTAGATTCGATCCAAGTCAGGTCGAGCTAGGGCCTGCTCGAACTCATTTTTGAGTTCAAAAAATAAGCTCGACTCGTCGAGCTAGCTCGGTTCGTGCACCCCCCTGCATTTAACCAGTGAATAAACGCTACTGCGAATAGGGGCTGTCAAGCACCAGGCCTGGATTTGAACCTTTGGTCAGGTGGGTCGGGCTCAGCCAATCGACAGCACTGTGCTAATTGGTAAGTTGCAAAGTTGTGAGCTCCACTTGAATGGACCATGAGTACAAGTTGGACAAATCCTAACCATCTGATTGGACCGTAGTCCTCCATCTGGTTGTGTCAGTATGTCTGCCAGCCTTTCGGCCCTGGCCAACCATGGGTCTATTCTTGGGCCTAGAATCCTTCCTTTAAATAGATAGCCATAGAAGGCACCCTCATTTCAGTATGCTCCAATCTTCACCATACATGAATCTACCCTCATATACGAGATTTATTCGTCCAGTGGGGCCGATGAGGGTTTCCCACTGCAAAAGATAAAGATGGCTAAGTGAACAGCTCAAAGGCAAATTCGTTTGTATTGAATATGGGCCATGTGTCAGTAGAGATTTGTTTTGGCCACAATTCTGGGCGGCCTGCTACTTGATCCAAGCCGCCCATTAAGTCGCCCACACCAGAAAGATCGCGTGGCTGGAAATTTAGATCAATCTATTTATCTATTGGGACGCATGTGGGCAAAAGAAGAGGTGGACACAATCAAAATGCTGTCAACCACATTCGGCAGTCCACGTACTTGTGTAGGACCCATGGATGAGAACATCGACGGGCCCACTTAAGGAAAATGAATGTAACAGAAAATTGAGATTCACGCGTGTTTCCAACCTTTCAAGAATCTCATGGCACCTTTTTCATAAGAAAGTGTCTACTGCCAGCGTAGATCTCAGAATGAAAACACACAGGTCTTCACGCTTCCAAACACCCAAAGACACTAACCCTGTCTAAGCCTGCCCAAAAACGTGAGAGAGAGAGAGAGAGAGAGAGAGAGAGAGAGCCTAAATGAAAAGCCACCACCTTGTTTCAGCAGCTCCTCCATAGGCAAAGGCCAAATACCAAATACCATGGACCCTTCATCATCCTGTCCACCACCCCACAGTCACAAGACCCCACCACCAAAACTCCACAAGAAAACCAAATTCACCCACACCTTCCTCTACACCATCACCTCCATCCTCCTAATCATCACCTTCCAATCCCTTGCCCTCCTCAAATCCAACTCCCCACCAGCCCAAACACCCCGCCACCACCAATCTCCAACCCCACATCCCCAAGTGGGCCCCACATTCCACCCACTAAAGGACCCAAGGGTCCCACCCTACACCCACCCAAACAAGACATGGTTCATGAGCACCCTCACAGGCCACAGCCTGCATGGCATGCCAGAGCACTTCACCTTCCCCTCCCACCCCCCTCACAACATGACCCTCTGCATGAACACCTACCAAAGATCCTACACGCTCATCGCGGCAGGCCACGCATTCCCACCGGATTCCACAGTCCTCCCGGGCCTCACGTTCGTGGCCGACAGCTTCTACGACTACGAGAACCCATGGCACAGCCTCAACGCCCTCTCCGTCTTCTTCTCATGGATGATGGAGAATGGTTGCACCCGGCCAGCTCGGTTTGTGGTTTTCAAAAGTGGGGGTGTTGTTAAAAATGTAGGGGGGTGGATATCAGAACTCATGAAGGCCTGTTTGGGCAGTAGCAATGTGGTTTTTGATTGCTTGGAGAAATATGAAAGTGCTTGCTTTGAGAAGGCTGTGATTTTCAGGAGGGGACTTGGGAAGATGTCCAGTGAGAGGAGGCATGGGCTGTTCGAGATGATCAGATGCAAATGCTGGGATTTCTGCAATGCTACAATACAAAAGGATATAAGTGAAGGAGATAACAAAGGGGTGAGGATTACTTTGATTGGGAGGGATGGGAAGAGAGCTTTCAGGAATGAGAGTGGAGTGAAGCTGGTGATGGAGAGGGAGTGTAACAAGGTTTCTGGGTGCACCTTAAAACTGGTGCATCTGAAGAATATGAGCTTCTGTGATCAGGTATGATCTAAGCCGTCCATCTGATGGTTCCCATCAAGATCATATTTTTTAAACGTTTTTTCCTTTTTTCTTTTTTCATTTGGGTGTGATCCAAGCCGCCCGTCAACTGTTCTTCGCCATGATTATGTTTCTGAATGCTTTTTTGTCACTTGGGTATGATCAAAGCTGTCCATCAGGTGGGTCCCACCATGTAGATGGCTCTTCCCGGAAATCAGGGGGGTCCACGGTACAAACTGGCCACAATGCTATAAACAAAAGGATTATAAAAACTGCTGATATTTCTCAGTCTTCCATTGGTTTTGTAACCTCTAGTTCAATTGATCAACGGCATCTGGATGTTGGGACCCATCCGTCTGACGGCTTGGATGTGGCACGCCTTTGTCCCTTTGGCACATGGGTAACGTGTAGACGGGTTCCCTTTGTGATGAACGGTGAGATTTCTCTATCAATGTGATGTGTGATTTCTGGGCCCCACAAAAATATTAACTTCCAAAAAAATTGAAATGCACCAGCCGGGAATCGAACCCGGGTCTGTACCGTGGCAGGGTACTATTCTACCACTAGACCACTGGTGCTTCACATGGCTTTTGATGGTCTTTCTTTTTAAGAAATTATAATATTTTGTATGGACCCCACACTTCTACTTGGTCTATGTAACTTTGAATCCGATCCAACCCATACATTAGATATGATATTATTTTTTAGGACATGAGACCAAAAGGAAGTACAAAAATAAATTCATGTGGGCCACACCACACGGAACTGTTTGGAGGGAATGAACAACCACTAAAAAGTAAAACCTTCCCCACGTTGTCAGACACACTTATTGTGTATATGCCATCTAATCCATTCATCATATAAGCCCCACTAGTACGAAGGGACACAAAACCAGGTCGCCATGAAATCCAGGCGGGCCACACCACGTGAATCTGGAGATCTTAGGCATTATTTTACATTTTTCCCTGCGTTCTGATCCACCCAATTTTTGGATCAGCCTGATTTTTTGTTTCTACAGTGAACATGAGGGTTAGAACAGGATGGACGGGTTGGATCGAATGTACAGTTGAGATGGACCCACAGACCATATAAGCACACCTCATTTAAAAAATATATAATGATTTTGGCTTGCAGGTACAGATCATGAGGAATACCGACGTTCTCGCAACCGCACATGGGGCCCAGCTAACGAACATGATGTTCATGCCCAAAGGAAGCAGTGTCATGGAAATGTTCCCCAAAGGATGGTTGGAAGGGGCAGGGATCGGACAATACATCTATCAATGGTTCGCCAGCTGGTCCGAAATGAACTACGAAGGTGCGTGGAGGGATACGGACGGTCTAGATTGCCCTGGCCCAGAGCAACAACGGTCCAGATGTTTTCTCAAGCAGAAGGATCAACCAGTAGGACTCAACGAGACGTTTCTCGCAGACTGGACTGCCAGAGTCATACAGACGAAAACCCGCACTAGCACTGCTGGCCATCCCAAACCATGCTCGTGTGACGATCCGACCGTTCATCACATGCCATAAGATTCGTCTTGTTTATTTGCAAATAGAGAAGCAATATTCATGGAACTACTATGTTCTAACTGGCCTATTGGTTGACATCAATCAAGTAGTCATCGATCGATCAAGTCCCATATGTTCAATCACTTGAACATGCTTAAAAGTGTCCAAAAAGTTTACAAGTATTTTTAAATACCGTTGATTGCTCAAACCTCTAGGTGAATCAATCGAACTTATTCAAAACTGTCTAGAGACTAATCTGTATAATTTTGAAGCTCACCTTATCAATCAACCAGACTGGTCAGTCAATTAAAACCCATATTTCATGTACAGATTGAAGACATCAAATAATAATATTCAGCATGGCTTCAATCAGCATGGACCATAACTCCAAGCTCCAACTCTATTCGCCTTCATCATAGCTTCACCATCATGGTAACTTCTCATGTATACTCTATTTTCATCAAACTTTCGTCAGGCATAGAGAGAGAATAAAATCTGAACTTCTCTACAAGAACCACCTTTGTAAGCATATCCGTCGGACTCACGCTTGTGTGGATCTTCTCGAGAATGACTCTACCTTTCTCAAGCAATTGTCAGAAAAAATGATGACGAACATTAATATGTTTAGTTCTAAAATGGTAAACTAAATTCTTCGTCAATTTATTGTGCTTTCATTATCACAATTAATCGGCACAGCCTCCTGCTGAAGCCCAAGCTCGTTCATCATTCCTCTCAACCAAACACCTTCCTTCAATGCATCTGTCACTGCCATATACTCAACTTCGTTTGTAGAAAGAGTAACTTCATGCTGAAGCTTCAACATCCAGCCGATTACTCCACCCACTAGCACAAATGAGTAACCGAAAGTCGACATTCTATTATCAATGTTCCCCGCGTAATATAAAATCACATAGCGTACAAGCTTTCTCTATGATTTCTGAAATGTCAAAACTTAGTCTATTATACCTCATGGGTAACAAAGTAAGCAGTTCGCTGCCTCCAAATGTTTACTGCATGTGAAATATTCGATCTTATAGAAACCATGACATATATCAAGCTACCAACTGCATTCAAATATGGCACATGAGACATAACCTACTTTTCTTCATCTGTAATGGGACATTGTTATAAAGAAAGCCTAAAGTGAGCAATATGGGATATGTTAATTGGTTTAGCCTTGTCCAACTCAAAGTTTACCAATACATTCTCAAGGTATTCTACCTAAGATAACTGTAATCTACTCCTCTCTTGATCTCTGTGTATATCTATGCCGATAATCTTCTTTATAACCCCCAAGTCTTTCATTTCGAATATCCCTAATAATTGAGTCTTCATTAGGATATCAGACATGTTTTGACTAGCAATAAGCATATCATGAACATACAATACCAATAGAATATAAATCCATAATCACTTAGTGTCTTAAAGTAGACATAATGATCACATTCACTCCTAGTAAACGGATGACTCACCATGAAAGTATCAAATTTCTTATACAATTGCCTAGGTAACTGTTTCAGGCTGTACAGTGACCTCCTGAACCTGCAAACATTATTCTCTGCCCCTTGAATTTTGAACACCTCTGATTGTTTCATGTAAATCTACTCTTCCAATTCTTCATGTAGGAAAACAATCTTTACATTCATTTGTTCCAGTTCCAGATTATATTGGGCAACCAGCACCAATACAAACTTGATATAAACCCGCTTGACAACCAGCACAAATATCTCATTGAAGTCGACACCTTCTTCTTAAATATATTCCTTCACTACCAATCTAACATTATATCTATCATGTTTCTTCCTGTAAATCCACTTAGACCTGATCGCTTTACGTCCAAAGGGAAGCTCCCACGTCTCATTCTTGTATAAAGAGTCAATCTTGTCTCGTATAGCTGTCATCTACTTCTCAACATCTGGGTCATCTGGCACTACCTGAAAGGTAAACGAATCACCATTATCCGTAATGAGGGCGTATACAATATTTGAGTCATCCAATACTTCCTGAAAGGTAGATAGATCTCCATCATCCGTAATTAGGGTGAATGCAATATTCGAGTCATATCTGTATTTTATTGGTAATATACGATCTCTCGGTGGATTTCTCCTCACATGTGATAACTCCACTTGCTCTTATACCTCTTCCTGTAGCTCGGTTTCTTCTCGTGTCTCACTTTTTTTTCAATTTCGACGTCAATAACCACTGATTTTAACGTTTCCTTGTGTTCTTCCCTGTAGAACAAGAAATCCTCATCAAACCTGATGTCACGGCTTATTGTGATTTTTCGTGTGACCTAGTCATACAGTCTAATATCCCTTCACACCATCATAGCTCACAAAAGTATATTTTTTCACCCTTTGGTCCAGCTTATCTCTCTCAACTTACGGTACATGAGAATAAGTATCATAACCAAATAGTCGTAGCCCTAAGTAGTCAATATTATGACCACTCTACACTTCTTCTGAAATTTTACAATTTATTGGCTTAGATCGGTACCGATTCACTAAGTAATAAGATATGTTAACAACCTCAATCCACAGCTTATTGTCTAACCCAACATTGCTTAACATACTTCGGGTTCTCTTTAAGAGAGTCCGATTCATTTGTTCTGTTACACCATTCTAATCTAGTGTGTGCCTAATTATATTAGGTCATACGATCCCCTCATCTTTACAAATTTGGTTGAATTCTTTAAAAGTAAATTCTCAACCGTTGTATGTCCTCAACACTTTCAATTCTCATCATTTCTGTTTTTCTACAATCGTCTTCCACATACTAAAAGTGGCGAAAACATCAATTTTATGCTTCATGAAGTAAATTCAAACTTTTCTAAAGTAGTTATCTATAAATGTTATAAAAAACGACGACCCCTCTAGAAACCACAGGTGACAGCCCCCATACATCCGAAAGCACATAATCAAGCACCAATTTACTAATATATTTTCTCGACTTAAAAGATCATCGTGATTATTTACCATATATACAATGCTCGCATATATTGAAATCAATTCTTTTAAATGCATAAATCAAGCAACAATAAAAAAGAACCTTCATACCGTGCCCGTTCATGTGGCCTAAACGCGGATGCCATAAATGTGCCGATATTGACTTCGTTATAAATATTGTAGCTCTACTCGATACGGTATTATCGATCGGCTTGTAAAGGTTATTACTCCATTGTGCTTTCATTACAACGAGTGCCTCCTTTAAAACTTTTAACACACGATCAAACCCAGTGAATTTACACCCAAGTGCTTTAAGAGCTCCTAGTGATATCAATTCTTCCTTAGGAAGGTCTAACAACAATCAAAATATGTTCCATCCCATCAAACATTTTGATGTGCACCAATCCAACACCAACCACCTTACAGGCAACGCCATTACATATAAATACCTAATCACCATCGTACTCATTGTAATTGGTGAATCAGTTCCGATACGAGGTCATGTGGTATGATGCACCTATATCCAAAATTCACTCATTGTTGAGATAACCGGATTTGGATGCGATCAGAATATCACTACTACCCACCTACTCACTTGATTTTGCTGTGTTGGCCTCCTTCGGTGTTTCATCTGACTTTTTTTCCTTTCTGGGGTTTAGAATTTCGACAATCCTTCTTCATATGCCCTGGCTTTCTGTAATTCCAGCACTTTCCCTTACCTTTCAACTTGGATCTAGATCTCGACTTACCCTTCTCCCACTTAGAAGCTCTTCCCCAAGTGACCAACGCATCCATAAAGGACCCCACACCGTTGTCCTTCTTTCTCAACATCTTCAACAAAAGGGCTAAAATGACAGTTTCGACATCAATAGTCTCCCTACCATGGCACACGGTATCTATGAAACTATTGTATGACTCTAAAAGAGAGACAAAATTAGACATTAGTCTTCTTCGTCAATCTTCACTTCCACACTTGTCGATTTGCAAAATAACTGGTTGAATGCAATGATGTGATCATTAAGATTGAATCCTTCCGCCATCTTCAGGTTATATATACAATTCGAGATTAATTTCGTCATATACAAGTTATTTAACTTCGTCCAAAATCTTGCGATGGTCTTTTGATTAAGGATATTATAAAGGACGTTATCCGCTAAATATATTTGAACTAAGGTTTTCGTTCTTTCATCAAATTCTTTCCACTCTTCATTACTTATAAACACAGGACGCTTCACTACACCAAGGAATACATGTTGCAACCCTTACTAAACTAGAAAGTCTCTCATCTTCACATTTCATAGTTCAAAATTATTTTTCTCGGTGAACTACTATGTTTGATACTTCACGTTAGATCCCTTACTCGTCATGTCTCATATCTAAACTCGAATCACAATGAATAGCCACTTGTTGGGAATACGGGGAAGCAAACCCCGAATTCAAATCAAACAATTGAATGATAAACACAACAAAGCATCCGCAAAGGAAGCATGAATTTTACGCAGAAAACCTCTCATAGGAAAAAACTACGGCACAAAGCAATGACAAACACTATGAAAACTAAAAGCACAAGAGATGGATAAAGTTATAATTCAAAAAACCCTCATTTTCTCCTATCTAAAGCTTATAAACATTTTATTCCGATTGTTTTGCCATAATCACACAATTACACCCATATATATAGCATAACACCCGGAATAGAAAACTAATCATGCAATTACGTAAAATTGTGCGCGTCGTCGATCCAAGCATCAATCAAGCTTCACATGTTCAATCGCTTGAACATGCTCAAAAGTGTTCAAAGAGTTTACAAGTATTTCCGAATCTCATCGATCGCTTGAACCTCCACTTCAATCAATTAAACTTATCCAAAACTGTTCAGAGACCAATTTGTAAAATTTCAAGGCTCACTCGATTAATCAACAAAGCTAGTCGATCAATTGAGACACCTATTTCATGTACAAATTGAAGACATCAGATAACATGTTCATCCAATCTGATTATGCGACTGACTTAGCTACTGCAAGTCCCACAGTTTAGTAAATCTAATTTGAGTTAATGTATGTCACATGTACAATTTCTAAGTATATACATATCAAGACCGGTGCCCTAAAATCAAATCACTCTTATGGAGAAAATCCAACATCCACCAAAATTCTGAAAATAACCAATCTGAAATGAGGCGGTAGAAGGACAACTAAATGCACGGATTATCATCAACATGCATACTATTTTCTTTTTCTTTTTTACAACACAAGGTGTCCCCGCCCCATTTATGAGATGAGACTATTCCCTACTGTAACGCCCTGAAAATCGAGGGTCGAGCAGGAGCTCAACTCCCGAGTTCCAACACATCACTTATGCAACATAGATAATGATGATTAAATGTTGTCCGTATTAGTACATTAAACATGAGTGGGATTATACCAAAATATCATATCATACTCCAGAGACAATTGGATTACGCAAGCCGAAGACTATGATAAGCATATAAAGCATAACAGTGATTGTAAGTCTCCTGAGTATGATCATGTTACCCGGTCAATTAATTACATGTAAAATTTCAAAATATACAAAATGTGTAATGTTATCTAGTCAGCATCCCAGTAATCCCCGTCAATCAAAATATGGTCTACGTAGACCCGCTTGATAGCTGCAAATAGAAGAACTCCTCATCATCATAAAAGTCCGGCTCCGCTTCGTAAGCATCGCCATCATCTGCAACTACAACAGGGTCTGGTTGGTATTTAAAGCACCGTCCCAAAACGTGAGAGTGAGTGATCAACTCAGTAGAGCTATAAAGTAAATGTTAACATGTTATCAATTCAGTAAGCAGTAATGATAAAGCAGTACAACACTCATGTCCTAAATACTCTTGTTAATGTCAAGATGATATGTGATAATGATGTATGCCTTCGCCTGCACTTCCTCTGTGACATCATCTCACGATCGCGGCATGCAATACTCCCACTGTGCTCAACTCTACCGCAAAGGCACATGCAATGTGGTGCATGTGCGTGATTAGCCAAGTTCTTAATTAGTCTTATTCATACAGCATGTTGGGAAGCTAAGGTACCTTCCTTATATCATTTCCCAAAAAATGATCCATCTAAGGTCGTCAATCCTAGTTAATCTCATACGATAGCAGTTCTAAGTCACTACGGAGAGACTCGTCACCATCAGCGCAGGCCTAGCTTATACTCGAAGCAACTACGGAAAGGCTCGTCGCCTTAGCGTAGTCCTAGTGTATACTCGAGGTCACGACGGGCTCATCACCTGATCATAAGCCGACAGCTCGAATACAATGTCTCATACCACCGTATTCGGCTCACGAGTTTGTTTGCTCATCGGACACTACGGGGAGGCGCGTTGCCCCAGCGTAGGCCGACAGCTCGAACACAGTATCTTATACCACTATGCCCGGCTCATGAGTCTTAGCGAATTGAGGTACCAAGGTTAAACGAGCATTTCACTGGTAAGTTTGGTACCTTAGATTCAAGTGGTAGTGTTCATACATGGTGAACATTCATTGGGCCAATCGGGTTACTTGACAAGCTCGACTAGTACGAGCGTACGTTGACTTAATCAACATGGAGTGCATAAGCATCCCGCATGGCCTATCCACTGTCGTCAAACGACGTACGACTTGGATTCATCGAACGCATTCGTCATGGCTAAAACAGTTCAGTCACCGATCATAAACCATTACCGATTGCCTGGACTACAACATAGCCCCAAGTACACTCCAGAACAATAGCATTCACACGTAATAGCTAAGACAGCATGTAACAACCCATTTAAATGTAAATCTCATATCAGCATTGTAACGAACACATAGAGTACATGTTAACATACATAAGCATTTTATTCCTAAATCACATAGCAGTACATTAGATTACATGAAGGAAACTGTAACCCTAGATAAGGGGATTGAGAATCTTATCTCAACATCCTCATCAAATACATTACGTCAAACATTTTCTCCCTCAAGCATTTTATCAAACACTTGGACTGCACATATTACATACATGTACTAAGTTAGTTAAAACAGGTATTATAGCAAATCCTTTCACGAGGGAGTTGTCACACGTACAACAATTATGTATACCCAAATAACAATCATGGCAAGCACAAATCATAATTTCATATTCATTCAGACATTTAAACAAACACTTGCAATGCATTAAAATCAGCATAGTATACATATATATGAGATATATGGAAAACATTGTATCTAGGCATATGTGATAGCAATCAAGTCAGACATAAATCATTGCTGACATTGAAAGCCTTGTAAACCATAACCTAAACGTTTATAGTCCGCACATTTCGCCGGTAAACTCGTAACGAATTCAGTTTATACACTAAGTCTTTGTCAACGGCACAACGGCAACTTATAGCATGAAATAAGTTGGTTATTTCATCACTGCTCTATTTGAATACCTAAAACAAGTTAGGGTTAGGATTTCTTACCCAAGAACGGAGTCGAAATTACCAGGATAGCGATCCAGAAAGGTTGATTCAGCCCGTGGAGTGACGGGATTAAATCTCAGGAACAAACCCCCCCTCTCTCTCTCTCTCTCTCTCTCTCTCTCTCTCTCTCTCTCTCTTCTCCTCACTTTCTTCTTCTCTTTTCTCTCTTCTCTCTCCTAGGGTTTGGAATTCGTATGGCAAGGGAGAGAGACGGTTTAAGGCCCTTATATAGGCCCAGAACTGATGAGAATGACCTACTTAGGTTATAGCCAAAAGGTGGCTGTTTCGATCCAACGGAGCACATCTGAAGGCCCATTTTTCTGCGTACGATCAGAGAAAAGTTCCCTAGCATCGGATCTATGCCAAGTTAAGTTTATAGTTCGATCGGATTTGTGGATCGACTGTGGCGGACTAGTTTCAATTCAACGGTCGTCGTCACTCGATCAGGGCCACAAGTACACTGACTTGTGTAGGGAAATTTTCCTGATCCGAGGGTGTAATTGGGTCAGATTCTGACGGTTTGAAATCTTAAATTCGACCTGCAAGCGAACGGCACAAATCACTTACATCTGAGTTCATTTTCTGAAAATATTTGCATTTCTCACACACTTCGCTCCGGGCTCAAGTTGTGCGTTTTGGGATATTATCTGGGCTTGATTTCTGATATGGTAGTTAAGCCCAATAAGGTAGTCATTAGTGTATAAATTCGTGGTAATCAGACTTTTGACGCGCGGTCCAGGTCCGAAACGGAGTTTCAAGCTGCTCCTGAGAGCAACTGGGTTTTGAGATTGATCCTACGTTTTTAGGTAATGTAACGTTAGCGATTCTACTAGTTTTGGATCTTTTAGTTCGTATTTAAAGTGGTTAGAGCAAATTTCACGGATAATCTAGTTTAGTACTTAATTAATTCTCGCCTAATTTCTAAAGGATTTGATCCTGAGTGATTTCTGCCTGAGGTGGTACTCGGGTCTTCGTACGGATTTTTCCGAGACGTTATACCTACGGATGCACGCAATCACTCGCCCCATTACATCAACATGCATGCATTATAATTAAAATCAAAATGGATTGCATTGATACCTACAAGGGGACCTGTTTGGGTGATATAGGGGCGGAACCCCCTCCAAAACATTCAGTCACTCTCTACCACATTCAAATCTGGAGTGGCATATTTGCAGTTGTATATTCAGTGGAAACTGACCAAAACACCATTATCCTCAACAAGGGTGGGTTTTAGTTTCCAAAAGGGTGTTGATAGCTTGGTTTTCTTCCATCTCCCAGTGGGAAGCCACCCTCGTGTAGCAGCTTCCTTCCATCAAGAATTTCAATGGGGGAGCTGCTACATGACATGGCAATGGTGACCTGTCACACAAGGGTCCCACTGTCGGAAGGTGGTAAAGCTAGACCAGCATATCAATACTCTACTGGAAACCAAACAAACCCTAAATCTAAAACATTT
Organism: Magnolia changhungtana; assembly: GCA_030180095.1. NCBI lineage: Eukaryota > Viridiplantae > Streptophyta > Magnoliopsida > Magnoliales > Magnoliaceae > Magnolia > Magnolia changhungtana. Next base: position 2,237,764 of record JASAUF010000667.1, read on the forward strand.
GAAGTATACCCTACCTATTTCTCAATCTCCTAATCTTGTTACATTTCTTAGTTTGTGTTAGCTTCTTCAATCTCCCCGTGACGACCACAGTCAGAAACGGATGCAGAAGCGGCACCAGCAGCTGCAGTCTTTCCCTTGCCGTCTGGCATGGCAGGAGAAGCACCCCCAGCAACAGCAACCTTCGATTCCTCCACCGTCTGTTGCTGCAGAAGTTGCAGCTGGCTTTGGTGAAACTGGAAAGAGAGAGAATAGTTTTATTTGTAAAGCAGAGTTGAATTAAAAGCGGCAAAAATGTAAATGGTCATTGAAAATCAAGAAAAATTGCCAAGACGGCACCGTTCACATTAGTAAATGCACACTCCATTACAACTGGCAGGGACTTTGGAATCAGGTCAAGCTCTAGCTTACCTTAATCAAAATCAACATAAATCAGGTACAGATTTTGACATGGAGATGCCAAGGATGGATGGTTGAAGTGAGATGCTACTTGCTGTCATGCATCTGCAGACACCTTACACATGCCAACAAAGGTACAGTGTACTAGAACCATGCCATTCATCATGCAGGCCCTTCATTAGTGTTCCCTTGCCAAAAATCTGGCCAGTCTGCTCATCTGGTGCACTACACGTGGACCAATTACTCTTTTTTACCATCCCCAAGTGGACCACCCTGACCTTTGGGCTTGGGCACATTAATGGCAGGCTCCAACTGATGAATGGCCCAGATCCCACGTATCCCACATTGGCATGGCGCATTAAGGAAACACTGTAAGGAGTTCAGACACTCAAGCTATAACATGAAAGAAACCGTTTGAGTTCAGCAACTACAGATGCAGCTGAAAGTATCATTCATCAAGGAACCCATGCAAGAGGTGATGAGAGGATCTGGGTACTGCAATTTTGTCAAAGTAGAAAGATACTGGCCTCAACTAGAGAGTCGACTTGGTTAATAGAGGGAAGACCGGGGATCATGTCTTCCGGTATGGTGATGAAAGAAACAATGGTGTGTGATGATGAAAGATATATATATATATATATATATATATATATATATATATATATATATATATATATATATATATATATATCACATCTATGTATGTAGTATCGCATCCGTACAGGTAGGTACTTTGGCTTGGTAGAAGCATCTGGGGAATCATATATGAAAAACATAACAAGGCAAGCATCAAAAGGCTGTGATTTAATCATGATGGTCGACAGAGATTCACTTTTACCTCAATCTGGTGCCGGAGAAATCTTTCCTGAGCCTGCAATTTAGAACCCAACATGTTTAAAATCTTTGGATCGCTTTTATCTCCATGTTCTTGCAATTGTCCAGAAGTAGTTGTTTCAATGGTTGGATCTGTGTTCTCTCCATGGAAGGCCAACATACCAGTCTGAGGTAGCAACGCATATGCTGGGGTCCTGCATGGGTGGGTAGAGAGAAAATATAACCATTTAGCTGTGGAAAATTTTCCCACAAAAGCAATTGAGAAAACAAGAGGCACAAACATCACATGGCAGAAGAAGCAAAAGGTGTCTGATATGGGTAGCCATCACTTGGGTCCCATGGATGCACCCTCAAAAGGGGCATTTGATACCTAAATGAGGTTTTGAGCCAAACCCCAGTTCATGTTGTTCCTTTGAATGCACTTTCATAAACCCCGTCTGATCCCCTACTCATCGAAATAGGCGCTAAAAATCCTGCTCAAAGCCAATCGGATTGGTTTTCGGTGAGTCAACCAACAAAGTTGCAGGAGAACCCCTTTTGTGGAATAAAAAAAACATCCAAGCAGGCACACAAAGTCAGAGCCTCTGATATCCCCAATAAATCAAGCTATAGCTGCCCAAAATGCCAAGATGAAAATACTGCAGAATTTCTTTATTGAGTATAAGATGCAACGAAAATGGAAAAATACGACACATCTTCCATGTCGGTACCCTGTCCTCTCCCAGAAGCCATTGGAAACATTGAATCTCTACACTTTCGACAGATAGCAACGCTTGCAATACGAGTATACAAAGATTGCAGCAAAACCATCACGGGATTCCCAACTTGATGCCGAGCAACATCAAATCACAAGAGAAATGACTCTCCATCTCAGTCATGTCGCTACCCATGCCACAACTACCGGCAATCAAGCTGTCTACATCCTAAAAACTTCTTTTTTCTAGCGATAGGATATCTCGACTCTCAAGAGAACTCACAGGAAGAATGCTATCAACTTGGTAATATTCTCATATGTACAAGACAGAAGCCACGTACCATAAAAATGTATTTGCAGGCGGATAAATAAATGACTTCTCATATACTGAAGCAGCAGCAGCGGCAGCTTGCAGCCGGGCTTGGTGCTGGCTCATATCATTATCCACGGCATTACCTTCAGAACTCTGCGCAGATGTTCCAGTAACACCTGATCCTACTCACAGCAAAATCATTAGAGAAAACATGTCAAGGTGTAATCTTCTCGATTTACCACTGCAATAATCATTCAAAGAAGCATCCTCAAATTTCAGCTACAACAAGACCGCAGCTGTCAAGAACAACATAGTGCACGGCAAAGCCAAGAAACATGAAAGGGCCATCAGAATCTGTTCAAGCATTCAGAAGCTTTACCGTGAGGGCGAATCTCAGGTTGCACTCCATGTTGCCCACCAGTGGGAGCTAGACCATTTTCAGAGGGAACAACTAAAGCTCTGCAAGTTGGGCACGTATGTTGCCGCTCCAACCATGACCGCAGACAATGCACATGGAAAAGGTGTCCGCAAAGCAGCTTTTTTGCTTTGATCATCTCCTCACGACAAATAATGCATGTTGCATCACCTCTGCATTTGCAACAAATTTACTTTATGAGATTTAATATAGGAGGGAAACCAAAAAGAAAGAAGGAAATAAAAGGGGACATGTAGCACGGGTAGATGACTCACGCGTCGAGTTCTTCAGATGTTGCATCTGGGAAACGCTCATTCATATTTGAGGTGATTTTCCGATACCGAATATAATCAGCAACACGAACTTTAAAGTTACGGAATGTCTCATAGATCTCTCGAATTAAGTTCAGTGGCAGACCATAGTACCTGAAAAGAAAAGCAAAAAGTCAAAAGTCAATTGATACATACACGTGGGTAGGAAAAACACTATCATTATCATTATTATAATTACTATTATTATTATTATCATCATTACTACTACTACTACTACTATCATCATCGTCGTCGTCATCATCATCATTATTACAGCAGCAGGAGCAAAATAAGACACCATTGTTCTCATTTAGGAAAAGATTTTTCACTCAAACCTTCTTTGCCCAAGTCAAGGGGTGGAGCGAGGTTGATCAATTGATTTCAGCAGATATCGTTAGTTGTTTCGATAATATAAAGCACGATAGTCTGATGGATAGCATAAATCAATATATTAAAGATGACCAGTTCGCTCAGGTAATTCGTGCTTCTTGTAAAATAAGGAATTACCATATATCAAGAAGGTTTCATAAGAAAATTATCAAAATATCTTCTAGCTTCCAGATAAACTAATTACACCCTCATCCATAATTGTACTCCCTAACTATTGAACAGGGGCATTATAGTCCAACGAATGTTAGAACAAATTGAACATTCTTTAACATTGTGAAGAGAAATAAGTGATATAAGGCGATTTTGGTGTGTGTGTGTGTGTTCTTTAACATTTTCAATAATATGGTGGAGCACTATATGTATTTATTTGATTTAGTCTTAATAAGGATGAGAGGGGTGGGTGTCTAACCCTAGCTCTATTTTTCTCTCTTGCTTTCTTCAACCTCTCCATCTTTGTCTCCTCTTTTCTTCTTTTTTACCATGTAATTCTCCTGCATTCTACATGATATCAGAGTGGAATTAGATCCCCTTTTTCCTTTCCTCTCTTTTATTCCCTCTCTCTTTCCTTGTTCCTTTCTTTTCCTACTTAACCTTGGACACTCTAACTGAACTAATAGGGCAAGCTAGCCCGTCAGAAGTACCAATTAGGACCAGCCGGTCCATCAGAAGGGCTAACCTTCTCACCACTAACGTCAGCTAGCCCATCTAGGGCCAGCTAACCTTTCAAGTGAGTGAATCTGCTTCCTGGCAAGGTTTCTTGAAGGGTTTCTTCCTTCTCTTAATAAATTTTCTTCTCTCTCAAAAAAATTACAATCAAAGCACAAATACATATAGTGCTCGACCATGCTACTGAACTATAAAAATGCACGCAGGCACGAACCAAAATCTCCTTATTTCACTTAAGTGTTTATAATAGTAACAACATATTTGGACTTTGGAGCATTGGATTACATGCTCACAGCATATCATCACGGGCCGAAGTGCACCGCATACTATGTTGAACCAAACCAGATGGACAAGCATACAGCCTGATATTTGTTGTTTACAGCTAAGACAGTGAGAACCCTAAAGGAGAGACAGAGAGAAAGAAAAAGGTGAACTATATATAAAGTGATCACGTAAAGATGAGATGAACGAAAAACAGATTTATTATGAAAGGACATTCGTGCTTTTTATCAAAAGCATATGTTTCCATTTTGGCTACCATTAACAACTACCCCAATCAGAATGACCTTCCACAATTTGATAGATTTAAAAAGAAATTGGCCACTTGCCTATCCATACATCCCTGTTTTGGCAGTTATAAATATGCATCATTTATCCACCAAAGGACATGGGTACGACATAAAAGTCACATCTACTGGTCTACCTAACCCCACACAAATGAAGAAAAGAAGTTGAATGGATGGATGACTTACACGAAGATCAATAGGAAGAAACAGAGATACATAGATAAGTGAAGCAGATCGCGAACAAGTTCCAAGTAAAAGGCGTACACTGCCTTTCTCTCCCACTGCCCTTCCATCAGCATATCACAGACATAGAAAACATATTTTACAAATGTTGACAATGTTGTTGTTGCTAGTATCATGTACCTGAAACACCAACTCGTAAATATCATCACAACAGCAAACGCGAGCCCTTGAAATGTAACGCAATTTAGAAGAAATCATCCCTTTTCTAACAGAATTACTAAATCAAATTAAGATACTAAGAAATATATAAATGAGAAATGCTCCAATGCTCTCGGATCACTATAATTTATAGTGCTCCTAGTTGCGTTGGTCCACTTGGACAGTCTAATCCAATCCAATTCATCCACACATTTTATTTTTTTTTCCTTTTTTTAGGAAAGTCTGTCAGACAACCACACGACCAACCCAGAACAGTCCTCTACTGCCTTGATCTTCAAGAGATCGCAGCTGTTAATCACGCTCTGATCATACGGTCCTCATTCATCCACCAGACTTGGTTGCCTATCTATTTAGGACTTGAGGATACAGAATTACGAGCATATAGAACAGATCCTATTCAAGTAAGGTCGTCATCGATCCATATTGCCCATTAGGTCCAACCCATGTCTCATGGGCTGCCATGCAAACATTGCACCGATCCAACAAATACTAACCATTGATCAATGGCCTTTAACATGGAAGGTCAAGGTTTTTTACACAAATAAGTCCCATCAACAAACTGATCCATATATTTGTCAGGGGACCTTAGGACCCATCATGGATTGCTTATAATTCTGAAGAATCGTTTTTGTTAGGTGAGCATAGCCATTCCATCCATAGCTTGGTGAAAGGATGGCCACAGAAAATAGGGCCACATCAAGGATGGATAGATAACTTGATCAGTGAAATTTTTCCATAGTAATCCATGAAATGTATTCTGGACTAAATAGATGGTTCAGATTGATCGATTGAACTGTCCAAATGACTGATTCTACTGGGAGCACTATTGGTTATAGTGCACTGAGAACACTAGAGTATTTCTCTTCTTCTTCTTCTTTTTCTTTTTTTGAAGATTACTAGAGCATTTCTCTATATAAATAAAATAAAACCACACATGAAGCATCTGTTTTACATCCTAATCACCTGTGGATTATGATTTATTTATTTTCATTATAAATCACAGCTGAGGCCAGGGAACTAATAGCCAATATGCTTGCCGATGTGGAACTTAATCAGGAAGGTAAGACATATTATGGTTGTGCAGCATCATCCAACCTTCAATCTACTCCCGCTGTCTTAAAAAGTGGGATAGAGACCTTGGGAGCAGAATCAAGATGTGAAGCAAATAAATTGAGACTGAAGTGATGCTTGTGGAGCGTGTGAAAGGAGGAGAGGCTAAAGTACTTGCGATCTTGTTCATGTATCCATTTATTTCCAGTTACATGCAAGCAAAAAAAGGCCGATGCACACAGATCACAATAATTATGATTTCCCGGATATTGTAGATCAGTTCAATGGGCACATGGTTTTGAAAATCAGTAATGATGCGGCCATAACAGCCACATCCTAACTTTATCGGGCACCTTGTTAAGTGATGCAGGGATGCGCAGGGGTGCTCGTTTAAACTTTTCTCTAGTTTTTTCACTTGTTTCTTAAAAACTCATTTTGTACTAGATCTAGGCTTATTTTGGAGATCAAAACACAAATTTAAGTGATATTCGATGAATCGAAACAGAATGTACCCTTCCAGGAGAAAATAGAAGGGGAAAACTATCATTTTTCCTTCTTTCTGTTATATTTTAATATAATGGGCCCTAATATATAAAAACACATAATGTGTTTTCACCTTGTGCCTATTTGGCTGACTTTGAGCTGATTCAGCCGACAGATACATTTTCTTCCAATTTCTTGATAAATTTTCAAAATTGTTTTAGGAAAGAAAAATACTGGCCAGTATGGGCCTCGAACGTCCGCTACAAGCCAATACACCCCGTATTGTATCTTTTTGTGCCCAGTCGATATGCTGATCAAGACTGTTATTTAAAAACTTGAACAGGCAGTTTAGGCAATTCTTGTGCAGGGTTGGTTGGGCTTGGAATTGCCAAGCTCCATATTGGTTGATTAAATATATATGTTCTTGATGATTATACCTCGTCAAAAGATTTAGATAATTCATATTTCATCCTAGGATAGACTGGTTATTTGGCTATCATGGACTTTTGATAGTAGGCCATTGGATGTGGGATGGTTTGCCTACACTCAGATTATTCTTACTCCTTGGGGGTCTTTTATCACCTCATGTCTTCCGAGCATAAGTTTCCATTGCTGGAGTTTGTACCAGGTTACATAGTTCAATCCCAACATATAACCCATGCATTTCATATAACATGCATCCAAAGCCTACAGTAGTGAATAGAAGTGCTGGGGAAGAAGAAATGATGACAGATTTAATTTCATAGACAGGCTTAATTTTTTTTAACAGCATAAACCGGCTTACTAAATGTCATAAACAACCAGAGTCCAACAGTAAAATGGATGTTCAAATTTATTTCCAGAACAAGTGGCGATAACAGTAGTCCACTACACTACAAGAAATTGGTATTTTAGAATGTAGAAAAGCAAAAGAAGCTTACTCGAAGGCAAAGAAGAGTGCAACAGATGGCCGCCGCGTCTGTATCAGATACTTAAAAGAACCATAGAAGATGAGACAATCCAGGGCAAGAAGGAACACCATAAATGAAACAATCCGAAGATGAGACAACGTTGGAACTGAAGGAGTCGTCTCAATGTACTCGACCCTCTTCTGAACCATCCAGTGCCAGGCCTTAATCAACAGAAGGGCTGTGACCATTGCAAGAAATGTGACTGAAAAATCTTGTCTGAATATTGTGAGCGTGAAGATAATTTCCATAAGCTCCCGCCATGACTGTTCATTCAACCTCTCAACTTCGACTTCTCGGAGAGACCCAAGAAACAAGAATTTGGTTAACTGCCAAAGAGTGCACATGATGACCAAACACATGTTCATAAGCACCACCAAACTAATCTTGGAGGTTGATAGATAGACTGTGGCTGGGTAGAACTGGCCCCGACTGCTGAATGCATGGTAAATAATGGTGATTGCAACCACCAAGCTAAACCCCGCATATGTTCGGAACTTCATCATTGCCTTCAAAGCTGTTGAAACACATACTCAAGTTGAATAACACAACAATGCCAAAATCACATCTGAATACAAGCAAAATCTATTACCAACTAAATCTTTTGCAAGACATAAGTTCGTAAAACAAATAGCAGAAGTAGAGTATATTCAACTCAAATTGAAATACATTGTGAAATCCATTCACTAGTACATGAAAGAGAGCAACATGAATAAATAAAATAAATAAAACCCACAAGAAAGGATCAATCAGATGGCAAGGTAAACAGTAAAATCTCCATTTCTGTAAAAAGAGCACAACTTCAATGCACCCAGGAAGCAGAGAGTTGGTGCACGCATTGACACATTAACTCCCACCATTTAACAGCATTTAGTGGGAATCTATAAACACTTCTTCTTTTTTAACAATTTAAAATTTGAATTTCGAGAAGTCCATTTTGAAATTTTCGTGTTTAGTTCCCACCCACAATTATTGGATGTTTGGAGATAATGCAGATGGCACACCAACTCTCGGTTTGCCCTGAGAGCACAAAAGCTTTTCACATGTGAAAAAGACACTCCCCTTCTAACCTAAGCAGAAGTGAACCCAATTTTAAAATTGGGTATTCCTCTTTATTTTCCGTTTTCTATTTTAACAACCAAATTGCAGATTCATTCATAAACAAAGCCTTAAATTAGGGTAAGACTTGTGTGTTGGTTTTCCTCTGTTTAAAAGACAGTGCTGACTCATTCTCCTCACATGTGGCACTGGTGTAAAGCTATCCAAACAATCCAAATATTGGGTCCCATTGTGGAATCATACATCTAAAACCGCATTGATCAAGCAAACTTAACCATCCAATCAATAGCTATCAAATGGATGGTTAAAAGTAAAATAGCGAGCAGTCCAAATTTATAGGTAAAAATCAGATGGCCAATATCATCTTCTCAGTGCAATTTTCAATTGTGCTTCATCCACAGTTGGGTCAGCAATTGACAGTCTAGATCGCCATGTAACTATGTCATTTGTATGTTTGAAGAGTCACCGCCACTTCCCTGGCCCCCTTAAAATTATATTAGGAGACATTTGCACATCTGCCCAAATCCTAATTTGAGTGGGTCACCAACTTTTTCATACTAGATTTGAAAACAGATGAAAGGAAAAAAGAACTGTTTGGCAAGCACATGTTTCCCAATTTGGAATTAAAAATAATAATGATAATAATAATAAAGAGGAAAAAACTTACACACCAAATCACAAGCAATGGTGTTTTTGGTTCTAAAACCGAATCACAAGCAATGGTGTTTTTGGTTCTAAAACCGAACCATGCCACTCGTGATTTGGGTCGGAACTGCACCTGTTCCACTGATTGTTTCAAATTACAAAGAGAATAAACTTTGATCCTGTGGCAGAGCGTGGTGGATGATAAGCAGGCACTTCCAAATTACCTAAAATTTACATATATGGCATACGAGTAATTTAAAGGAACTCATCCAAATTATTGGAACCATCTTATATGTCTCATGAACCAAAAGTTACGGTTATTCAATAATCTGGTCATCGGATTAGTGGACATTTATTAAGCGGTTAAAAATGAGAAATACCCAATGATCTCATTTCAACAAACAAGTGTCCACGAATTAGAGGTTAGGATTGTTAAACCAGTCTGATTTTTGGAAGGAAACCTAGAATTCCACAATTTAGTCGGTTTAAATTGATTTAACACATACCATGTGGACCATTTCTAAGTGCCTGCATATCAAGTGGCATATGCAGCCAGAGTATCAAATATCTCCCCAATTACAAAATCCTTGACGCAGTCGCTCCACATCCCACATGAGCCTGCTCCACACATGTACACAAGAAAAGGCCCAGTTTCCTTTTCCTAGCTTGTTTCATATTTTTATGTTAGGAATATATCTCTACGCTAGGAAGTAACTAATATTAGATTTTTCATATTTAAGAGGTTTTCTTATTTTCGAGATCTTAGCTAGCAAGTAATTTTATTTTTAGTTCCTCACATTATGTTAGAGATTTTCTCAACGAGGAAACCTTGTAAACACTCATTATAAATAAGGCATAGGCCATTGAATGATATTTTCTCTGAGCAAAATTCTATTGTTTCTCTACGGTAGTGTGTTAAGGGAGGGAATTGGTGATCTCTAGTATAAGACTAGAGGAGGACTGTTAAGCTTGTTGAACTTCATTACATCTTTTCTCGTGTGATTAGAACTTTCAATCTGGTATGCTCAACTTCATTGTAATTAGTTTCTTCCTTGATCTAGTTGCATTTATCCGATACAGAATCAAAATACGATAAATCGAATTTCGTATTATATGTACATGATTGGAATATACGATGAGAGAGATGAAATGGATGGGAATATATGATGGGAAATCGTGCGATTTTTTGGAAGCAACGTGAAGAGACGGATTAGATGCCATAGAAATCGAAAGCTTCGAAACGATTTCAAGAGGAATTTCAGATTATCATGAAAGGACGTAGTGATTTTCGTACCTGTCGAGGGTTCCACGCTTCCTCAGAGAGAGAGAGAGAGAGAGAGAGAGATTTTTGCCTTCAAAACATCGCCCGGTTCGTCTTTGGGGAGTCGTCGAATAAGGACATGTTCTACAGCACAAGTGCTGCGCGTGGGAGCTCTGGGTCATCAGCCAAACCGCGTACCTAGCTGGTGACCCCGACACCAGCCAACTAGCTGGTGTCAAAGCTCTGTGGGCCCCACCATAATGTATGTGTTTTATCCACGGTCCATCCATTTTTCGATCTTATTTTGGGGCAGGGGCATGGGACAAAAAAATGGGCAGATCTAAAGGTAATTGGACCACACCACATGAAACAGTGGGGATTGAACGATTATTAATTGAAAACTTCCCGAGGCCACATAAGTTTTAGATCAAGCTGATATTTTGGGTATGTGACCTAATGAATAGGTTGGATGGAAAATAAACATTAAAGTGGGCCCTAAGAAGTTTTTAATGATAGGATTTCAATTGCCACTTTTTCCCATGGTGTGGTCTACTTTAGATTTAGATATGTCTCGTTTTTGGGTTCATACCCTAAAATTATCTGGGAAAATGGATGGACGGCGTGGATGAAACATATGCATCACGTGGGCCATAAAGTTTGCCATCAGCTAGCTGGCGTTGGGGTCACCAGCCAAACTGCGTCCGACTGGGCCACGACGTGAAGGTCTAGGGATGTTGGGATTGCGTCCTACCCCTGCCGGTCTCCAGTTGAGAGCGGGCAGGCTCTTTGAGTTGCCACCGTCATGTATGGGTCTTATCCACACCGTCTGTCCATTTTTTGCGTACCATTCTACGATAATAGGCCAAAATAGGCAGATCCAAGACAGATGTGGACTACACCACGGGGATTAAACTCTTACTGTTGAAAATTTCATCAGGGCATAGAAGTTTTGGATGGAGCTGATATGTGTGTTTTCTCTTCACCCAGGTATACGTAACTTTATGAATAGGTTGGATAGCAAATAAATAACAAGGTGGACCCTATAAAAGTTCCAACGGTGAGAATCATTTCACCACTGTTTCCTGTGGTGTGGTCCACTTGTCCCTTGTATCTGCCTCAGTTTTGGATTTAAATACTAAAATGATAGGTAAAAAAATGGATGGACAGCATGGATAAGACCCATACATTACGGAGGCCACTCAAAGCTCCTGCCCACCATCATGTATGTGTTTCATCCATTTTACGGCTCCTTTCGGGCTTTATACTAAAAATGAGAGGTATTTAAATCTAAGGTGGACCACACCATAGGAAAACAACGGTGATTAGATATCTACCATTAAAATTCCCTTAAGGCCCACTGTACTGTTTATTTGACATCTAATATATTGATTATGTCATACAGACCCAGTTAAAGGGATAAAACAAATATCAGCATGATCTAAAACTTTCATGGGCCCACGAAGTTTTTAATGGCCACGTTCATTAAACACGGTGCCCTTTAATGTGTTCCACTTAAGATTTTTATATATCTCATTTTTGTTGAAATACAATAAAATGATCTAAAAAGACATATGGCCGGCATGAGTGAAACACATACATCATGGTGGGGCCCACAAAGCACCGACCACAGCCAGCTGATGGCAGGGGGAGTAGCCAATCCGTTTCCGTGTGTTCCGGACGAGGTTTTTTTTTGTATTTATTTACACACGCACACACATTCACGCCACACGCACGCACGCCGTGGGATTTCACCACCGTGGGTACTCGAACCCTTGACCCGGTGTTGAAACTCCGAGGGGTCTACCACCCGGGTGAGAGTAAGGACGCCGGTTTAACTAGTACCCCCAACATCAGCCAGCTAGCGGGAGTCGAAGCTGTGTGCGTCCACCCCAGTGTATCTGTTTTATCGACGCCGTCTATCCATTTCTCCAGCTTATTTCAGGGTTAGAGCCCGAAAATGAGGTAGACCCAAACCTCAGGTGTACCGTACCACGGGAAAAAGTAGCGATTAAATGCTTATATTTGAAAACATGTTACGGGCCACGGAAATCTCGGATAAAGTTGATATTCATCAAAGTCTGTGTAATCATTACAGTATGCCTTGGAAGGTTTTTAACCGTGGAAATTCAGTCAATATTGTTTCTTAGTAGTGTGGCCACCTGAAAGTGGGATCTGCCTCATCTTTGAGCTCGTGCCCTAAGATGAGTTGGAAAAATAGATAGACGGTATGGATAAAATAGATATATCATGATGTGGCCCACATAACTTTGATATCAGCTAGCTGGCTGATGTTGGGGCCACTAGCCAAACCGCGTCCCCCCGTGTTCCACGTCACATGTGGGGCCCTCGTAAAAAAAAGACCCGAAATAAAAATACGCACCATAAAATGACCTCGACAAGAAACTGAACTGATGCGAATATATACCCGAATGAGAAAATCGAGGCTTCGGAATGCCCTCGAAAATGTCACGCCAGCTCATCACATCACAACCGTTCAATCCCTCCTGTCCCAATCATGGAATGCAGTCCCCATCTCTCCACTTTCAAACAAGCTCTACAAACCCCATAAACACCGTCTCATCTTCTCTATAAAAACTCTAATCATTGATTATCATCCCTAATCCTCTTCTAAGCAATTATCTTCCTTTCTCACTTATTGGGGTGGGCCATGGCCGTATCAACGACCAATATTCAAGAGGTCTTGGAAAAACCCCAAGGGGAAGCGGAGGACTTGAAGGAGTCGGAAACGCCCGACGTGCACAACGTCGCGGAACGGATCAAACAGACCAATGACGCTTACGAGGTATTCGCGAGGCTTGAAGATCGGCCCACACACTTAGAGATCGTGCTGTGGTACATCTACAGCCTATGTTCCCAATTCATCCACGCCGTCCTTCTTCCCATCATTTTCCCACTCATCATCAGCCAGATGGTGGATGCTCCACCGCAGCCTCATCAAGGGTGGGACCTATCCTTCAGAGGCTTATCTTGTAGACCACAGGAAATGAAATTGTGAGTTTTTTTTTTTTCTCCTCTCCCCTCCGTTGGATAATGGCCGTTGAAATCAAAATGCATTAGATAGTGAACTAGGGTCCTGATGTGCGCATTTGTTACAAATGGGGCTCTGGTCATTGATCTAGAATGACCCCGGAATGGATGGGATCGACCCAAAAAAGTCCAAGATTAAAGAAAAAAGATATCGTAGCCGTTCATCTTTGACCTTTTCTCTGTATTTGTGAGCCATTGGATTGTGGTGTCCATCCACGGTGGGTCACCGTGGGGCCCACTTGTATGTTTGCTGCAAGGGGATGCTATTCATTTCACCATGTATCGGACAGTAAGCTTGCATATTTGGGTGGTCTTGATTTGATTATTGCATGCCACGTGCATGGTAGATGCGCAAGTGAGGATGGTCCACCACACGTACCCTCAATGCCGTATCATTCACCCTGAGTGAGTATAACAATCCATGCGCATATGCATTACCATTTTACATGTGGTCCCTATTCACCTCAATCCAAACCGTCCAAACCGTTGTCCCATTTGTAAAAGGATCACAAGCCAAACACCAGACTAAAAGATTATCCTAACCGTTTGGTGTCGGAAAAAAAAAAAAAAAAAAAAAGACACACACGTCCGTGACCAGCTAACCATGACGCGGATCCCCCAAGCAGTCCTACTCTCGGCCTCCAACGTAGCCATAGATATACTAAAAGTTAAATATTAACTATTTTAATTGTTTGGTCGGTTTTCCTAAGTTTTTAAAATAATTTGTTTTAGACGGTGAGGCTGGGAATACCACCAAATAAGTTACTTTTTAATTTATTTTAATTCATTAGTTACTTTTTTACACTTAATTTATTTGGTAAGCCATAAGCGTAGTCATAAAAGTAACCTCTTACTAAAAACTAGTTATTTCACTCGAGTTACTATTATTTTTTTCTCAATTAAATAGGTCAAAGGAGACACTTTCTCACAGGGCACATGATAGAGTGTCCCCCCTTTTGGATGATCCCGCATGGGCTCACATAATAGATGGCCCGTGCTGAAGGTCTAACTCCTATAAATAGTTCACACCGATGGTACGCTGTGCATGATGGGTAATGGACATTGAAGTGGGGCAAAAAAATGATGGATGGCCTACATTGAGATGGGCCCCAAATGATGGACAGTCTACATTGAGGGTTGTGCCTTAATAATGAATGGCCTACATCCAAGGTAAGCTTGGCTTGATGGACGACCCATATTGAAGGTGGAGCGCATATGATGGATGATCCATGGAATGGATAATGGATATTTAAGTAAACCTCACATGATGGACAACGTTGATACAAAAAATTGTTGCGTGCGCCCTCCTCCGTCCTACCACCTCCAAAATGAAGAAATAAAGGAGACCCTGATTAGAGCCGGGGACCCTCCGATGTTAAAGTTAGTGATAGGACTGTGAAAGAAAGATTTTTTTAGAGGAGTTTTCTGCGTACCTTTTAACTTGGAATTCTCTTGTATTTTTAGGAATACGAGGGTCCCATCGTGCAGGGATTCTTCTCCTGATATTCCGGAAATTTAATTTTGATCTGTTTTTGGTCTCCATCCGATCCTGGGAATCCTTTTATGAAATTTTCGGGACAGTGTTTTCATTTACGCCGTCTTTTCCTTGCTCGGCCCAGTCTTGACCGACTCTAGTGATGAGCTAGTCTCGGCCAGCTTTAAGGATCAAGTTGTTTACCATCTGTCAGGTGAAATAGAACCGATCCATAATCGATGTCCTTTCTTAATCTGATAACCGACGATGTAGCCGACCTAATTTGAGTCGGTTTTATAGTCGGTCGAGTGGCTTATAAGCTTTGGGCCTTGATCGGCCTCTTTGGATATTGCTACCTCATTTATCGAGTCAATTCTATACATCTTACACGCTTTACCTTGTGGCTTATGATTTTATAAGCCTCGATCAGGATTAGTTTCCCATAAACTGAGCTAAGTCTTTCCTTCAGGCTTCTGATTTATTTTATTCGGTTGGGCTTGTTGTCTCGAATGTTCCGGGCAGTGTTAGTAGAGTTGATCCATTCCATAACTAGGTCTCCAGACTTGTTATATTTTTCCTCAATAGACAATAATATTGATGGTAGACTACACGTGATAGATGACCAGCATTAAATGTAGGCCCTACATAAGGGATGATGCACATTAAAAGTCGGCTTCTAATAATGAATGGTTCACATCCAAGGTGGGCAGCCTATATTGAATGTGTGGCGCCCACACAATGAATAATTCATTTCAAAGATTGGGCCCACATGATTGATGGAATATGAGAGTGAACCAGGCAAACTTGAAGGATAGATAATTTTGAAAATAAATCATGATTTTCTACTTTTCAACTGTCAAGTACTTTATTTACCAAATAAGCTTATTTACCTAATACATAGAAATTAAGATAAGCTACTTAAGGCAATCCAAACATCCCTGGGCATGTTTGGTTATCTACTCAAGTAATTATTTTTTAAAAGAATAATTTCAATTTTTTCATTTTTTTCCGTTACCCCTGACCCCACATTTCACTTACAAAAGCCTGTCAAGATCACATATAAAATGGAAAATCGAAAGGATGTTAATTATATGCCAGTGCAGAGCCATACACTCTCACACATGTGCTATCACTATACATAAGTTCAGGATCAAATTCATTTAACAATTAGTTACATAAATGGATTAAAAAAAACTTCAGTCAAGTGTTTTAGAGCCATACATGCATGCCTGATGGATTGGATTCGAGACCTATGTGCGGCGATGGCAAATGTGTGGCCCACAGCACTCTAAGACTAATGCAATAACTGTGTGATATCCACTGTCCATTAGAGTGTAAGTACAAAAAACTAGGTAGATTATATAATCGAGTGGGCCACACCGAACAAAATAGCGGGGATTTAAAGATCACCATTGAAACCTTCAAAGAAAATTTGTCTTTTTCCTTGATGTGAACTTTTCACAAGAGCAACAAAAACAAAGACAAGTCCAATGAATTATTTATAGAGAAAGCAACGCCAAACAAGACCTTAGCCATCCACTAATTCCGAGAACTTTGGTGAGTGACATGTTGAAAAACAAAGGCGTGAATCCCCAAGAATGGAGAACCGTGGCCCTACCCAAGAGATTTCACTACAATGACAGAAACTTTTAAAAATTCACAAACAAATCCTTCAGGTAATCTGAGTAATTAACATTAGATTAATGGGCATTATTGCAGGTATGAAGCTGTAACTCATCCCTCCATAGGTGTGAAAAATTCAAAATTCTCTCCCCTCATTTGGGCCTCCGTTTCATGGGCCGCTGGGGTATTCCTCTCCGCCCCAATCCTTGCCAGCACCGCCTTCCACCTCGACTATGGCCACAGCCAAAGCCTCATTTCCGGCGGAGCCACCGTAATCGGCGCACTCTTCTGCCTCCCCGCCGGATTCTTCAAATCCGCGTGGCTCTTCGCGCCATACACCGCCGTGATCGTCGCAGCCAGCAACGTCGCCGCCGCGGGCCACACCCGCCACCTGGGCCTCATGGTCCGCGGCTTCACCGGCACCCGACTCGGGAAGCCCGACTTCCCGGCACGCCGGGCCATCATCAGCTGGCTGTCCCTCTACGGCACCGCAGCCGGCGCGGTGGGGTCCACCATCATCATAGCATTCACATACCGCATGCTCCGGCGCTCCGACAAGCTCCTCAGCCTCTGGATCGTCTCGATCTTCTGCGGCCTCAAGTGGCTCGTGGGAGCCGCCCACGCCTTCGGCGGGTCCCGCTCGGGCCCACTCCCGGAGGAGGATGCGCCCAATTCTTCCAATTGGGCCCACACGTTCCAGATATTCAAGTATCCGCACGCGGCCGGGAGCGTCGTCGGAGTCTTGTTCTCATCCTTCGCAACGATGTGCATTTTCACGGCCGGTATGCTCTACGTCGCTGGCGGGATTTGCGTCAAACCAGTCTTTTTTCTCTCCCTATGGATAATCTATTTCATTTTCCCTCTGTTTTCGCTCCCGATACTCCACCCGTTACAGCTGATCATACGTGCCGACGCGTTACGGATGCAGTTATTCGGGTTGCTTATATCGGCCTTTACGTCCGGCATGGGCTTCTTCTTCCGAAAAAGCAATTGGCAACAGCACCAAATCCTAATCCTCGTGCTCCTGCAGAGCATGGCCGCGGGCGTGGTGCACGCGTTCGGGCGCGTGCTGCTGCTGGACTGCGCGCCACCTGGTCGGGAGGGATCCTTCTCGGTCTGGTACGTGTGGGTGAAGGCCGCGGGCACGTGTGCAGGGTTCGCCGTGGCTTCAGCCTCTCCCGGCGATGTGGCGACGTCATTCGGCATCGCTTTCTGTGCTGTCATCGTCGGCGTTGTTATTTTGATTTTTGGGAATATTAGTAATTTCGGTGGGGCTGTGGCCGCCGGTCACGTGAAGGAGCAGGTGAGTGAGGTGGCGTCGCCCGTGCATGGGCTGGATAAGAGCGGCGAGTGGAAGGACGTTGTTCACACGTTGGAGGAAGGAGAAAGGGCACACAGCACGTGTAGTCTGTAGAGGTTTGCGTGATGCATAACGTCTCTCCAACCTTGCACCGGTGGTCGGTGGGAATTCCTGCGCACATTCAAGTATTGTTAAGTGGGGGAAATGCGCGGAGGGATTCCCGCCAAGATGTGCGGTGTGGAGCTCTCGTGCATAGAAACTGGCTTGTATTTTGGTTGAGTAATGGAAATAGAAATGACGTCATTGGGTGATATCCACCGTCCGATGCATGCGTCTCATCAGAACCTTTGATGTGATGTGCTGTAGCCCAAAAATAACGGAGATTGTACCGCTTATGATGTGGCCATCCGTAGGCCACAAGCGTGGGAGCGTCATGTGATGCAGAGTACCACTGCAAGCTGTAGTTGTGGTGGGAAACGGATTGGTTACTCCCCTGACACCAGCCCCGGAGCTGATGGTCGGTGCTATGTGGGACCCACCGTGACGTATGTATTTCATCCATTCCGTCCATCTATTTTTCTAGATCAATTTATGCTAATATACAAAAAATGAGGTATATCCCAGTCTCAAGTGGACTACATTACAGGAAACAATGTTGAATGAACTTTGACCGTTAAAATTTTTTTAGGGGCCATAAAAGTATTGGATCAAGTTGATCTTTGTTTTTTCCCTTCATCTGGATCTTTATGACCTAATCAATAGATTGAATTTCAAATAAACAGTACAGCGGACCTTAGGATGATTTAAATGATAGATATCCAATCACTATTGTTTTCCTTTGGTGTGATCCAGCTGAGATTTATATCCCTCTCATTTTTGGGACAAAAACCTAAAATGATATTTAAAAATAGATGGACGGAATGGATGAAACACATACGTCATGGTGGGTCCCACAGAACACCGACCACCAGCTCCAGGGATGGTGTCAGCGGGAGTAGCCAATCCGTTTCCATTGTGGTGGTACCTACGCGTGTACATCGTGTCTAACTGAGTTGAGTTGGCCTTAGCTCAGCCACTAGCTGACCTCAACTTAACTTAGCTCAACTGGGTCCTTGAGCCTAACTGGCTAGCTCGGCTCGATTTGATCAACGGCTCAGGCCAATTTAAGATAAGCTCAAGCCAAGATCAAATTGTATTTGCCATTGCAACGTTTTCATAAACACCAAATTGCACCTTCAAAATCTCACTGTATTTGGGATAGCTATAATGGTTTTACAGGTATTTTACCGAACACCTTCTAAGCAACATAAAAATCAAGAAAAAAAGAGGGATAAGAGGTTTAGTTTCAAATACATACCTTACTTGCCACCAGCCACACTTCTTTGAGTCATTTCATCAAACACTTGGAGAGCAACATCAATATAATAGTAACCAAGTAACCGAACTAGTTTGATACGAGTTTGATTTGAGCTGGGTTCGATCTAAGTCAGGTCAAGTTGGGGCTACCTTGAACTCATTTTCAAGCTAAAATAATCAGCTTGAACTCAACTTCGAACCAAGTTGGATCGAGCTTTTTCAAGTTGAGTCAAGTGAGCTAACTGGGCTAGCTCGGTTCATGTACACCTCCAGTACCTGGCTAGTGTGGGGCCCACTTAATGTTGTCATTCAATCTACCTCTTGCATCCGGATAAGGCCCTCTTATTCACTGTAAAAACCAAGATTCATTGGGTTAGAACATTAAGTGGGCTGTTAGTGAGGAGGCCCACCTGAGTTTTTGATGTTTGATTTTTGGATCATCCGGTGTACAAAGTATGTAGAAGCAGGATGTGCTAACGTGTTAAGAAGGTGCAGCATCCAGACCGTCCACCCGGTGGGTCCAACAATTTATAAATGTTCTGACTCAAAATAAATTTGGCCAACTCAGCAGGTGAGTTACGATGCTTGAAACAGGTGAACGGTTTAGAAAACTTCATCCAAAGTTTTTCTCAGCGGTGCATTTATTTTGAAAACTGTGGTCCACCTCATAAGAAGACCAATCGTTTTTCTTGGGCCAGGACATCTGAGCAGTGGTACTTGTTGATGCAAAAATCTGGTTCACCCTCTTTGGACTTCGAGCACCTGCACACGAAGAAGACAAAGGAGACCCTGGCTAGAGCAGGGGACCCTCCGATGCCAAAGTCAGGCCAGGAATCTGGGTCTTACTGTATTGAGGGAGTCTGGGTGAGAATTTTGTGCGTACCTTTTAGATGATGAAGGCCTCCCTTTTATAGCTGCTGGAGCGTTTGATCGTAGGAGGATTCTTCTCCTGATCTTGTGCAATCGAAAGAGGATTCTCTTCCGAAGATCGCGGACACCGGATGGCATCCGTCCGCGATCTTCGTCTGATTCCGCAAGCTTCGGGATCGGGAATCTTATCCCAAAATGTTCGGGACGAAATCCGGTTTCACGCTGTCCTTCGGCTAGTTCCGTTAAGAGGGTCGGCCCGATGCATCCTCGGATTACTGGTTCTTCGTCTGAGGCGAGTTAACTTTTTCGTCTCGGTTCATAGAGTTCTTGACCCTGCCTCGGATCCGACATGCCCTGCCTCGGATCCGACGTAGTGCTCCCTAAGCCGAGGCACCAGATCCGAGTCTTTGGACTTAGTATTTTTGTCCCCAACAGTAAGCCCCCTTACTCCGTGTGTCTTACGTGACACTCAGGAGTAACGAGTTGTGAGTCGGTTCATGACTGGTCCGAGGCAATAAGTACATTTAATGTTGTCTTTGTCTTTGATAGGAGACGATTCGATTTACGACAACGCATGCGCCGGCAACAGCCGTCAAGTCGCTCATCCTGCCAATGAGGGTTGGACACGTAGCTAGGGCGTTATGGTCGTCAGTCGACGTGCGCCACGTGTCGAGCCAGGGAGTCGATGCAGGCGTCGAATCATTCCCTCATTAATTGCTTCCGGCGTACGGCAATCTTATAAAAGGGTAAGGGTCCCGCATTTCAAACTACTACTGCCGTTCCCGCTTTTCATTTCTTTTGGAGCTTTTTCGGTCTTCGGTCTTTCCTTTCCTTCCCTTCCTCTTTCTTGCTGTCGTCACGCTCTCTTCGCCATTTCCGTTTTTCTCCCTCCTTCCGGTGAGTCTCTCATTCCTCTTTACTTAGTGAAAATGGCGACTAGGGGTTCTCAAAGTCCCCAGGAAGGAGTTTCCGGAGATGAAGGCGAAGCGCAACGTTTTTGGAACGTTGCGGAATCGCCTTCTTTATTAACGGAGATGGCAGTTGATGCTGCTATTTGCTTTTTCTCTCGAGAGGGTCACCGAAGCTCCTGCAGCAGAGCCTACTGCTCTGTTAACCCTTCTCGGGGTGAATCCTCTTTGATAACCCGTCGGGAAGGCCCAATTGTCCAAGGGGCATGGAGGAAGAAGAGGAAGAAGAGGAGGAAGAAGAAGAGATAGTGATTGAGAGAACCTCTAAGTCGGTTCTGGCGATAAGTCGGCGCGTCCGAGTCTGAGGGAGAAGGATCGGGGATGACCTAAGCGGGTCGGTTCCTTCGGTCCTAACTGAGGCGGATTTAGACAGAATCCGAATCGGGTATCATATCCCCGAATCAGTTATCACTTATCTCCCTCGTCCGAGTCAGCTGCCGGATCATCCTCCTCCTGGGGCGGTCGCGATTTGCAAGTCTCAATGCAATGCGGCTTGCGTACGCCCCTTCAACCCATTGTCCAGGAGTTTTATCTCGAATTCGGATTGCAGGGCAAATAGTTCGAATGGGTGGAGGAACTTACTCGGGTGTGCGATCTTGTGGGGTGAGATGGAACGGCCGCCATGGATTAACGATCGACGAATTCCTTCACTTATACCAAGTGCGCGTGAATCCAGAACTACCCCGCTTTTATGTCTTGCTTGGCGGGGAGGAGGCGGCTCCCTAATAACCGACCCTCCCACTTCTAACAAACACTTTGGAGAGAGCGTTGGTTTTGGGCCTGTGGCCGTTGGGAGTCGGCTGAACCCGGGTCCTACGAGGCTCGTGTCCCTCGGTCGTTTCAAAGAGCAGGTGACTTGGCTCCCCTCTCTTTCCTTTCTTTATTTCTTGTACTATGCTGACTCTGACGAGCTTGTGTCTGACAGACATCCCCAAGAAGCGGCAAAAGCTCGGTTCCAGTGCTTCGGCCGGATCAAAGAGTTGAGGACGGATCCGGCGGATAGGTCTGGAAAGTGCTTTTTTACAAATGAGCGTCTTCATCTCGCAGTCTAGACTCGGCATCACGGTGTAACCGAGAATGTACCTTTGTGTATCTTGAATTTTCCACGACTTGAAGTTCTTTCCTTTCTTTTATTTCAGATTTGCACGAAGCTCGTCCTCATTTGCGGATTGTTCCCGAGCGGCCCCCTCGAGGCGGCCCCTTCCGAGCAACCCCCTCAGAACCCGGTCCCTTCAAAGATGACAGGGGCTCGTCCTCCTCTTAGGATGGTTTCGAAATTGAAGGCTCCTCCGCGATCGGTCCTTCTGTCGGAACCTCGGCCGCCGAAGAGACAGAGGGTAGCGCTAAAAGGAGAAGGAGCTGCGAGGTCTTCTGCTCCTCCTGTCGTCGTAATTCCGGATCCCGATTCGGAAGAGAGGGTGGAAGCGACAGAGGCCGCTACCTTGGAACCTCAGGCGGCACCTGACTTGGGACATGTTGCGACGGAAGTCCCGCGGCAGGAGGAAGAGACAAGGGCCGCGTCTTCCAGAGGGGAAGAAGAGACGAGGACCGCATCCTCCAGAGGGGAAGAAACGAGCCAGGAGGGGCCGTCCATTTTGCAAAAGATGGTGTCGGGAATGGTTCCCTGGGCCTTAGCCCATGGGAGCGAAAAGGAGTTCGTCAGCCTCTATAACGCTCCCTCGTCTCAAACTGTTGGTCATGCAGCCAGGGTGCTTTTTGAACTTGCTCCCTGTCTGGTTAAGGCCTGTAAAGAGTTATCCTCGGCCCATCGGCTGCAGGCCCTTCTCTCGGAAGCTGAAGGGCGACGCGAGAACGCCGAGATACGAGTCGGCGTCCTGATGGGCGAGGCGGGCCTTGCCCGGAAAGCTGCCGAAGACGCGAAAGCTGAGGCGACTTCTTCCAAGATAGCCCTTGATGAAGCGAGGGCCGAAGTTGCTCGAGTGTCAGCTCTCCTTTCTAGGACTGAAGAGGAGAACAGGCGAATCCTTGCAGCCCACGCTTCCTGTGCAAGTGACTTGGCTCGGGCTAAGCTTGAGGCGGCGGAACTTATCCAGCAGGCCAACGACAAGACTCAGGAGGCCGAGAAAGCTAGGGATCAAGCCGTCCAAACATTTCTTGAATCCGAGGAGTTCGAGGATGAGAGGGATCGCTTGTTTCAAAGCGGATTTCTTGAATGTATTAAGGACATAAAGAAATCTTTTCCCGACCTCGATCTCTCGGAAATCGAGGGTGGAGCCTTAGAATCTGAGAATCCGGATGCTGCTGCTGAAATCACTGGTGGGGAAGAGGTCGGCATTTGTGAGAATGCTTCGGGGACCGCTCCGACCAGTGGACAGTAGCCGGGGCCCCTTATATGTGTTTTTTTTTTTTACATGTTGTACTCGGATGTGGTTGATGAATGAAAGAAAACACTTTAGTTTTTATTTACCTCGGCTTTGATCTTGCTTAGTCCAGAGTCTTTACATTGAGCACTGAGTTAAGGATAATAAGTCTTGAGATGTTCAGCGTTCCATGGATGAGGCAGCGATTGTCCATTTAGATCTTTCAACCGATATGTCCCTGGTCGGATAGTGCCCGAGATGATGTAGGGCCCTTCCCAATTAGGTCCCAACGTGCCTGATCCAACTTCCTTGGTATTGGAAAATACTTTTCGGAGAACCATATCTCCCATCCGAAACCTCCTGATCTTCACTCGGGCATTGTAGAATCGAGCCACTTGTCGTTGTCGTGCTTCCGTGCGTAGCCGTGCCATTTCCCTTTGCTCGTCCAGGAGGTCGAGTCCGAGTGCGAGGAGTTCTTCGTTTTCATCCTCGTCGAATGAAGTGACTCGGGCCGAAGGTAGGCCGATTTCAACGGGAGTGACGGCTTCCGAACCGTAAGCGAGTGAAAAGGAGTTTCTCTGTGGCGGTTGGCTGTGGTTCGGAGGCCCAAAGAATTTTCGGGAGCTCTTCCGCCCACGCTCCTTTGGCTCGGTCGAGCTTTGTCCGAAGATGTTGCTTGACAATCTTATTAACCGCCTCGACTTGCCCATTAGTTTGAGGGTGATGAGGTGAGGAATAGACGTTTCTGATTCTGAGGTTGTTGCACATATCGCGAAAACTCCTGTTGTCGAATTGTCTTCCATTATCTGTAATAATGGTATGGGGTACTCCGAACCGGCAGATAATGTTTTTCCAGACGAACTCGGTGATCTTCTGCTTGGATATTTTGGCTAATGGCTCGGCCTCGGCCCATTTCGTGAAATAATCCACTGCTACCACGGCGAACTTGGTTTGACCTTTTCCCATAGGGAGTGGACCTATGATGTCAATACCCCATTGTGCAAAGGGCCGAGGGGACCATCATTGGCGTTAGCGCTTCGGGGCTCGTCTCGGGATTCCCTTGCGAATCGTTGACATTTGTCGCATTTTTGGACGAGCGTGCGAGCGTCGTGTTGAATAGTGGGCCAGTAGTATCCCTGTCGTAAAACCTTGTGGGCGAGAGACCTTCCTCCAGAGTGGTTTCCGCAGATTCCTTCATGGACTTCACGAATACGTAGTTCGCCTCACCGGGTGTGAGGCACGAAGAAACAACGGAGCGTAGTAACCTTTCTTATAGAGGGTATTGTTGTTGAGTGCGGTGTAACGGGAGGCTCGGAACTTAAGTCGTCGGGCCTCGGCACGATCTTCGAGCGATTCCCCCTTGTCGAGGTATTGGCGGATTGGATCCATCCGGGATGGTTCCGAGTCGATAGCATGGACGTCATCATAGTAATT
Organism: Magnolia changhungtana; assembly: GCA_030180095.1. Taxonomy (NCBI): domain Eukaryota; kingdom Viridiplantae; phylum Streptophyta; class Magnoliopsida; order Magnoliales; family Magnoliaceae; genus Magnolia; species Magnolia changhungtana. Next base: position 2,262,590 of record JASAUF010000667.1, read on the forward strand.
GATTCATTTATGCTTGGTTTATCGACGTATTCCACGGGGACGGACTGGGTATGTCATCTTCATCGAGGAGGCGAGCTTTGCTAATAGGTCGGCTTTGCCATTTTCCGTACGAGGGATCCGAGTGACTGACAGAGTTGAAATCCGTTGATAAGTTCTTTTGCTTTCTCCATGTACGCTCTTAATTGGTCTTTCCGTGTCTGGTATACACCGGTCACTTGATTCACGACCAATTGAGAATCGCTGAACACACTTAAGTGCGTGACTCCCATGCTAGCGGCGAGTTGGAGACCGAGCAACAATGCTTCATATTCCGCTGTATTGTTCGAGGCTTGGAATCAAGTCGCAAGGCATATTGTATGTAAGTATGATCGGGGTTTCTAGTACAATCCCAGCCCCACTTGCCTTCGAGTTGGAAGAGCCGTCGACAAATAGTTTCCAGGGAATTGGGCAGGGTAGGGGCGGTATAGCGGCCGCTGCTGGGGCGATGACATCTTTCGGCATATCATCGACTGGGAGATCATTTGGTGGGGTTCCATCAGCAATAAAATCAAGAATGTACGCCCTTTGATTGCCGCCTTCGGCTTGTCGAATATCAAACTCACTCGGTTCGACGACCCATTTCGTGAGTCGGTAGGAAGCACGGTTTCTGCAAAACTTGGCGAAGAGGTAGATCGGTCATCACGATGATAGTATGGGCATGGAAATATGGCCTGAGTCGGCGAGAAGAAGTTATTAGTGCCAAGGCTACTTTTTCCAAGTTTGGGTATCTTGTCTCTGCTGGCAACAACGCTTTGCTAACGTAATATACCAAGCAATTTGCTTTCCTTCGGATTCTCGTATCAAAGCCGAGCTAACGGCTGCCTCGGATACTGCTAGATACAGCAGCAGGGATTCGCCTGATTCGGACTTTGATAAGAGAGGCGGAGAACCGAGATATGATTTTATTTGTTGAAATGCCGCTTCGCATTCTTCCGTCCATCTCATTGTTTGTTGTCCTTTCAATTGCTTGAAGAAAGGAGACACTTATCCGTGGCTCTGGACAGAACCGATTAAGTGCCATGACCCTTCTGTCGACCTTTGGATGTCCTTAATGGTTTTAGGGGATTCCATTTCGACCAAAGCCTTTATCTTCTCGGGGTTTGCTTCTATTCCTCGTGACTAACCAAGAAAGCGAGGAACTTTCCGAGACTCACCGAAAGCACATTTATTCGGATTTAACTTCATCCGAAACTTCCGTAGGATGAGAAACATTTCTTCGGATCATCTACATGATCCGCGTGTATACTCTTGACAAGCATGTCGTCGATGTATACTTCCATGGTTCGACCTATAAGCGAGCAAAGATTTTGTTAACTAATCTTTGATAAGTTCTTAGCATTCTTCAAACCAAATGGCATCACTCGGTAACAATAAAGACCTTTGTCGGTGACAAAGGTAGTTTTGATTTATCATTTTGATGCATTACAATTTGATTATATCCCGAATACGCATCCATGAAGCTCGAAGCTCATGTCGGCCGTACTTATCTACTAGGCGATCTATCCTCGGAAGCGGAAAGCTATCCTTCGGGCGAGGCTTTATTTAGGTCAAGTATAGTCGATACAGACTCGCCACTTCCCGTTGGATTTTTTACCAGCACGACATTCGCGACCCATTCTGGATAGTGTATTTCTTCTACGAAATTGGCGTGGAGGAGTTTGCTGACTTCTTCTTTAATGATGGCATATCGTTCGGGGCCGAGCGGTCGTCGCTTCTGTCGGATCGGTCGAAATGACGGGTCGACATTGAGTCGGTGGGTCATCACCGATGGGTCAATCCCCGGCATATCGTCATGGCACCAGGCGAACACATCGGCGTACCTACGGAGCAGGGCTATCAGTTTGTCTTTCAAGGGGGACTGTAGAGACGAGCCAATTCGTACTGTCTTTGATGCATCTGTCTCGACCAAGGGGACTGAGATGAGGTCTTCAACCGCTGTCTCGTTCATGACTCTCGCCCCGAGGGTCCAACGATTCGATCGTTGAGATGTCGATTGGATTTTTGCCGGCTGATCCTTTCACAGCTATCATGTAACAACGCCTCGCATCTTGCTGATCTCCTTTGACAACCCCAACTCCCGACTCAGTCGGGAATTTTAGTGAGAGATGGTATGTAGATACCACGGCCTGGAGGAGACTTAGAGAAGGTCGGCCGAGTATGGCGTTGTATACTGAAGGTTGGTCGACGACCAAGAAATCCACCATCATCGTCTTCTGATGTGGGGTACTGCCGGCAGTGAGTGGCAGCGAGACAATTCCTTCAGGCAATACTTGTCCCCCGGAAAACCCGATTAACGGGGTCCGAACTGGACGTAACATAGATCGTTCGATTCCCATTTTATCGAACGCCTGAGTGAATAACACATCAGCAGATGACCCCGTATCAACGAGTATCTGGAACACTTTCCGGTTAGCGATAGTCAGAGTGATAATCAGTGCGTCATCGTGGGGGTGATAGATACCTCGGGCGTCTTCCTCTGTGAACGAAAGACAATATTTTTCCCTTTTCTTCTCTTTTAGCGGCCGCCCTATAACCATAAGCTCGGCCTCTGGCTGGCTAAGTTTTCTTGCATGGTTCCTTCTGGCATTGTTTGAGTCGCCCCCACCTCGCGGGCCACCGACAATTGTCCGGATTTCTTCCATCGGCTGACTCTCGGTCGGGCGTCCCTCGATTCATGACTTTAACCACATGTTCTTTGAGTCGGCCGTCCTTTATGAGTCGCTCGATTTCTTCTTTTAGATGACGGCAATCACTCGTGTTATGCCCATGATCACGATGATAGTGACAGTATTTATCCTTGTCCCGCCGATTAGGATTGCTTTTGAGCTTATTGGGCCAGTGAACGAAACCTTCGCTTTTGATTTCCATCAATACCTGCTCCTGAGTTTTGTTCAGGGGGGTATATGTGGAAAAACTGCGATCTGGTCGTTTTCCTGATCTTCGCTCATTATGCGCTTGATCATCCTTGCGTTTCCTTCCCCCGGTCGAGTCGGCTTCCTTTTTGACCGACTCTTTGACCGAGGTTTTAGTTTCACGCAGGATTCGCGTTTCTTCGGCGTTGGCATACTTATCCGACCGTGCCATAAACTCTGCCAGAGTATCGGGCGGAGTTTTGTCTAAAGATGCCAGGAATGGCTTATCTTTAACTCCTTGCATGAGCGCATTGAGAGCCGTTTCTTCCGAATGTTTCCGAACCTGAAGGGACTCGAAATTGAAACGCTTTATGTAATCTTTCAGCAGCTCTCCCTGCTTCTGAACTATGTTGTTCAGATGTGCGGGGGGCTTCAATTTAAGAGAAGTGCGGGAAGAAATGGCGAAAGAAATGGCAGACATGAAGCATAATCGAAATATGCATCCAACCAGATACGAGGCAAAGGCGTCCCCCTTCGTGGACTCGGTAATGGCGGCTCGGTTGCCCGAGAGGTTTCGGTTGCCCCAAATCACTCCCTTCACCGGCAAAACCGACCCAACGGAGCATATCGAATGCTTCAGGACATATATGGAGCTCCATGACGCCTCGGATGCAGTGATGTGTCGGGCCTTTTCTCTTACATTGACCGATGTAGCTAGACTGTGGTTCAAACAGTTGAAACCAAAGTCCATTAGCTCATTCGCTGAAAGATCAGGGCAGGGAGAGCTGCTGAAAGATTACATAAAGCGTTTCAATTTCGAGTCCCTTCAGGTTCGGAAACATTCGGAAGAAACGGCTCTCAATGCGCTCATGCAAGGAGTTAAAGATAAGCCATTCCTGGCATCTTTAGACGAAACTCCGCCCGATACTCTGGCAGAGTTTATGGCACGGTCGGATAAGTATGCCAACGCCGAAGAAACAAGAATCCTGCGTGAAACTAAAACCTCGGTCAAAGAGTCGGTCAAAAAGGAAGCCGACTCGACCGGGGGAAGGAAACGCAAGGATGATCAAGCGCATAATGAGCGAAGATCAGGAAAACGACCAGATCGCAGTTTTTCCACATATACCCCCCTGAACAAAACTCAGGAGCAGGTATTGATGGAAATCAAAAGCGAAGGTTTCGTTCACTGGCCCAATAAGCTCAAAAGCAATCCTAATCGGCGGGACAAGGATAAATACTGTCACTATCATCGTGATCATGGGCATAACACGAGTGATTGCCGTCATCTAAAAGAAGAAATCGAGCGACTCATAAAGGACGGCCGACTCAAAGAACATGTGGTTAAAGTCGCTGAATCGAGGGACGCCCGACCGAGAGTCAGCCGATGGAAGAAATCCGGACAATTGTCGGTGGCCCGCGAGGTGGGGGCGACTCAAACAATGCCAGAAGGAACCATGCAAGAAAACTTAGCCAGCCAGAGGCCGAGCTTATGGTTATAGGGCGGCCGCTAAAAGAGAAGAAAAGGGAAAAATATTGTCTTTCGTTCACGAGGAAGACGCCCGAGGTATCTATCACCCCCACGATGACGCACCGATTATCACTCGACTATCGCTAACCGGAAAGTGTTCGGATACTCGTTGATACGGGTCATCTGTCGATGTGTTATTCACTCAGCGTTCGATAAAATGGGAATCGAACGATCTATGTTACGTCCGGGGCTTCGACCCCGTTAATCGGGTTTTCCTGGGACAAGTATTGCCCGAAGGAATTGTCTCGCCGCCACTCATCACGCGCAGCAGTACCCCACATCAGAAGACGATGATGGTGGATTTCTTGGTCGTCGACCAACCTTCAGTATACAACGCCATACTCGGCCGACCTTCTCTAAGTCTCCTCCAGGCCGTGGTATCTACATACCATCTCTCACTAAAATTCCCGACTGAGTCGGGAGTTGGGGTTGTCAAAGGAGATCAGCAAGATGCGAGGCGTTGTTACATGATAGCTGTGAAAGGATCAGCCGGCAAAAATCCAATCGACATCTCAACGATCGAATCGTTGGACCCTCGGGGCGAGAGTCATGAACGAGGACAGCCGGTTGAAGACCTCATCTCAGTCCCCTTGGTCGAGACAGATGCATCAAAGACAGTACGAATTGGCTCCTCTACAGTCCCCCTTGAAAGACAAACTGATAGCCCTGCTCCGTAGGTACGCCGATGTGTTCGCCTGGTGCCATGACGATATGCCGGGGATTGACCCATCGGTGATGACCCACCGACTCAATGTCGACCCGTCATTTCGACCGATCCGACAGAAGCGACGACCGCTCGGCCCCGAACGATATGCCATCATTAAAGAAGAAGTCAGCAAACTCCTCCACGCCAATTTCGTAGAAGAAATACACTATCCAGAATGGGTCGCGAATGTCGTGCTGGTAAAAAAATCCAACGGGAAGTGGCGAGTCTGTATCGACTATACCGACCTAAATAAAGCCTGCCCGAAGGATAGCTTTCCGCTCCGAGGATAGATCACTAGTAGATAAGACGGCCGACATGAGCTTCGAGCTTCATGGATGCGTATTCTGGATATAATCAAATTGTAATGCATCAAAATGATAAATCAAAAACTACCTTTGTCACCGACAAAGGTCTTTATTGTTACCGAGTGATGCCATTTGGTTTGAAGAATGCCGGTGCAACTTATCAAAGATTAGTTAACAAAATCTTTGCTCGGCTTATAGGTCGAACCATGGAAGTATACATCGACGACATGCTTGTCAAGAGTATACACGCTGCATGATCATGTAGATGATCCTGGAAGAAATGTTTCTCATCCTACGGAAGTTTCTGATGAAGTTAAATCCGAATAAATGTGCTTTCTGGGTGAGCTCAGGAAAGTTCTCGGTTTCTTGGTTAGTCAACGAGGAATAGAAGCAAACCCCGAGAAGATAAAGGCTTTGGTCGAAATGGAATCCCTAAAACCATTGGACATCCAAAGGCCGACAGAAGGGTCGCAAGACTTAATCGGTTCTGTCCGAGCCACGGATAAGTGTCTCCTTTCTTCAAGCGCTTGAAAGGACAACAAACAATGAGATGGACGGAAGAATGCGAAGCGGCATTTCAACAAATAAAATCATATCTCGGTTCTCCGCCTCTCTTATCAAAGTCCGAATCAGCGAATCCCCTCGTCACGATATCTAGCGAAGATCCGAGGCGCCTGTTAGCTCTCGGCTTTGATACGAGAATCCGAAGGAAATTACCGCCGGTATATTACGTTAGCAAAGCGTTGTCACAATGCAGAGACAAGATACCCAAACTTGGAAAAAGTAGCCTTGGCACTAATAACTTCTTCTCGCCGACTCAGCCATATTTCCATGCCCATACTATCATCGTGATGACCGATCTACCTCTTCGCCAAGTTTTCTTAGAAACCGAAGTTTCCCTGGCCGACTCACGAAATGGGTCGAACCGAGTGAGTTTGATATTGATCAAGACAAGCCGAAGGCGCAATCAAAGGGCAAGTGGCAGTCGTTGTCGATTTTATTGTCGATGGAACCCCACCAAATGATCTCCCGTCGATGATATGCCGAAAGATGTCATCGCCCAAAGAATGGCCGCTATATCGCCCTACCCCGCCCAATTCCCGGAAACTATTTGTCGACGCTCTTCCAACTCGAAGGCAAGTAATGGGATTGTACTAGAAACCCCGATCATACTTACATACATAGTGATGCCTTGCGACTTGGATTCCAAGCCTCGAACAATACAAATGGAATATGAAGCATTGTTGCTCGGCCTCCAACTCGCCGCAAGCATGGGAGTCACGCACTTAAGTGTGTTCCGATTCTCAATTGGTCGTGAATCAAGTGACCGTGTATACCTGACACTGAAAGACTAATTAAGAGCGTACATGGAGAAAGCAAAAGAACTTATCAACGGATTTCAACTCTGTCAGTCACTCGGATCCCTCGTACGGAAAATGGCAAAGCCGACCTATTAGCAAAGCTCGCCTCTGCCAATGAAGATGACATACCCAGGTCCGTCCCCGTGGAATACGTCGATAAACCAAGCATAAATGAATCAATTACTATGACTGTCCATGCTATCGACTCGGAACCATCCTGGATGGATCCAATCCGCCAATACCTTGACAAGGGGGAACTGCCTGAAGATCGTGCCGAGGCCCGACGACTTAAGTTCCGAGCCTCCCGTTACACCGTACTCAACAATACCCTCTATAAGAAAGGTTACTACGCTCCGTTGCTTCGGTGCCTCACACCCGGTGAGGCGAACTACGTATTACGTGAAGTCCATGAAGGAATCTGCGGAAACCACTCTGGAGGAAGGTCTCTCGCCCACAAGGTTTTACGACAGGGATACTACTGGCCCACTATTCAACACGACGCTCGCACGCTCGTCCAAAAATGCGACAAATGTCAACGATTCGCAGCAATCCCGAGACGAGCCCCCGAAGCGCTAACGCCAATGACTGGTCCCTGGCCCTTTGCACAATGGGGTATTGACATCATAGGTCCACTCCCTATGGGAAAAGGTCAAACCAAGTTCGCCGTGGTAGCAGTGGATTATTTCACGAAATGGGCCGAGGCCGAGCCATTAGCCAAAATATCCAAGCAGAAGATCACCGAGTTCGTCTGGAAAAACATTATCTGACGGTTCGGAGTACCCCATACCATTATTACATATAATGGAAGACAATTCGACAACATGGAGTTTTCGCGATATGTGCAACAACCTCATAATCAGAAACGTCTATTCCTCACCTCATCACCCTCAAACTAATGGGCAAGTCGAGGCGGTTAATAAGATTGTCAAGCAACATCTTCGGACAAAGCTCGACCGAGCCAAAGGAGCGTGGGCGGAAGAGCTCCCGAAAATTCTTTGGGCCTACCGAACCACAGCCCGAACCGCCACAGGAGAAACTCCTTTTCACTCGCTACGGTTCGGAAGCCGTCACTCCCGTTGAAATCGGCCTACCTTCGCCCGAGTCACTTCATTCGACGAGGATGAAAACGAAGAACTCCTCGCACTCGGACTCGACCTCCTGGACGAGCAAAGGGAAATGGCACGGCTACGCACGGAAGCACGACAACGACAAGTGGCTCGATTCTACAATGCCCGAGTGAAGATCAGGAGGTTTCGGATGGGAGATATGGTTCTCCGAAAAGTATTTTCCAATACCAAGGAAGTTGGATCAGGCACGTTGGGACCTAATTGGGAAGGGCCCTACATCATCTCGGGCACTATCCGACCAGGGACATATCGGTTGAAAGATCTAAATGGACAATCGCTGCCTCATCCATGGAACGCTGAACATCTCAAGACTTATTATCCTTAACTCAGTGCTCAATGTAAAGACTCTGGACTAAGCAAGATCAAAGCCGAGGTAAATAAAAACTAAAGTGTTTTCTTTCATTCATCAACCACATCCGAGTACAACATGTAAAAAAAAAAAAAAAAAACACATATAAGGGGCCCCGGCTACTGTCCACTGGTCGGAGCGGTCCCCGAAGCATTCTCACAAATGCCGACCTCTTCCCCACCAGTGATTTCAGCAGCAGCATCCGGATTCTCAGATTCTAAGGCTCCACCCTCGATTTCCGAGAGATCGAGGTCGGGAAAAGATTTCTTTATGTCCTTAATACATTCAAGAAATCCGCTTTGAAACAAGCGATCCCTCTCATCCTCGAACTCCTCGGATTCAAGAAATGCTTGGACGGCTTGATCCCTAGCTTTCTCGGCCTCCCGAGTCTTGTCGTTGGCCTCGCCGGATAAGTTTCCGCCCTCAAGCTTAGCCCGAGCCAAGTCACTGCGCACAGAAGCGTGGGCCGCAAGGATTCGCCTGTTCTCTCTTCTTCGCCCTAGAAAGGAGAGCCGACACTCGAGCAACTTCGGCCCTCGCTTCATCAAGGGCTATCTTGGAAGAAGTCGCCCGGCTTTCGCGTCTTCAGCGGCTTTCCCGGCAAGGCCCGCCGCCCATCGGACGCCGACCGTATCTCGGCGTTCTCGCGTCGCCTTCGCCTTCCGAGAGAAGGGCCCGCACCGATGGGCCGAGGATAACTCTTACAGTGCCTTAACCAGCACAGGGAGCAAGTTCAAAAAGCACCCCGCCGCATGACCACCGTTTGAGACGAGGGAGCGTTATGAGGCCGACGAACTCCTTTTCGCTCCCATGGGCTAAGGCCCGTGGAACCATTCCCGACACCATCTTTTGCAAAATGGACGGCCCCTCCCGGCTCGTTTCTTCCCTCGGAGGATGCGGTCCTCGTCTCTTCTTCCCCTCCGGAAGACGCGGCCCTTGTCTCTTCCTCCCGCCGCGGACTTCCGTCGCAACATGTCCCAAGTCGTGCCGCCCGAGGTTCCAAGGTAGCGGCCTCTATCGCTTCCACCCTCTCTTCCGATCGGGATCCGAATTACGACGACAGAGGAGCAGAAGACCTCGCAGCTCCTTCTCCTTTGCGCTACCCTCCGTCTCTTCTGGCGCCGAGGTTCGACGAAGAAGGACCGATCGCGGAGGAGCCTTCAATTTCGAAACCATCCTAAGAGGAGGACGAGCCCGGTCATCTTTGAAGGGACTGGTTCGGAGGGGGGTGGCTCGGAAGGGGCTGCCTCAGAGGGGGCTGGCTCGGGAACAATCCGCAAATGAGGACGAGCTTCAGGCAAATCTGAAATAAAAGAAAGGAAAGAACTTCAAGTCAGGGAAAATTCAGAAGATACACAAAGGTACATTCTCGATTACCTGTGATGACCGAGTCTAGACCTGCGAGATGAAGACGCTCCGGCTGTAAAAGCACTTTCCAGGACCTATCCGCCGGATCCAGCGTCCTCAACTCTTTGATCCGGGCCGAAGCACTGGAACCGAGCTTTTGCCGCTTCTTGGGGATGTCTGTCAGACACAAGCTCGTCAGAGTCAGCATAGTACAAGAAATAAAGAAAGGAAAGAGAGGGGAGCCAAGTCACCTGCTCTTTGAAACGACCGAGGGACACGAGCCTCGTAGGACCCGGGTTCAGCCGACTCCCAACGGCCACAGGCCCAAAACCAACGCTCTCTCCAGTGTTTGTTAGAAGTGGGAGGGTCAGTTATTAGGGAGCCGCCTCCTCCCCGCCAAGCAGCGAAGACATAAAAGCCGGGGTAGTTCGGATTCACGCGCACTTGGTATAAGTGAAGGAATTGCCGATCGTTAACCCTGCGGCCTGTTCCATCTCACCACAAGCATCGCACACCCGAGTAAGTTCCTCCACCCATTCTAACTATTTGCCCTGCAATCCGACCCGAGATAAAACTCCTCTGGACAATGGGTCAAGGGGCACGCAAGCCGCATCGCATCGAGACTTGGTAAATCGCGACCGCCCAGAGGAGGATGATCCGGCACCGACTCTGACGAGGGAGATAAGTGATAACCGATTCGGGATATGATACCCGATTCGGATTCTGTCTAAATCCGCCTCAGCTAGACCGAAGGAACCGACCCGCTTAGGTCATCCCCCGATCCTTCTCCCTCAGACTCGGCACGCGCCGACTTATCAGCAGGAACCGACTTAGAGGTTCTCTCGGCAATCACTATCTCTTCTTCTTCCTCCTCTTCTTCCTCTTCTTCCTCCATGCCCTTGGACAATTGGGCCTTCCCTGACGGGTTATCAAAGAGGATCCACCCCGAGAAGGGTTAACAGGAGCAGTGGCGCTCTGCCGGAGCTTCGGTGACCCTCTCGAGAGAAAAGCGGCGTTAGCATCAATCGCCATCTCCGTTAATAAAGAAGGCGATTCCGCAACGTTCCAAAACGTTGCAAGCGCCGCCTTCATCTCAGAAACTCCTTCCGGGGACTTTGAGAACCCCTAGTCGCCATTTTCACTAAGTAAAGAGTAAGGAGAGACTCACCTAGGAAGGAGGGAGAAAAACGGAAATGGCGAAGAGAGCGATACCAAGAAAGAGGAAGGGAAGGAAAGGAAAGACCGAAGACCGAAAAAGCTCCAAAAGAAATGAAAAGGAACGACAAGTAGTAGTTTGAAATGCGGGACCCTTACCCTTTTATAAGATTGCCGTACGCCGGAAGCAATTAATGAGGGAATGATTCGACGCCTGCATCGACTCCCTGGCTCGACACGTGGCGCACGTCGACTGACGACCATAACGCCCTAGCTACATGTCCAACCCTCATTGGCAGGATGAGCGACTTGACGGTTGCCGGCGCATGCGTTGTCAGAAACTGAATCGTCTCCTATCAAAGACAGCACAGCATTAAATGTACTTATTGCCTCGGACCAGGTCATGAACCGACTCACAACTCGTTACTCCTGAGTGTCACGTAAGACACACGGAGTAAGGGGGCTTACTGTTGGGGACAAAAATACTAAGTCCAAAGACTCGGATCTGGTGCCTCGGCTTAGGGAGCACTACGTCGGATCCGAGGCAGGGCATGTCGGATCCGAGGCAGGGTCAAGAACTCTATGAACCGAGACGAAAAGTTAACTCGCCTCGACGAAGAACCAGTAATCCGAGGATGCATCGGGCCGACCCTCTTAACTAACTACCAAGGACAGCGTGAAACCGGATTTCGTCCCGAACATTTTGGGATAAGATTCCGATCCCGAAGCTTGCGGGATCAGATGAAGATCGCGGACGGATGCCATCCGGTGTCCGCGATCTTCGGAAGAGAATCCTCTTTCGATTGCACAAGATCAGGAGAAGAATCCTCCTACGATCAAACGCTCCAGCAGCTATAAAAGGGAGGCCTTCATCATCTAAAAGGTACGCACAAAATTCTCACCCAGACTCCCTCAATATAGTAAGACCCAGATTCCTGGCCTGACTTTGGCATCGGAGGGTCCCCTGCTCTAGTCAGGGTCTCCTTTGTCTTCTTCGTGTGCAGGTGCTCGAAGGTCCAAAGAGGGTGAACCAGATTTTTGCATCAACAGGTCTTATTTACGCCGTTCATAAATTTTTTTCATATCAATTTAAGGAATAAGACAAAAAATGAATTTTTTTCATATCAATTTTAGGCATAAGACAAAAAATGAGGCACATCCAATGCTTAAGTGGACCACACCATAGGAAGCAGCGGTGATAATGATTCTCAAGTGTTAAAACTTTCATATAGCCACCGTGATGTTTATTTGTCATCCAACCTATCCATAAAGTTACCTAGATGAAGAGAAAACACAAATATCAGTTCCATCCAATATTTCCATGGCCCCAAGAAGTTTTCAACGGTAAGAGTTTAATCCCCATTCTATAGTCCACTTGAGCATTGGATCTGCCTGAAATTTGGTTTAAACACTCAGGATAATATGAAAAAAATGGATGGACGGTGTGGATAAGACGCATACACACGTAACGGTGGCTATTCAAAGCTGCTGCCCGTTCCCAGCTGGAGACGGGCGGGGGTAGGACGCAATCCTCGTCGGGTACTCTTCTGATGGATGGAGTGAATCTCGGACAAATGTGCCAGGCTGGCAGATGTTTGTCGTGTACACACGTGTGGGCTTTCTTAGCAAAGCTCGAATATTGAGAAGCGGACCATATTCAACGCACTTTGTGTCCTCACTAAAAAGAAATCTGCACACGTGACACACGTGGATGAGATTTCAACTGTTTATCACGTGGACCGTACCACTACCCCACGAATCACGCGTACTGGATGACCCAAGCCATCTCATTGTCAACGGCTAAAAAGAAAGGTGACTCGCCACCCACAGGCAGTGTACCGCAGCTTGTGGTACCGTACAACCACTTCTGCCAAACTCGCCGTTTCTGTAGGAAATCAGCACCGAGAAAACAATAGACTTCAACATGAAAATCACCTGATAGGAAAAACAGACCGGTCCGATCATCAGGTAGGCCACTTCATTGGAGCCAATGGATAGCCAACGGTCTGAATTAAGCTACTGGTATGATCCACCTAGTGAGCAGATCAACCTGATTTTCAATAAAGTGAATCATCATGGTGGGGCCTACCATTTTCATGGTAATGATGTACTTCATGAGTGGTATGATGACGGGAAAGATAGTACGGTACCGCAAGCAGTGGTACACCGTAGGTGATCAGTTCTCGAAAGAAGGGTAAGATTTTAGTACACAACCGACGGAGCAGGACTTTTTATGAGGCGCCCCAAGAAAACCGACCTTACAAAAATAACCCTTTAGTTATACGGACGAACCCATTATGGCCAAAATAACATTACTTTTTTAAGGTGCTTTACCCTACTGTCAAAGGTATTTTGATCTAAAATGGTATTTTCATACCCTAAAAACTCACTTTCACAAGAGATCTTTTTCGAGGTTGAAAATAGAAAAAGCACTGCACGGATAAGCGCACAGTGCTGGTTCTTTCATAGAAAAGGCAAATAAAAATAGGGTCTTGCTTTAACCGTCCATTTGTTTATTGCCGAGGGATATTCATTCATGCGAGTAAGATCTGCAAGAAATAGTCCTGACGTGGATTTCTACGGTAATTCTACCTTTACATCTGTACAATGGCTACCCTTTAATTCTACCTTTAAGCATTGTTTGATTTTTATACCCCGAAGACTATTACCGTTTCACCAGTTTGAATATTTACATGGTAATTCATTTCTTAGAAATTGGTTTAAAAGTGGCAATCATTTTAGGACTCCATCTTAATATATATGATATATCTGTTCTGTCCATCCATTTTATTACAACATTTTGAGATATGATAAAAAAAATGAATTAAATCCAACACTCAATTGTCCCGTACCAAAAGAAATAATGGCCCTAAAAAGTTTTTAACGGTAAGCAATTAATTCACATTTTTTTATGGCATGGTCCACTTGAGCTTTAGATATGCCTCATTTTTTTGCTTATATCATAAATTCACCTAACATAATGGGTGAACAATATAGATATATGATATGCATCATAGTGAGACCCTTTTTACTCAAAAAAATAAACCGTCAAATCAATTACAGGGAAGCATGCGGCAATTATCTATTCATTATCATTCACGGGCATCTTCCTGAGGATTAGAAAATCAAGCACGCCCTTAGGATCACAAAGGTGGGCATTCTCTTCCCTGCTCCTGCTTTGTAATTGAAATTTTATATAGACTTTTTCTTCCATGGGACCATGAAAATTAACATTGTGAATGCCACCTTTTATCCTGCGTCTTTTATAAACAGTGCAAAGCTTACCTTCTTAACTTAGACCTTGTATGTACGGACAAAGCATTTGAGAACGAAATTACCTCTGTCCCGTACGTACAATGCGATGTGGAAAGTAAGGGTATTTTCGTCCTGAAATGCTTTGTCAATTCGTGCAAAGTCGCTGGATAAAAGGTAAGTTTAACGGTGGTAAGATGGGAAGGTAAGTTTTGGACTCTTCATAAAAGACGCTAGATAAAAGTTAGTGTTTACAGGGGTAATTTTCTCCATGGACCTGAACCGCCTAAAACGCCTGTTTCACACATAGTCTAAAACAACCATGCTATGTGGGCCTATACCATGTTGGACATGTAAGTCTATTGCATCCCATGAACACAAGAAAATAATGTATTTGATTTATCCTTGTTGTCCACCCCTTTTTCTAAAATATTTTAAGGCCAGCTAAAAATAAAGTAGATCTAAAGCTTAAGCGCACAACACCGGGAACAATGATCCAAAAGACTGTCAACCGTTGAAAGCTATTTCCTTGGTGAGGCTTCCATTAATGTTTGTTTACTATCTAATCTATTTGTGAGGTTACAAAAACGTAATAAAGGAAAAACACAAATATTAGGTGGAAGAACACAAATATTAGGTTGATAAAACAAACTTGTGAACTCCCTATAAAGTTTTCAACTGTAGGTGTTTAAATCCTATGATTTCTTCTCGCATAGTCCACTTAAGCTTAGGATCTACCTTATTTTTTAGGATCATGCCCTAAAATGAGCTTGTGGAGGGATGGACAGTACGGACAGTGGGCCCACATTTTTGTGTGTGTCCCACTCTTAGTTTAGAGAGGGAGTAGGTTCTGTCAATGCTTGTTGGGAATGGTTCTTGAAATTACAAAAATAAATAAATTATTATTATTTATTTCAAATATTTACACAGCCAAATGAAAATTCAAACAATCACTTATTTCAATGGGAGCAATATAAAATACCTACAAAAAAAAACCTTAAAGTTCACGTGCTGTAGCTCTCCTGTCAGTTTTATATCTGTATCTTTCATTCCCGTGAGTTACACCTTATGTAAGCTGTGAAGAAAGATCACGCCATGATGGTCACAGACACAAACATATGATAGACATATTCCATCCCATCCAGCTTCCTGCCAGTGTCAGTGGAATAAAACCCATACTTAGAAGCCAAACACGATTAAGGTGAAAGTTCAGGGGGGAAGAGTGTGAAGAAGCGGTGGCCTAAGGGGCCGTTTGGTTTTCCAATGAAAGTGGTAATCTACTGAGTAATAATTATTTACCTTTGTATTTACAACAAAATTTCCAAGGTGATGTTGACAGCCACCTTCATTTATAGTACCTTACGTCACCCCAAACTAACATACGATGCTTTTGTGGGGCCGGCAATGATGTACGTTTATTATCCATACAGCTCATCTCAGCTCATTTCAAGGCATGAGCCAAAAAATAAGTCAGATCTAAAGCTTAAGTGGACCACACCATAGGAAACAATGAGACAAGCTCCTACCATTGAAAGCTTTTTGAGGCCCTATAAGTTTTGGATCAATCTAATAGGCGTTCTTTTTGAACCTTAAATATCCAACATGAGGCCCACTAGATAGACGGACCGATTGGTATTTCACCTGCCACGAGAACAGCATGCGGTGGCTCCACCATGGTCCGGTTCTTCCATTGATCAGATGGCTATGATGATCCTAGTAGGATGATTTTGGGGACATCTGCAGTCCATGGTGGGCCCTACTAACAAATTTGGTTTCAGTGGCTCTAATTGGTAGTTGGTGGACCGTGTCAAAAATATATCTGAATCCGACTCTCCACGAACGTGGGGGTGCAAGCTCCAGGCCTTTCATTTGGCGCTCCTGCCACATATCTCTGATTGAAAAATCAGGTTGGTTCAATCATCAGGTGGACTTCACATGTATGAAAAAGATGAACTGCTGTAAAATGTTTCTCAATGTGGTCCATGATTAACGTAAATGTGCCCCACTTGATGACCAGAGTGACCTGATTTCCAACCAAAGAAACAGTGCGTGGTCCACTTGATTAATGGCCTGGTTACGCATGCACACAAGTGAGAATGCCAACGTGCTTGGTGGACATTTATGTGTTTTATTCACACTAAGTCATTTGTTTTGCTAGCTTAGGGCATGAGTGGTAGGCTCGGGAGAGTTTTAACACCAGGTCATGGGTTCTACCAGCTATTGTGGTGCGAGTCCCTGATGTGTGTAAGGTGTTTGGGTAGAGCTATAGGCATGTCGAACCGAAGCTCAACTCAGCTTGGCTACTAACTGACCCTAACTTGAACTTGACTTGGTCCTTAAGTTTGACTGCCCAACTTAGCTTGGTTTGGTCCACAACTTCGGCCAATTTGAGCTGAGTTCGAACATGTGCAACATTTTCTTAAACACATGGAGTGCACCTTTAATTTCTTAATATGCAAAACAACAATGACAATTTACAAATATTTCATCAAACACTCAGTAGGTAGCATGAAAATTAAGATACAAGGGTATATAATGTTTTTTTTAGTGATTTGTTTTATATCCATACCTTCCTCACCACTAGCCGATTCTGCGGAGAATGCATGCACCTGAAACAACTCCATTGAGTCATGGTTGAAAGCTCTTTATTAAAAACTTAATAAGGCTACAAAAGTTCTGAACCAAGCTGATATGTATGCTTTCCTTCACCTCCTAAGGCTACAAAAGTTTTGAATCAAGCTAATATTAGTAATTTTCCTTCACCTCCATCTATTTGACCTAATCAAGAGGTTGGATGGTAACTTTTAATGGTGGGCGATTAATCACTACTTATGTTTTTTTTTTTTGGTGGTTTGGTCAATTTAACACTTAGATTTGCATCATTTTTGGTCTCATGCCATTTTTTTCACACACACTCAAACATAGAGTTGTACATGAACCGAGTTGGCTCGCTTAACTCGCTTGACTCAACTCGAAAAAGCTCTACTCAACTCGGTTCGAAACTAAGTTTGAGCTGATTTTTGGAGCTCGAAAAAATTTCGAATCAAGTTCGAGCTTGTCTGAGCTCAAATTGAACCTCAACTTGAATCGAACTTAGATCGAACCAATTCGGTGACTCGATTATTTTGATATTGATGTTGCTCATCAAGTGTTTGATGAAATGACCTTCATCTTTTGTTGTGTAATCCACTTGAGATTTTAATCTACTTTACTTTTTGGCCCATGTTCTAAAGCAAGCTGGAAATTAAATAAATGATATGAATAAAATACATACATCATGGTGAGGCCACTGAGCATTACAGTAGCCATGTCAGTACTGGAAGGGTTGGTAAGCAATCCCGCCATTAACACCACAAAAAGTATTGAATCAAGCTGATATATGATGTTTTTCTTCATCTAGGTCTGTGCAACCTAATCATAAGGTTAGATGGCAAGTAAGCATTGGAGTGGACCTTAAGAAGTTTTTACTCATGGGTGTTCAATTACCCCTGTTGCCGTTGGTGTGGTCTACTTGAGAATTGAATATCTCTCTTCTTTTTCTTTTTTTTTTTAAAGCTCATGCCTTAAAATGAGCCCGCAAAATGGACCGACGGCATGTAGAAAACACATGCGTCATGGCACAGCCAATATAGCACTAACCAGTGGGACTCGAATGCTCTTGTTGCATGTGAAAGAGCATTATGCAATCTGTCTGGATGCCACACACTACCAGAGTAGGACTGGAATGATCTTTCTCCATGTGAAATGCTGACACTAGGTTTGTTGCATTATTGCCAAGCGTACCAACCTATTGCATGTGTAAAACAAGAGCGGATTAGATGAGAACTCGGTCTCACCCAAGATGGTGCGACCCCACCGTAAAAATCTATTTGATGGCTTATGTGGGATCCATTGGCTTGTCATAAAATAAATACAACCTGTTCACATTAAATGAGTTTTAATTTCATGTCATTAGTTCAAATTTGAAGGAAAAAAAAAATCATAAATGGACCACACCGGAAATAACAGTCCAAAATCGATGAACAATGTTAATGTCATTCTAGATTACAGAGAGCTTTTTAAAAACTAAAAGAGAGATTCTCTTTAAAAACTAAAAAAATAACATTTTATAAATTATAGTTGTTCGATTAAAATGAATAGATCAAATTAGACAAAGAGTAGGTCAATTCATGTTTTAGTGGAACCCACAACCTCTTATTTGAAAAGTAATTTTATCTTCCAAGGCAAGCTACTGCCGTACAAGAAGCAACTAACGTAATAACCTTAGGACAAAAAAAACACTTAAGTTTAGAAAGGACGCCAAAACCTTGATACCGCTTAACCTTATGGCCATCATCATAAACACCCTCAATTGGGCCCACCATGAATGTATGTGATTTATCCATGCCATTCATATGTTTTCCTAGTTCATTTAAGGGTTTAGCCCAAAATCAAAGCATATCTAAAGCTCAAGTTGACTACACCACTGGACATAGTGGCCAATAGTGAGTGATGTTTATTTGTCATCCAACCAATTCATATGATCACACAAATGTCAATAAAGAAAAAACACAAATCTCAACTTCGTATTCATAAGATCACACATCAGTAAAGGGAAAACACAAATATCAGCTTCATTCAAAACTTTTACGTCCCTAAGAATTTTCAACTGTATATGTTCAATTCACACTATTTCCTGTAGTATGGCCTACTTGAGCTCTGAATATGCTTATTTTTGGGCCTAAAATTATCCATAAAATGGAGGGATGATGGGATAAATTACATAATCAGGGTGGGCCCAATAAAAGTTTACTCATTCCAGTTGGTGTACCGAGTTACTCACCATTCTGATTCCAATCAGGTGCGGCCTAGGCCTCACCCAAGAGGTGAGGTCCTTATCACGGGGCCCACTTTGATGTATGCATTCTATAATCTATACCCATGTTGTCCATTCGTTTTACAGTTTATTTTCGACTCTCAGGGCATGAACTCAAAAATAAAGAACCAAATCTCTTATCATACGAAACAATAATAATTGAATGCACAACCATTAAAAACTTCCTAAAGCCTATTGTAATGTTTTGATGATGTTATAGTAATGTTTATTTGCCATCCAAACAGTTGATAAAGGTTGTATAAACCTTGGTTGAAGGGGAAAAAGCAAATATCAACTTTGCGATTCACTTGAGAATTAAATATACCTTATTTTTAGCTTCGTAGCCTAAAATGATATAGAAAAATGGATGAAGAGGATGGATAAAATCCATACATCACGGTGCGCCCCACAGTCCTGCCTGTACGCATTACCGTCCAGTCGTCCACTCGTGGCAGTGCGTAATCCGCCTGTATCCACGGAAGGGAACATCGATTAAACGGTGAAGATTGCACGGATCAGATATGTACGAAACTAGTGCATCAGTACACACCATACACGTCCTGATGCACGAGACTGCTGCATATTCCTCCTACTGGCGGCTCTCATGCTTCCATGTTCGACTCGACCTCGTTTTGAAGCTAGCGCGACGCGCGATTCAGGATCAAACGTTTGTCACACCGCTCAATGAGGACCACAAACCTCGTATTCCAACGATCGGAACCGTTCATGTTGTAGAATGTATGCTATATTGGACTCCTTTAGAATTATGACCATCAATATCAGTAGATGAATTTAGAACATTAAAATGAAAAAAAATCAACGGGTCTCATTCATCTCCAAAAATTAAAGGTTATGATTACTAGTAAATCTTGATTATGAAATAACTGCTGATATGTGGTCCTCAAGGGAATCTGGACAGTTCAAATCACCGGACTAAATAAGCACGTGGGCCCTAGTGAGTGGCGACACACATGGAATCCTGAGTCGCGGGGGAGGCAAAACGATATCGGCGGATTCCGGCCCTCGTGTTTCGTGCCCGATCAGCAATGAACCCACGTGCGCACGTGTCAGTCCGAATCCGGACGACTCTACTCTCTCGATCTTGAACAACACGAGCTGCTGCTTCTTAAATACGCCCTGGTACGCAATACCCACCACTCTCCCCGTTTTCCTTCCACACCTGCCCGGAGCCGCAAGATCGAACGAACGGAGCTAGGAGGGCGCAGAAAAACCCGGTGCGTATCGCGCACCTGGCGTTAGTTAGCTTACCGGCTTACACGTCAATTGTTATTGTAGCAGAACTTTCATTATCCTTCTCTTTTTTATTTTTTACCTTTTCTTTATGGCAGAGAGACTCCCGTGTCCTCGACAACAACGTGCCGTCTCAACGTCCGCTATTTCTCGAAATGAAATTTCACGAAAATTCCAGCTTTTCATTTCGCTTTCATTTAGATGAATTTCATTTCTATAACTATTAACTAACTTGCGCCAACCTTCGTTTTCCCCACCAACAAGTCTTTCTGAGGAAGAAGAATAGCCTTCTATAAACCCCAAAACCCTGAAAAAATCCTAACATCCAAAGAAAGTTTTAAAAAAAAACCTCTAGATTTCTACTCTGTAAGTAAATTTCTAAAATTTACCCCTTTTGTTGCTGAGATTTGAGATTCTTGAATCGTTCCTGACAGCTTCAATGCTCTGTCTTCAGACCGAGGAATGGCGTCGGAGGTGGTCGATCCTGAACAGCCCAAGCTGTCGTTCTTCGGGAGGGGTCTTGGGAATGATGTGAGTTCGTTTGCGGTTCGATCCGTTTTGTGTTTCTGTCGGTTCATTGCGTTGATTAGCGTATTGTTTTTGGATTGATTCGATCCATTTTTGTTTCCAAAAGTGGTTTTATTTATTTATTTATAATATGGATTAGGGGGTGAAGAATTCTTCAGGCGAAATTGATTCGGCAAGAGAGCCTCTTATTGATCGTTCTTGTGAGGAATACTCCGTTAGCGCTGCGATTCTCCCGTGAGTAGTCCTTTCAATGGGTATTTTATCCGTTTTTGTGTTGTAATATTGAGATTTTGAATTTTTGATTCAGCTTGGTGAAGGTCAATGATTGTATCGTGCAATCAGTACATCACATCTTAGCATTCGTTCCACGAACATGGGTGGAATTCGGAGTTTCGATTGGGTTGATAGGAATTCAAATATATATATTTTTTTGGGATCTTAATGCACTTGGGCAATTAAAAGATACCATGGGTTTTTGAGGTGTTTTATCTTTAAATGAAAGCATGAAAGCTCAACTTTTTAGGACTATAAAAAATGGTGAGATTTGATTGTACATGTTTCTCTGTTCACGGTGATTTATCATGAAATGTCAATAAATTTCACAGTTTGGAGGCAACCCAACGGCACTTTGAAAGGAACTTGATATAGAAGTGGAGGTTGAACATGAAAATATTTTATGCTATGGACTGAGGGCCTGTTTGGATGCTACTGAGAGTGAGCTCAACTCATTTGTCTCCTGACAGGAGCTGACACCAAGTGCTGACAATGGCGTCAGTGCCTATAGGAACCATACCAATGGCTGGATCTGAGCTTAAGATGGTTGCCCACTCAGATGTCCAGTAGGCCTGATATTCTGGGTTTTCTGTAATGCTGAGTTTGATGATGGTTTGGATTTTCAAACACATGGCACATATGATCCACTCAGGCGTCCAGTAGGCCTGAAATTTTAGCAGACTGGGTTTTCTGTTATGCCGAGTTCGATGAATGGTTTGGATTTTCAAACACATGGCAAACAGTTTGGATTTTCGATGAACATGTGTTTAAGAGACAATCAATCTTGCTTCGCTAACCTCTCTGTCTTCTTCTTCTTCAAATGAGTGGCTACTCCTTCTAAAGGGTGGCATCCAGACATACTTTTAACGAAATGCAGCGACAAGCCACGGCCATGGGTGACATTTGTAAATTTATGTTAGTGTGCTATCTATTGCCAGTCTTTGATTCCCTTTTTAGTTGCAGAGTCTCTGATTTTAGGTGTCCTAAAAATTATCTAATAAATAATTTTTGGGTGTTTGAATGTACTTCAAATCGCAAGTGAAATGGATGGGTACCTGTTCCACTCAACATAGGCTAATGGTTATGAATGTTCACATCAAGAGATGAAAGAGAGGGAGTGAAATTACTAGGAGTCAAGAACAAGGTGGTGAGGTTTCAAAAGACAGTGCTGTTGTTTATGAATAGATGTATAAAAGAAGGAAAGTTGAATGTTGATGAAGTTGTGTATAAAAGAAGGAAAGTTTAATGTTGATGAAGTTATGTTATGTAGAGGTAAAAACATCTCTTATAAGGAAACTTGGTGGTGGAATGATAAGTCCAAAAAGTTATTGGCGAGAAGTGATCATGTTACAAGCTTGGCAATGAATTAAAAAAAAAAAAAAAAAAAAAAAAAAACCTTAGAAGAATTTCGGAGTGGAAACAAAGAATTAGTTAAGATTGATGGATTAGAATTACCCCAAAATATGAGTTCCAATTATCTTGGTCGATAATCCATGAATGAAAAGATTGAGAAGGATGTTGCTTATAGAATGAGAGTTGGGTGCATGAAGTGGAGATGTGATCTCGAGTTTTATTTGATTGCAACATTCTAAACAAACTGAACAGGAGATTTTATAGGACAGCTAAAAGACCAGCCGAACTTGATGGGATAGAATGTCGGGCAGTCAAGGAACACAATCATAGAGTGAGTATAGCTGAAATGAGGATGTTGAGGTAGATGAGTGAGAAGATAAGGAAGGATGCAATTACAAAAGAACATGTTCGAGGGAACTTGGGAGTAAACCCAACAGGTAATAAGATGAGGGAATGTACACTTAGATGGTTTGGCCATGTATTTTGGACTAGGAACTGCAGTGGTTAGGAGTGAGTTGGTTCAAGTTGAAGGCTATAAAATGGCAAGAGGAAGGCCCAAAAGGACATGGGTGGAGGTGGTAAGAAAAGATTTGGTGACCAAGTGGTTTCACTGCTGGTATGGTCCTCGATAGACTGAATTGGCGGAACAAGATTTGTGTAGCGGACTCCAGTTAGTTGGGATAAGCTTTAGATGATGATGATGGATGGTTACTTGTTCCACTATGTGCATGGGGTAGGATGAAACTCCAGAACAGGGTGCCTTTTTCCACCTATTTACACCTAAGGCTGGCAACGGGCGGGCCTTGGGCCGACCAAAATCAAAATTTTGAATAGGACCGGGCTGAAGGCATCTGCTGACCAGTTCAAAATTCAGGCCTGAGCCCATTCCATTGCCAGGCCTAATTCCACCCTAAATCAGCATTGGACTTGAGTAGGCAGAAAAGATCTGCCAGCCTGCAGTGGAAGGGGTACTCAAATGTACCCTTGAGATTTTTTACAATAGGATCGCAGAACATTTTTATAGATATTCCTTGAGTGGGGGGCTATATAATTCTTATTCTTGCCCCATGTTATTCACATATCATAAGTACTTCTTTGATTATCTAATTCCCAAAAATATTGCCTATATACATAAACATTGCTAGTGAATATATTTCTCTTTATGGTCCTTTTGATACTTCGCAAAATGAAACAATTCATTATCCTTTATTTAGCGTTCTGCTGACAACATTATGTATAACTGGATGAGCTTTAGGTTTTTGTTCCCAGCTTTAGGAGGGCTGCTTTATGGCTATGACATTGGTGCTACATCAGGTGCTACCATATCTATAGAGGTATAGTGTGATTCAAACTGTGCATATGAAGGTATTTATATGCTTGTTGACA
Organism: Magnolia changhungtana; assembly: GCA_030180095.1. NCBI lineage: Eukaryota > Viridiplantae > Streptophyta > Magnoliopsida > Magnoliales > Magnoliaceae > Magnolia > Magnolia changhungtana. The sequence goes on from JASAUF010000667.1 coordinate 2,286,257, forward strand.
TGGAAGTTATATACTTTTATTATAGTATGCTAAGAAGGATCCAAAGAACTCTTTCAAATGAGAATCTAAAGGTTGAAAGTATACTCATGATTTATTGCATTGTGGAATTTTCTGTTTTGGCATGCTAAGAGATTTTCTAATGGAATAATGGGTTACTAGCCTAGTTTTGAATCTGAAATTCTTGCAATGCATCCTTTCTACTTCATTCATATTCTAAGAATTTTAATCCTTTGCAGTCATCCACTCTAAGTGGAACAACATGGTACAACTTATCTTCTGTGGAAGTTGGGCTTGTGGTGAGTCGATAATCTAATCGCTGTGTTTCTAATTACTTCATATTCTTTCTGTGATGGCAGCCCTAGCTGTGCCACGTTTTTACCTCTCCAATTATATATGTCTCTTTGATTTTTGGTTTCTGAAATGGTTTTCAGGTCAGTGGTTCACTATATGGAGCCTTAATTGGTTCTATGCTCGCATTTAGTATTGCCGACTTTTTAGGTTAGTTCACTCTCCACTTTACGTGCCTTTTGTTTTAAGATTCATGATAATATTAGCCTTTGCTGATAGAATCTAAAAGGCGATATTTTCAATTGAAGGAAGACGGAGGGAGTTGATGCTTTCCTCTGTGCTCTATTTTGTTGGAGCTTTAGTAACAGCACTAGCTCCCAACTTTCCTCTTATGGTGATTGGACGTTTCGTGTTTGGCATTGGAATTGGATTGGTAATTTACTTCACCCTTACTTGGTTATCAAATTTATGTCATTTTTAGTTTCTTCTCAATTATCTCAAGTACACATTCAGTAAATGAACCTACTTGTATCTTATCTGATAACCATTTCTAAGGACGGGTTGATTCTAATTACATATGTGGTTGCCTTAACTCATCTAATGATAATTGGGTTTCCTATGGAGACACTTATGCTTATCTTGAAACCATGTAGTACCATAGACCATTTATTGAGTTGTCCCAACCTTATAACAAGGAAAGATTGAATAATTTCTTACGATTTTCAAGGGGGAAAAAGAGAAAGTGCCTTTTCAAGTGGATACTTATTATACTATCTATAAAAAAGTGGATACTCGTTTTACAAGGTGTAGTGCATGGAATTCAATTAGAAAGAAACACTTCTGCTATTTTTGTATATTTTTTTTAAAAAAGATAACGGGAATATATAAAGAAAATAAAAGAAAGTACAAGGTGGCTAACATGGAGTGTGTGAACTGACATGGGTGTGTGCTAACAAGCTAACCCCACCAAAAACAAAAAACTGCTGAGATAGCAGAAAAAAGAACAAAACTAAAAACCTAGGAAAACGAGGTCAAGATCCTTAAGACCATTTACATTAGCCACCCATTCTATAATCAGATTTTTGGCCCTAGAGCACACAATTTGAACTGAGGACTGATTATCATTGAAGCATCTGTCATTCCTTTCCTCCCATACTGACCACAATATAGCAAGAAACGCTTGGAGAATTCCGACCAAATCTGCTATTTTTGTATTTATTTGGATGTGATAGCTGATGGTTGTTCACATTATATGCAGTATTTGCAAATGCATTAAACTACAGTGATATGAAAGCTGATTTTAGGTTTTCTACCAAAATTTTGAACTTTATATAGGCTTTAAGAAATTATTAACCCCTCTACATGTGTCTCACATAAGTCAGTCATATATTTTTTGAAAACATTTAAATTTGGCTGGTTCTAGTCAGTGCCGTATTGTAATATAGCCTAGAAACTGTTGAAGTCCCATGAGTCAATTTCCACTGAAAACGGTACTAGATTCTCCAGTTGAGGAGTGTTTGTTTGCTTTTGGCCATATGGCCATTCAAATAGAGTGACTTACACGAGACCAAAAGAAAAAAAAGATAAAAGAAGAAACATATGGTGGAAAGACTCTTAAGTCTATCTAGCTAGCCTTTCATGCTTAGAAGTCGTACTCTAAGTTGAGATACACTTGCTATTTTCTTGCCTTTCAGGCCATGCATGCTGCTCCAATGTACATTGCCGAGACTGCAGCGTGTCAAATAAGAGGCAGGCTGATCTCTCTTAAGGAGTTCTTTATAGTTCTTGGAATGCTTGTAAGTATTTTTGAGTGTTGTACTGATGGCTTTGGGTTTATTCACAAGTTGTTGAAGTTGTAAATATTGAGAGCTCAGGGCTACCATGCAGTTAGGTTATACTACAGGCAGTCTCTACATCAATATGGTTTCAGGATGGCGCTATATGTATGGAACTAGTTTACCAATATCATTGGTAATGGGGATCGGAATGTGGTGGTTGCCACCATCACCTCGATGGCTGCTTCTATGCTCGATACAGGGAAGAGGGAATGTGCTAGAGGTGCAACAAAAAGCGATACATTGTCTCTGCCGGTTGAGAGGTAGAGCTATTGATGATTCAATTTCAGAACAAGTACGTGAAATTTTGGATGAACTTTCTTATGCTGATCAAGAGAAAGGAACTTCAATTTGGGAGGTCTTCCAAGGAAAATGCAAGAAAGCACTTATAATTGGCGCAGGATTGGTTTTCTTTCAGCAGGTATGATTGTCTTCTTGATGTTTTAAATAATCAGAGGTAGTTACTGGTTCATGGCTAGATGACGACGACGACGAATTACCGGTTCATGGCTACCAGTGCTTGATTTTCGTTTTCACCATTTAATGAATTACACTAACTGGGACCATCTTCTGCCTAATGTATCACTTGCTCCCGTGACAGGTTACGGGACAACCAAGTGTGTTGTATTATGCTGCTACAATTCTTAAGGTACACTCATTGATGATACCATGGATTCTAGGCTTTGGCAAAATAAAAAGTCATGTCAATGGTAGACAATATACACCTTTGTCCTCATCCAATTTTGTTGACAGAGTGCAGGATTTTCTGCAGCATCTGATGCTACTCGGGTCTCAATTCTTCTTGGCTTCCTAAAGGTAGATTATCTTTCTTCAGATGCAATAAAAGCGGGAATTAAAAAACTGTACAATTGCCTATCTTAAATATGCAAATAGCGGACATGTATGAAGCTTTTTGGTGCTATCTTGAGCATGTAGATTAATTGCAAAGACAATGAAATAGTTTTAAAGTTGATAACATGCATGGATGCTGTTATGTTTTAAGCATGTTTCTTGTGGCACCAGAAGAGCCATTTCGAGAGAGGCTCACGCTTGACCCTTGTGACATGTTTCGTTTCCTGCTATGAACTTACCAAACAGTTATTATTATTATTATTATTATTATTTGGAAATAATGTTTTGGTTTCCACCTTTTCAAAATAATGAAGCGTTCGTTTAAAAGAGGAAAAAAAATATTTTTAAGTTCAAAACAGGTTTGGTTTGTCTTGGTATGTTTGACTTGTAATATGCTGTCTTCCCTGTGTGCATGTATGTATTTATGTATGCGTGTACATAAGGTTGACCCAATGTCCACTTGAGTTTGTGTTAATGCCACCATGATGTGTACGTGGCATCTGAATCATGCATTTTGTGAGTCCCCTCTAAATACTGGGATGCCCCAAAAAATAGCTGTATACAAAACTCAGGTGGGCCACACCATCTGGAACAGGGAAAATTCATGCTTAAAACCTCTAAAATCACCTGGCAGGGGCCACTTGAGTTTCGAAATGGCCTGAGAATTGGTTAGGCCCCTCATTCAGCATCATGGTGTGCCCCACTAGTGTTGTCAAAATCCTACGATTTACGATATATGATTTGAGTCAAATCTTAAGCAAAATGATTTGAATCCCACCTCAAATTCCTTTTTATATGAATCCTATGATTTACAATTCATATCCCTATTTATGATTCAAATTATGCCTGTTCTCATCTATTTTAAGTTTCACTTGGCTTTCATTTTATGGTTTTAAATTGGTGAGGGCTTTAAGAATCGTTTAGAGTAAGTAAATTATTTTATTTGTTCTTTATAATATATATATATATATATATATATATATATATATATATATATATATATATATATATATATATATATATATATATATATATTCTCTTCAACATTAAATCATGGAGCTTTAAAAAAAAAATGATTTCTTACTCTTTAATTGATCTAAACACCAAATTGATGTATGACTTATTGGATTTTATTTTATTTTTTTTATTTTTTATTTTTTTTTATAGATGCTTATGATCATGTTGACTTATATGTATTGTAGAATGATGTTTATAAATCAAAATATCTTCTTTTATTGGTCTATAGTATCAAATGCCGCTTTCAAGAAAGGTAATGAGAACATAAATAATTAAAGGATCCTTGTATATTCTTTAAGAGAATTTTCTCGAATGACAAACAAATAAAGGAAAGATAAGAATCCTTTAATGCTATCATGACATGGTATTACTTTGTGCATATTGATGGCGAAGGGATGATTGATGAGTTTTAATTTATTTTTTTCTAATTTATATATATTTTCATTTTAAAGAAAAATTATAAAATATCTTATGGTTTATGATATGATCTGCGATTTGATACAATTCAACACCTATTACAATTTGCGTTACGATAATGATTCTGACAACATTGGGCTCCACATGCATACTTATGGTGGGGTTCCACTGCAAACTATTTCCCGTGGTATGTGGCCCAGCTAAATCATGATCAGGTTGGTTTTTGGGTTCTGGGCCTAAAAGGTGGTCTTGCACCTGATGGACCTGATGGACGGATTAGATTTCATCACGGTGGGCCCAATTCTGCTTGACCCTATGGAAGGTCCTGTAGGGTTGGCCATATATGAATATATATGTATGTGTGTGCATGCCCGAGGGCGTGTGCTTGGGGATGGCTGGGTGTGCACATCCGTGCATATGCATGCATGTGTATATGTATGCTTGTCTGCACATGTACGTATGGCGTATGTATGTGTATGTATCCTTATTGTTGGGTTTATAACAAAACTTAATTAACAACTAACAAGAATGAAAACTGATTTCAACTTCTTTGGCTCTGACATTTTTTCATAATTCAGTGAATGGAAAAGAAATATCTCTAAAAACAAGGGAAATAAAACAAATTTCTGAGGATTAATGTTGCTCGAATTTAACGTCCAATAGGTGATTAGGGTTTTGTTTAGGGAGAACCAAGGAAGAAAGAGAAAAGTCATTTTGTGGTATTTTAGATGACATTGGGTTCTGATGGGATGGGGGTATCTCCAAAGTTTGTTTAGGACTAGACTACACCCTGATCCTACCAAAGAAAAGGGGGAAAAATCACTAGTGCACCCACACCCCTGACCAAAGAAAAACAAACTACAATATGCGAAATGCTTTGAAGTAGGCATTTGGCTCCTGCCTTTGATTTTATGAATATCATCTTGTCGATGATTTGAGTATAAAAATTGTTTGAGATGGTCCATTGCCTGAAAACCTTTAAACCAGCATTCTTGTGGGGATAAGTGCTAAGTAACTTTGTTTGGTTACTTTGTTCTAGAGCAGAGCAGTTCGCGTCACTGCCCCATCTAGTGACGGTAAAGAAAGCCCGTCACTAGATGGGGCGGAGCTTCGCGAAGCGAGCCAGCAGACTATCTAGTAAGCCCTATATAGTCAGGCTAGGTAATGGCTAAATCAAAATTGATGCTTAATCTTCCAAATGTCTGATAAATTGTTTTATTGTAGTTGCTTATGACTGGAGTAGCTGTTGTCGTAGTCGACAGGCTTGGCAGAAGACCTTTACTGATAGGAGGCGTGAGCGGCATCGTAAGTTCCTCATTTCCTTTTTTGGGAATCTAGAATTGTACTTTAGAATACATGAAACATTGTGAAGTGCCAATCCAACGGTCAGCTGGTGAGTTGAATTATTAGACCATGGTCTTGTGTTCAAGACTTGGAGGCATCTGGCTACAGTCTTGACTTATCTTCTGACTGAAAAAATGGCTGAATGTGTTACATAGTATTTGTTTTCATATTCAAAGAGCTTGTAAGATATAATACTGAAAGGGTTGCCAGGGTTTTAGAAATTTATTGAATTGCCATCTCACTACATGATGATGTAATTATTTCGTTGTGACAGGTAATTTCTCTGTTCCTACTAGCATCATACTATACATTTTTAAATGATGCTCCACTCGTGGCCGTAGTTGCGCTGTTGTTGTACGTTGGATGTTATCAGGTACGGGAGAGTATTTCCTGTTTTTTTTTTTTTTTTTTTTTTTTTTTTTTTGTTTTTTTTGGTTTTTAATGCTTTTGTTTTTTTAGATGTGATAGTTCTAAGCACAAGATTGTTTTATAAAATGAATCACATTTACTCTTAAGATATTGAATCCTCCAGCGTTGGTTAACTCCTCACATTGATCATATTAACCCATAAAAGATGTCATTTTTGAGTTTTGCCCACACAATACTTACATATTGAAGTCCTGCACTTACAATGATGTGAACATGTAGCTATACAGACAAATTAACCAAAGTAAAAGAAAGAAAAGTTTTGAGTGTATTCCTTGTAGACGGTAGAATAGAACTATGCACTATTTATGTGGGTGTGAATTTGGTCCGATTTGTGTTACAACCACTTGTTGGATGGCTATGTTTAATGCTTGCTTTATTTAAGTTTGGGTTCTCTCTGATGTGTTATTACTTCTAGACCACTAGGCTTTTTTATATGAATAAGCTTTAGCTATTAGTATTATTAGTTGGAGACCCAAGATATGTGGGAGTGAGTGCCTCACTTCTCTAGGAGTTTTCAGCAATTATTTTGACCCTTCCTTTCATATATGCCTATCCATCTATACATTGCCTATGCATTTATCTTTTTTGATAACTCTGGTTAATTAGTTTCATAGCATGTCGGTGATGAACTTATCTTCATCTGCTTGGTTTCATCATTTGGAGATGTTCAAGTGATATGGGACAATTAACCACTTGCTCTAAAAGCTCGAACTGTTAGAGTATGACGAATTAATCCCTTTATCTTATAGCCCGGGCCCCAAATCTCATGGGTTAGGACCTCGGCCGAACCTCTCTCATGGATTTGTGGGCCCCAAATCACATGGGTTGCCCACCCTGAGTGTGTCCCTGCATCCCACGGGATAACCCACTCGAGCCCGGTGTAAGACCCGTATCCTAGACCGTACCGTTCCGAAGGCTTCCGCAGTCCTACCGGTCGAATTCTGGCAACCCTCGACCTGTATCCGATGATTGCGCGCGATCCTAAGCCGAGTCCCGCATATTAGAGTCGACTCGACCCGAAACTTGTATCCTTGCAACTGCGCCGTCACCGAGGTTCCAACACCGCGTCTCGTGCGTTAATGTGACACCTAGATCATAAGTTGTGGCCCGTGCATTGTAACGACTGTAAACTACACGTTCTGGGACCCACCTGTTTCAATGACACAATTTTCTAAGCCATCATGAGATGATGTGCTAGATAATCATTTCCTCTCCTTTTCCCGAAAGTTAACACCCTCCCTTACCAAGAAATTAATGATGACCTTACATCATTAATTCAAGCCATAACTTCTCCATTTTTCTTTCCTTCTTCATTTTCTCATCTCCCCTAACAACTAAGAAGCCATGGACGTCCCAACCCATCTCCATGGCCAGCCCTCTTTCACCTTAGATCCCCTTCAATCCAGCTATTAAAAGCCCATCTCCACCATTAAAAAGGATCCTAGAAGGCTTGAGGACCCGAGGGATTGATGAAGGAGTAGATCTAGAGGTGGGTGTCTTCTATGGTTAGATCCCTCTTTCCCTCTTCTCTTTATTTTCTTTTTATGATATAATGATATGTGTATGACCCACCTAAGCGACAATCTGGATTGTTTAGATTTTCTGGACGTCCAGTGAATGGGGCCTGCCTTGCAGCCCGTTTTGGGCCAGCTAGGATGGAGGGAAATCACAAATATCGGCTTGGTCCGTGTGGACCCCACCATGATTGATGTATTTCATCCATGCCGTGTGGGGTGGCCATGTTTATGTGGAACCCACCTTGATTTATGTATTCACGCCGTCCATCCAGCGTCCCTGGACGCTGGATGTGTTTGGTGAATGTGAACAGACAGTGGGGTGTACTAGCAGCAGGATTTTTGGGTGGGCCACTCATGTAGGCCTCACCTTGATGTATGGGTCCAATCCACGCCGTCTATTCCATTCTCCAACTCATTTTAGGCGTTGAGCTAAAATATGAAGCCAATCCGATCATCTGGCGGGCCATAGCATAAAAGATAGTGGTCTTACCATTAAAATCCACTCTGATATTTCTATACACCGAAACATGCTCAATATTGGGCTTGTTGGATCTGTTATGAGATGTAGAATGCAATGGGTGGAGTGGATCTACCTGATGCGGGCCCCCACATGGGAAAAACCTTAGAAAAATGATTTTTTTTTTTTTTTTTTTTTAAATACAAAGCTATTGTCCAGAAGCTTGGTTGAATGGACGGTTTGGGTGTAAGGCACGTACACCAAGGTGGGGTCCTCATTGACGGACGGTGTGCGTAGCACATACATCACCGTGGGATCCATGGTCCTGAACAAGGACGGAGTGGAGATAGAACAAATACATCATGGTGGACCATACCTGTCCAGCAAGCAAGGTGAATGGCATGACTGAAATCACGTACGTCAGCGTGTACTCCACAGTACACCGTCCAGGGACAGACGACTTGGATATACAATGCATAAATCAAGGTGGGTCCCACCTACCCACACGTGTGGGGTGGGTCCACTCTATCAACAGATGGACGACGTGAATACACAACATACATCATAGTGGCCCACAGCACACCATCCAAACGGACGGTGTGAATGAATACATCACGGTGGTCCCTTAGCACCATCCAGGTTTCTTTGGATGGTGGAGCTCTTGGCATGGCACATAGATCATGGGGCCCACCATAATGTTTATCTTCCATCCAATCCGTTAATAAGGTCACACAGGGACCTGAGTACAGAGGAAAAACAAATTTCATAATGATCCAAAACTTCTGTGATCCAGAAAGGGTTCCAATGGTAAACGTTTAATCACACTGTTTCTAGTGACGTCGGCCACCTGAGCTTCACATAAGGCTGATTTTTGGGGGGCCCACTGTCCCAAAGGGGACCTACCAAATGCACGGAGTGGATGTTCTACACACATCATGGTGGGGCCCACGGCTGGGACTTAACAGTCCTTGCCCGATCACGCCTAGCGTAGCAGCGTCCCTCTGGATGTTAGCAACAGCACCTACTGCATATATATATATATATATATATATATATATATATATATATATATATAAATTGTTTTTCTGAGGTTTTTCCCATGTGGGGTCCGTATCAGGTGGATTCACTCCACCCATTGCATCCTACATCTCATAATAGATCTAACAAGCCCAATATTGTACATGTTTCGGTGTATAGAAATATCATAGTGGATTTCAACGGTAAAACCACTATCTTTTATGCTATGGCCCGCCAGATGATCGGATTGGCTTCATATTTCGGTTCAACGCCTAAAATGAGCTAGAGAATGGAATGGACGGCATGGATTGGACCCATACATCAAGGTGAGGCCTGCATGAGCGGCCCACCCAAAAATCCTGCTGCTAGTACACCCCACTCTCTGTTCACGTTCACCAAACACGTCCAGCGTCCAGGGACGCTGGACGGACGGCGTGAATACATAAATCAAGGTGGGTTCCGCATGAATGTGGCCACCTCACACGGCATGGATGAAATACATTAATCATGGTGGGGTCCACACGGACCAAGCCGATATTTGTGATTTCACTCCATCCTAGCTGGCCCAAAACGGGCTGCAAGGTCGGCCCCATTCGCTGGACGTCCAGAAAATCTGGACAGTCCAGATTGTCGATCAGGTGGGCCATACATACATATCATTATATCATAAAAAGAAAATAAAGAGAAGAGGGAGAGGGGGAGAAAGAAGGATCTAACCATAGAAGACACCCACCTCTAGATCTACTCCTTCATCAATCCCTCGGGTCCTCAAGCCTTTTAGGATCCTTTTTAATGGTGGAGATGGGCTTCTAATGGATGGATTGAAGGGGATCTAAGGTGAAGGAGGGCTGACCATGGGGATGGGTTGGGACATCCATGGCTTCTTAGTTGATAGGGGAGATGAGAAAATGAAGAAGGAAAGAGAGAGGGAGAAGTTATGGCTTGAATTAATGATATAAGGCTATCATTAATTTCTTGGTAAGGGAGGGTGTTGACTTTCGGGAAAAGGAGAGGAAATGATTACCTAGCACATCACCTCATGATGGCTTTAAAAATTGTGCCATTGAAATAGGTGGGTCTCGCAACGTGCAGTTTACAGTCGTTACAATGCGCGGGCCACATCTTATGATCTAAGTGTCGCATTAACGCACGAGATGCGGCGTTGGAACCGCGGCGACAACGCGGTCGCAAGGATACAAGTTTCGGGTCGAGTCGACTCTAATATGCGGGACTTGGCTTAAGATCGCGCGCAATCATCGTATACAGGTCGAGGGTTGCTGGAATTCGACTGGTAGGACCGCGGAAGCCTTCAGAACGGTACGGTCTAGGATATGGGTCTTACACCCGGTGTGAAATGCTCTTGCATTAATCACCCCCGGTGAGGAGTCTCGAACACGAGACCTCCCCCATGGGCCTCAAATCACATGGGTCACCCACCCCGAGTGTGTCCTCGCATCCCACGGGCTACCCCACTCGAGCCCGATGTGAAATGCCCTTGCATTAATCACCCCCCGGTGAGGAGTCTCGAATACGAGACCTCCCCCGTGGGCTCCAAATCACATAAGTCACTCACCCCGAGTGTGTCCTCGCATACCACGGGCTATCCCACTCAAGCCCGGTGTGAAATGCCCCTGCATTATCAAGTTATGGTAGAATTCATTTAACTTTTGAGTGTGTTTGGGCAAATGGTCTTCACCACAGGTTTGCTCCCTATAGGCGAGGGTTCGATTCCCCTCCTTGGCTTTACCCGATACACGTGGTTGTTGGTGATTGCGTGTATCCATAGGGATTAGTCTCACTTTAAAAAAGAGGTGGGGACACCCTGTGTCTTCAAAAAAAAAAAACTTAAAGAGTGTGTTTGGATGAACTCACTCATCATCATCATTAAAGCCTTAGCCCCAACTAATTGGGGTCAGCTACATGGATCCTCTTACACCATTCTACTCTATGATAGACCACATCCTCAGTTTGGATGCACTATTGAGTTGAATTGCAATTTTTGATCATGAAAAGTGGGAAATACAGATACCGTGAATCGTTCCCTAGCATCCATATTGAGGGCATGAGCAGAAAATCGCAATTATGTTACTTTTATGTTGGACATAAAATAAACGTCTACAATTTGTCGCTACTTTCTCATTGTCTATGCTAGGAAACATCAATATGTTTTGTCATTTCCTCTTGTTGATTTGGGTTTTCGATTCACCTGTGCATCCAAATGCAGCCTTCACATCTTCACCATTTCTGCCAAAGCTGATGTTAACTGACACCTGAATGTTGTAAAACTACGAAGGACAAGTAATCAAACAATGACTGATTCCAGTTGGTCCAAAAGGTTTAAAAAGATTGCTGTCATACACAGCAGACATGGATAAAACGCGAATATTTCTTTATCAATTTACTAAGATGCTGGTAAAGCATGAAATTGCAGTTCCTTTAGAACTATTCTGTTAGCCAATATCAGTTCTTTTCTTCTGAGCAATGTTGTTCCTTTGGCTCAGAGGTTTTTGTGTGCTATATATAATGTTCTTCTGTCATGGCTTTTGTATTCCAACTCATCCTTATGACTGACTTTGCAGTTGTCCTTCGGCCCCATTGGTTGGCTAATGATTTCGGAGATTTTCCCCCTTCGACTTAGAGGGCGTGGACTAAGTATAGCAGTGCTCGTCAATTTTGCCTCAAATGCATTGGTGACCTTTGCCTTCTCCCCACTACAGGTATCTATCTTGACAACATATTTTCTTCTCCTCGCTACTTTTCATACAATACCTGATTAACTGCCATATGAACAATCCACTTAGATTACAGCCATCGTGGTTAGAGAAGCTTTGGTGAATAAAATATACTGACATCCAAAAAAAAAAAAAAAAAGGGAAAAGATAAAAAAGAAAAAGAAAGGAATTATATGTGCTGATGAAGATTGAATCCTGATTTGGTAAGTGAACTATGTTTCAACACCTTTTATGGGCTTAATACTGCACTATGAAATGAGTTTGGTGGTAGCATGGTTTGAATGGTGCTTGTTTGGAAATGTCAGAGGCCTCTAGATCATTTTCTAGAATTTATGAAGCTGTATTTCTCTCTTTCTTTTCTTTCCTTTTCTTTATTCCTGCTTTCAATGGGGGGCAGGATTCATGTAACCAACCCCAATTAATTGGGATAAAGCTTTTAGATGATGATGATGATGATGAACTTCTGTTTTCACCTTTGCCCTTGTATTTGTTTCGATTTCTTATTAATTCCAAATATACCATGATTGGTACTGATTGAAAGATTAAAATGTCACCGAAATTTCTGGCGAACCATCCCCCCATGAATAGAAAAGATGGCAGCATGCTCTAATTAGTGGGGATTTTTCAACAAGAGGATGCTCTCCCCCCCCCCCCCCCCCTCAAATGGCCTTTTTATCAGCTTGTGAAATTAAAATCATTTTCAGACATTCCAGCTTTTCAAGAATAGCATTTGGACACAGAAAAGAAAAGAAATTTTTTTTTATAAAGAAAGTGCCACTTCTGAAGTTGTTTAAAACACAAGGCACAGATTGATGACCCATAGGAATGACCTGGTCCCCACAACTCGTTTTGTGTGGATCTGGTTAGAGGGGACCACAGGTAATCCGTGTGCTACCAATTTGCATCTCTTGTACTATGGATCAAAATAGCACATTGCTGATAAATGAGTGGTGGCAGGGACACACAAACTTCTGCTTTGCTTCTTATTTTCAACTTTGTATCTTTTCTGTTCACATTTGTTTTCAACATGCTGTAGAGAAATCTCATTTGTTTTTGGTTATGATTGCAGACACTGCTGGGTACCGGACTCCTGTTTGCGGTTTTTGGGGTCATCGCGATAGCGTCTCTCATTTTCATATTCTTCTGCATACCAGAAACAAAGGGACTTAGTCTTGAGGAAATCGAGGCCAAGATCCTTTAGAAGCCTTGTTCTCTGTCAAAGGTTATTTGGACTGAAACTCTTTCTGCGGCCACAACTAATTCAGACAGGGTGATGGGGACCACTCCCTTGTTTGTACACCGAACGCATGCAACATCTACCATAGACACAAAAGCAGCTACTGTTTACATTATATACCTGCCTTTGGTACTGTGATACTAAATGCAAAAGCTGTATTTGTGATGTATGCATGCTGGATTGTTGCTCCATCTAGGTGGGATATTGTTGTTGTCACTGAAAATTGTATCACTCCTAATTGGAACATCAGAAATGCGGTTATGCTGGCTTCTCCTCCTCCTCTTTTGAGAAATGATATGGCAATGGAGGCGAGTCGACCTCTTATTGTGACGTGTGCACAGATCTTCTTTTGAAGAACTGAAAACTAACAGTTGGCTGTATCGTAGCTTCACATGCAACCCCCTTTTCTGTCCCAACATCCCACTGTGTAAGACCGTACCATGCAAATGTTAGTCCTCACCAAGAAGATTATTGTTATGATCCCAATGGTTACGGTTTAAAGAGTCTAGCTTAATGCGTTTAAATCAGTCTTAGGACTTTTTGTGTACTGGTCAAGTTCTTAACAATTGATATTAGGGCCAACAGCACATCTTGTGTGTTTAAATCGTGAAAGGGCAACTTGGACTGGAGAAGCCACTATGATGTGGAGAGGGCTACCTAGACAACGTGAGTGCAGCCACTGTATGCGGTCTTTAAAAGTAGAGAGGGCTACCTGGACAACTAGAGTGCATCTGGCAGAGTGTGGACAGCCACAAACATTGGCTGTAGAGCGTGAGGGAATGTTACGAATTACAATCCCAACAGTTTAAAGAGCATGGCTTGATGCGTTCCATCAGTCTTGGCAGTTTTCACATATTAGTTAGGTTCTTAACAAGAAACTGTCATTGAAATCAGGTTGGTAATTTCATCAGGAGGGCAACATGTTTGGACTCAATGGATAACCAATGGTCTGACTCAACAAACATGTTTGGCCCACTTGATGATTGGATCAGTCCCATTTTTTTACACGAGTGATTATCATGGTAATTTCTTACACAACAGAATGTTGTTGGAAAAGATGGGACTGCATAAGAGGTCAGTATACAGTTCTCCGAGTGGCTTGTTAAACCCAACGTATGAGGAAAACCCGTTTACAGGCAAGACAATGTGCTGCCGTCTCACACGTGTGAGATCTAAGCCGTCAAAAAGATCGATCTGGTCTGCTTATCAAATTGGCCTGCATTAGAAACCAAAGCCATGCTTTGTTTCATTATGTAGCTCACCTTATTAGTAGACCGGCCAAAATATTGAGGAAGGGCATTCTTACTACAAGGCTCATACGATGGATGGCTTCCTTCTGCATGAGCACAGTTCTAAAACCCAAAGTGGGTCAATTGAAAGTCAGTGAATCGACTTGATTCGACGAGATTCGTAACTGAATCTTTTTGAAATTAGCTGACGAGAATGACTTGGTCAAGTACGCCTGAAAACTTCCACGTTGACCCGACCTGGCCATAGACCCAGTGGAGTGAGTTTTCTAAGTTTTTTGAACCATGGTTGTGAGATGTGGCTCTGTGATACTTTGACCTAAGGTGTATATACATTTGGGTCCATTCTTATATTTCAGTGCTGAGGGCAGATATTCAAAGCCAAGCCTCAGCGTTGGAAAACATGTTTCCATACGCCACTGATATGTCCATGGTCGTTGGCAGGGATCATCTATATCAGGACCGCCCAGGGCCTAGGTTTGAAGACCAGATCAGTTGCATGATCCTAGCCATTTTTTTCGTAGTTGGTGGTCCCAGCACAGCGAGCCTTGTTTCATCCAGCACAGTGCGCCCACTAGATTGATGGTCCCTGTTCACACAGCGGTTTGTTGCCTTTAGGGAGGGGTTTATATCACCAAGTAGTGGGGCCCATCATCCTATGATTAGAATGAAAATGATCAACGATTCAGATTCAGTGGGGGAGATCGGTTAAAGTAATTTGATCAGTGGTGTTTTTGGCCTATGTTCCATCCACCAGAGTCATGAAATATTCAAGGTTGTAAAGTTTGATACTTTCTCATTCTACCCGACTTATATACTCCATACTGATCCTATTGGTGGAAACAATGGGACCCACCAGTGTCAAGTTACCAAGCCCATGCAAGGAGAAATCAATGGTCTCGATCTCTTGTTGTATCAGTGGGATCTGGGGTTGTCTTGAAGCCTTAGGCAGCCCCACCCAACCCTAGCTTGCAAAATCATGAATTTTCAAACCTTTCAACTCCTGTCTTGGTTGGTAACTAGTATGAGTGGCAATGGCCCAGGTAGTCTTGGGCCAGGCCTAAAGCTAGACCATTGCCATCCCTAACAACTACCCTCTTCTCCCCTCTTTTAAGTTATTCAGGCTCGTTCACAGTCACACCATTGGATTTTTCACTTGCATTCGGACCATGCTGATGGGATACTGCAAGAATCACGGTGGGCCCTACACAAAACTAACGATGAGCTTTACATTCTAACAGTTTCTTAAGGTATGGCCTACCTGGGTTTGAATGATAATTAATTTTGGATTTAACGGTTAAAATGAAGCGGTCTACCTGGTGGACGGGGTGGATCTAACGAAAATTCCATCCACGTGGCTCTAGGTTTACGAAAGTAATCAGGGGATCTACTAGCGCGAGTTACCAAAGTTCGCAAATTCCCTGGCCCGTCAACTGTAAGTTTCTAATGTTACCTGGGGCTCACCGTGATGTCAGTGATAAATCTACTCCGTCCATAAGTTTTGCAAGCCCCAAACATGACAGTAATCCAAAAATTAAGCATATCCACAACTCAGGTGGGCCACACGACATGAAACAATGATAATGGAAACGTTCACCATTCAATCCCACTGTTTCCTGTCAAGTGGTCCACCTGACCTTTGGATCTTCGTGAGTTTTGGATCTGTCCTATTGGCGTCCCTTACAACCCTAGCGCGGTTCTTCCCATAAAGAGGTCCAATCACTGGGCCCATGTCCAGTCCTTAAACACGGTGGGCCCAAGAAATCAGGTCCACTCACCATTTCTGATGCCGGTCGTAGAGAACGGTAGATAGAACTAGGTTTTAAGAGCAATCAGGCCCATTACCCATTTCTCGTGCTGCTGGTAGAGGACGGGAAAGAGAGCTAGGGTTTCAGAGCAGAGAGAGCACTAGGGTTTTTGGGGATTTTCATGGCGAAATTCAACGTGACACACAAACATAAGCGAACTCAGGTCGCTGAGCGGAAGCGAGTGATTCATGGCGACCCCACCACTGGAAAGCTCAAGAATAAGTCGCAGCCTCTCTCCATCTCTGGCAAACGGAAGAGGAAGCTCTTCAAGAAATGGCGCAGGGTAATAACCTGCGCATCCTCCTCCATCTTCTTTCTCTGGTCGGCGCACGATAAGCAGTGAAGTCTCATGCATGTTGCTGTTTCTTTTCTTTTTCCCTTTTTCAGGAGCAGAAGGAGGCTTTGCAAAAGGGCCTGGTCACCATGCAAGACGTCGAGATGGCAGTTGCGGATGGTAAGATTTTTTGTAATTACTTGATTAAGTTTTCTTTTTCGATTCTAATTGTAAAGGAAGATCGGAATGGGATTGAAATTACACTGGGATGACTTGATTTCATGGGAATTTTGGTGTTCTTCTTGTGTTAGATTTTATGTTATTGAGCATTGGATTCAAAGTCGATTATTGTTGTTTTCAGGATATTTTTTTATATTTATAATATCAGTAGTCTCTCTGAATTGGGTCTTTAATGGATTTGTGTTTGATTGACTGTCGGATTGGATCAATTGAGTTTCTGGGTTTAGTTCTTTATGTTAAGGGCAATTGGAATTGAAGCTGGCTGTGATTGGTGGGGTTGAAGTTACAGCGAGAGGAATTGATTTCATGGGAATGTTGGTGTTCTTTTTGTTAGATGTTTACATGATTGAGCATGGACTTGAAGTCAATTCTTGTTGTTTTTAGGATTTTTTTTTTTTTTTTACTATAATATTTGTAGTCTCTCTGAATTGGGTCTTTTTCTAGATTTGTATTTGATTGATTGTTGGATTAGATTAATTGGGTTTCTGGTCTTATTTCTGTATGATAAGGGGAATTGGAATTGAAGCTGGATATGATTGCTGGGGTTGAAATTACACATAAGAGGACTCAATTTCATGGGAATTTTGGTGTTCTTTTGTTAGATGTTTATGTGATTGGGCATTGTATTGGAAGTCGGTTCTTGTTCCTTTTGGGATGACTGATATACTCTATGTTTTTGACCAAGCTATACGACGATGGGTCCAACATAATGAATGTGTAGGATCTCACACGTGTGTGATGTTGTCGCCGGTGACATGATTTGCCTCTTATCATTTGAATATTTACTCTTAGATCACCACCACCACCCCCACAACCACCGTCACATCTAAGCCTTATTACAAGTAATTCAGGCCGGCTACACAAAAACTGTCTGCAGTCCACTCTATCATGGACCATATCCTCAATTAAACCATAGTTCAAGTCTTTTCTTACTACCTCTGTCCACTCACATCTTTTCTTACTACCTCACACTTAGATATCGTTAAAAAAAAGAAAAAGAAAAAGAAGAAGCTTATATTCCTTGTGTCTGTTTCGAAGTACAGAAACTAACAAAAAACAAAAAGGTTAGATTCCTTGTGTCTGTTTCCTAGTACCAAAACACAGTTTCTGCAATACAGAAAAAGGCAATCTTACCACCCAAACATGATAAATGGAATCTCTTTACATAAAAAACTTATTTTCTGCAATACATAGAAAAAGTATCTTACCACCCAAACATGATAAGTAGATCTTTCCTGGAGATCCCTTTTCCTGGATTGACTTCCTTTCCAGCTTTTAAGTTTCCACACATATAAAGGAACCTTCAGGGTTTGTCTTATCATTTTGGGTTTGAGGTTTTTTTTTTTTTTTTGTTCTTATTGGATTGTTTAATTTCTATTTGGAGCAAGGTATTCCATAACAGTAACGGTGGCTATAACAGCCACCACTGTTACCTTTATGATACAGGCCTTAACGGCCATTATACTCTCTCTCTCTCTCTCTCTCTCTCTCTCTCTCTCTCTCTCTCTCTCTCTAAAATTGAAAAAACCCTGAAAAACTTGCATTTGCCCCATAATGGACCATCACAGCCTTTCCGGGGGGCATAACGGGCCTTCCCCCCCCCAACATAACGGCTGTTACACTTACACCTGTTACGACCTCATAATATGTAATGGTTGCCACTGTTACCTTTATGGCCCCATAACGGCACACCATGATTTGGAGTGTTTCTCGACTGGGTCTTTTTTAGTTGCTGATTTGAATGAGTTTGTTGGATTTACTAGCTGGTTACTAGGCTCTATTGTTGCTCTCTGTTTTGGTTATTTTTGTTGGATCTCTTTTGTAATGGGACTAATGGTGTATTGGATTTGAAGTTGGTTCTTTTCTTTTTCTTCTTCTTCTTCTTCTTCTTCTTCTTCTTTTTCACTGCGATTTTGGTATTATTTGTAGCATCTCTGATGTGGGCTTCTTAAGATTTTTGTTTGTGGAACTGTTGGATTATCTATCTATATTTGTACATATGTACGTGCATACATACATGCACGCGTTGATACTTGATTTCCTATTGTTTATGTTCTTTTTCTTTCTTCTTCTTCTCCTTCTCCTTCTTTTAATTAATTAATTTATTTTATTTTAAGTCATGGTGTATTGGATTTGAAGTTGGTTCTTGTCATTAGTGGGTTGTAGTTCTATTTCTAGGCTCTCTGAACAAGCTCTTTTTATATTCTCATTTGACTAACCGTTAGATTGTGTATTGGTTATCAGAATTTTAGGTTGAATTTTATTAGGTTTTTGTGTTATGAATGTTGGTTTTGAAGTAGTTTCTTGTTCCTATATATATATATATATATATATATATATATAAAATTCTGTGAACTGAGTTGCTTCTAGATTTTCAGTTTGAATCAGTTCTTTTGGAGATTTCCTAGCTGGCTCTTTGGGTTCATGTTTTTCTTGGATTTTTATGTAGTTGAGTATTAGATTTTATAGGATGAGTGTAGCTGAAATGAGGATGTTGAGATGAATGAGCGGCAAGACAAGGAAGGACAGAATTAGAAATGAATGCATTTGATGGAATTTTGTAGTAGCACTAATAGGTAATAAGATGAGGGAAAGTAGACTTTAATGGTTTGGTCATGTGCAATGGAGAACAAGAACTGCACTGGTCAGGAGTGAGTGGGTACAAGTTGAAGGCTCTAAAAGGGGAAGGTGAAGGCCCAAAAGGACATGGTTGGCGGTAGTGAGAAAAGACTTTACCTATGGCCATAACTCAGTTAGAGCCCTTGATAGAGTAGAATGGCGGAAAAGGATTCATGTAGCTGACCTGAATTAGTTGGGATAAGGCTTGGATGATGATGACTATGATGATTAGATTTTATGTGGTTCTTGCTCTTATAGGGATTTTAATACCGTAGCTACTCAATAGTTTATCTGCCATGAGTGTTTATTAGATTTCATTTGAATGGTTATCAGATTGCCAGCCTGGTATAAGGGCTTCCAATTGTTTGTTGTTAGTTTTTTTCTTTTTTCTTTTTTTGGTAGTATCAGATTTGAAGTTGGTTATATTTCCATTGGGTATTTAAGAGAATATGTGACTACTCTAATCATGATCTTTGTTTCTTTCTTGTAGATATCCAATATGGAGAATCAGGTTTTAAATTGGGTTCTTGTTCTTATCAGAGTTTTTAGTAGTATCTTCTCTCTTTGGATTGTGTCTTTCTTAAAGGTTTGTTTGAACAACCTGTGTTGCTAGCTGCTTATTTAGTGTTCGTTTGTTTGTTTTACTTTTAGTATGTGGAGTACGGATTTGAAGTTGATTCTTGTTCCTTATGAGATTATTAACGCACCTGTAGTTTCTTTGTGCTTGCCCTTTCTTAGATTTTCCACTTGAAGGAATGTTGGACTTGCTAGCCAGTTTTGGGGTTTATTTATTATATTCTCAAGAAAAGTAGGGTTTACTATCATCATAATTAGTACTGGATCAGTAGTACATCTTTTTTCCCTGTTGAGGTTCTAATAGTATTTTTGTTGCCTGCCTTAATCCCAAATCCTTCTGATATATTTCATTTGAATGACTGACTCACCAATCAGTTATTATGGTATTTGTATGTTGGGGTTTTGGGGATTTTGGATGTACGCTTGAATTGGTTGGCAGTAAGGGCATTTATAAAATCTGCTTATTTAGCTTTAGAAAATTGCTAAATTTTCTCTCAACCCATATATGACTAACCTCCTTTTGAGTTTATGCAGTTTATATTGTCTTTTCTACAATTTGGTAGATATGTCTGTGTTTCTTTGGATTTGGGTGCGTAATTGGCTGTAATATGTTTCTAAACCTTGTTTTATTTGACCAACATGAAGTATTTAAAACCTTTTCTCTATCATTGAAATCGGTAAAAGGGGGCTGATTTTTGTATTGGTTATACATTAGAACTGGTCTAAACAAATAAATATCTGTACTTAGGAATGTTGTTTGTGTGGAAAATGTGTGTTATACGACTTGCATGAACTACACTGGATGTATTTTATGTATCAAATGTCATCTTAAATGCAAAGCTGATGCATGCAACCACTGGCAACCAGGGACTTCTTCTGAAGGTACAAACAACAAGACGCCTATGAAATTTCCCATGAAGAAGGGTGGAAAGATTAAAATTAAGAAGCTAAAGCGCAAAGGCAAGTATTCCTCATCCAAACCGGATAGGACTTGGCTGTTTTTATGTATTCCACCCAACCCATCCCCTTGGCAGTTTTTATGTATTCCACCCAACCCATCCCCCCCCCCTTTTCTTTCAGTTTATCAATCCAATTCATATTTGGGTCCTTTTCATCACTATCTATAGGTAAGAGCAGTAGAAAAGCCTCCAAAGCAACCACAGATACTCCGGCAGACGCTGCAGATGCCATGGTAGAGTGAACAGCAAGGAAAACCTCTCCTGCATCTTTCCCAGTTAACACACAATGCTGTACTGATGTTTTTTTCCCCCTTTTGACATTTTCTTTATATTTTATTTTTTGGGACAAAGAATATTTTGGTATATCAGCATTTCTTGCAAAACTACTTGTTACAGTGATGAAGTGTTTTATGGTTTCCATCAATTGATGGATGGCTAACAACTCAGGAGTGGATAGAGCCAAGGATACAGTCTCACAAGCAGAATTGGCAAGAAATTCAGGCCTGTCAAGAAAACCCATGAACAGATTCAAAGCCCTTTGGCTGTAATCTGATTCCCTAATTAGGTTGGATTTGGATCCACAAATTGAATTTCAATTATGGGTTCCTGTTTTCTTTTTCTTGTTCAACTTATTCAGGAAATCAGATGAAACCTTCATTGGACAGCCAATCATCAAACTTGGTTGACCGTTTGTTCCACACCACTAGCAGATCATGGTCCCAAAGTCGCACTGATTTGATGATCCCAACATTTTGGATATGGTTAACTTCAAACAGGTTGGACCACCTTCGCCTCGGGAGTGATTTGGTTAAGAGGGTCTCTAGAGGGAAGGCTGGGGCTGCACCCTGCGCAGAACTTGTAGCTGGTCCAATTCCTAACACAAGAAAATGGTGATGACTGGGCTCGTTCAGGATTGATCAGATCAGTGTGATTTTTGGACCGTATCTTGCTGGAAGTATGAAAGCAAGTGAGAGTGGAAATTGGAGCAATGCCAACCTTCCCATTGGGGTGGGGAATCTACGCTGTAGATACAATGTCTATACCACATCACAATACACCTGCAGATTATTTAGTTTGAGTTTCATGTAATACTGGCAGAGTGTGATATGCATGCTAAAACAGTTGAACCCACTGTCCCCAAGGCACTACCAAAATCAGATTGGATGAGAACACATCATTTTTTTTAAAGAACCGTTTGGATCTTTTATACTTTCAACCGTCTGATAAATGTCCACCAATTCAATAGTTTGATAATCAAATAATAGCAATTTTTGGTTAATGATACAATCTAGACAGGGACCCATAGTTTGGGCAGTTTAATTTTGATTTCCTGTGTACGACATGCAATTTCTAAGTAATTTCCAAGTGCTTGTGTATCATTCGTTACATTTTTGCCCGAGTAATTCAAGGATATCATGTCGAAATCCTGCTCATGATGTCTGATGGGCTCTTTCTCAAAAGAGTGACGAATGATATTCAGGCACTCATCGATCAACTTTAGAACTACCACGGCCATCCCAAAAGTGTCGGTAGTGGAAGAGATGGCCCTCTGCCCATAGCAGTAAATCAGTAATAGAACCCACCAGAAGATCAGACCAATCCCATGTTAGAAAACTTTAATTTTGGGACCAGATCCAAGCTAAAGACCCTGGCTGTTCAGGGCTGTATCAAAGTGGCTTGTATAACCAAACCATGGCCCCACTCATTTTTTGTGTAGAGCGGTCACGGATAATTTCATGGCCAAGATGGACCAGAAGAGGCCCAATCCCAACCAGAAGTGATCCAGACCTCAGGACCTTAAATCCGGTATCTTGCAAATTAGGAGTTATTCCACGTACCATATATGATTTTACCTTAAATCCGGTATCTTGCAAATCAAGAGTTATTCGATGTATCATATATGATTTTGGGGTGGGACAAGCTACTTTTGCCACCCAACCCACGCCAGGTTGTGCAAATTAGGGCAATGTCATGATTCAGCCAAATAGGCCACTTACTATTTTCGGCCATAAACTATGCATGTCACAACCATTTATAAAATAGTAAGTTTACTATTTATAGTAAGTCACAAATTCTAAGATTTTTAGCTGCAGTTTGATTCTGAAACTTCTCCCATGCTTAATATTTCTATTTAAAGGTTGTAAACTCGTTTATTTGGATCATTAATTCAATTACGAATTTTTTATAATTTATTTTTATTTTATTGTTTTTTTTCTCATGGATTCAAGAAATCTCTAGAGTCTAGAGAAACTCCAGCTGTCTGATTATTTGGACCTATTCAGGACTGTTGCTTTCCTTTTCTCTAAATCATATATTAGTAGACCACTAACGGAAAGGTTAGGAACCTCTAACCTGGGAGATTTTCACGGATCCCCTGTCCATCGTAGGCCCAACGAGATCAACGGTCTCGATTGCCAAACCATGGGACCATTTGTACCCTAACGCATGATTAGACTGTTATGGTTTTGATGCGTTTACTGTTTTCATGTACTTGCCATCTCACATGAGGAAAACATGAACCACAAATAAACAAAATGCTGTTGTTCAGTTTGAGCAAGTGGGGCCCATTGTTTTCAGTGATCAAGACCGTTGAAGGAGGACCATTCGCCAAAAATCTCCCAGATCGGTAGATCCTAGCCTCTAATCTTGCTGTTGCTGGTGTTGCCTTTTTCTCATAATCTCTCGTTTGCAGGACCCCAATTAAAAGCTTAAGTCCAAAGCAGGAAATATTGAGGGCGTGATTAATCTGAGGTTGGCACCAATAGACCAATGGTCTGGATCACGAGAGGCCCACCTGTGCCAACTACAAAAGTAAAAACCTGAGTATGCTATCCGTGTCCTCGGGTTGAGCATACTCTCTTCCCAACACCCATTTTTACAGTTTCTCAAGCCAAACCATCCAATTCATGGGCCTGGATGTGGATGTGACTGATTTTTGCACAAGGTGACCGCATGATGGGGGCCAGCCTATTGGACGGATTGGATGTCAACGCACTTGAAAGCTCGGAAGTTATTTGATGGGTAGACAGTAAGTTATGGTCCAGCTGGTTGGACTTGTTTCTCTTGAATAATACTCGAATTCTCCGTTCTTGCGATTGGATCAATGGTTGGGTGATCCAGACCGTCTGTTCGTTACTCACCACAGATTTTTTTTCTCTTAAATAATCCTCGCCAGTTGACCCCAAACAACGCTCGTGGGGTCAACTCGTCGGGACTGAAAACCCGAGTACAAGGTGAAAACCTCGGGTGGAGGATCATGAATCATGATCAGATAAAGCAGCTGAATAACATTTGTAGAACATGGGGTCCGTAGAAAAGGGTGGGCCACGCCATGGTGATCGCCTGTTATGAAAATCAGCAGATCCACTTGGTGGGGCCACGATGAGCTATTTCTTCGGTTGTCCACAGATCTTTTGTGGCCCATCCATCCAATGAACGGATCAGCTTGATTTTCATGATGGGCGATCATCATGTTTCCATGGGCCGGATGTGCAACAGACGGAAAGAAAAGGGTACTGGGGAATAAATGGCTGTATACCTGCGTGTCGATGCAGTCGCTGCATCTGATAATGAAACTGGTACATAATGGCAACCGCACCATAACTTGTAGTAACGTACCTTATTTTCTTCCAAAAAAACAACTTGTATAGGACATCGGTACCATCAAAATAGTAGGATCCATCATGAAGATCATCATTCTAAAATATTAGGATGATCCGAAGACTAGTTGGGTCACGGCCCTATTTTGAGTCGGTCATTCGGTCATCCATTGATTCCAATGATATGGCCCACATGATGAGAAGAACGGCATGATTTTAGTCACAGGTGATCTTCACGGAAGGCCTACCGTTTTTGTGGTCCTGTCCTAAGCAGGTGGGATGTGATGTTACGGCGGGGAAGATGGTAGGCACCACAAGTTCTGGTACATCATCTCTACGTGTTCAGTTTTCTCGTGAAATAATTAGAACCGTAAATGAGTCCGTACGATTCTTTTTTGGTTTTCTTTGCCTGAAAACTTATTTTGTGAATAGTAACTTTTAATTAAACTTATTTCGCAAATAGTAACTTTTAACTAAAACACCCTTTAACTGCTAGGATAAGCAACTGAATTTCTAATTTCAACATTTTTTACTTGACTCGAACAAAACCTATTAAATCAAATTATACCGCTATGCAGACGGACAAACCTAGAAAGATAAAAATAACCTCACGTTTTTTTTGGCCGCTTTACCATATAGACTTAGGGTATTTTCGTCCATAACTCTATTTATGTACCTAAAAGCTTATTTTTGTAGCGTATGTTTTCGGGCGTCCCAAAAAAGGGCCAGTATGGAAGAGTCTAGAATGCTAATTTTTTCGCTAGCTAATGCTGTAGGAGTGCATTAATTTACTGAAAAGGGAAATTATATGGTACAAACGTTCCTATCACATACGATAGAACTCTCCATCCACCTTACACGTGTCATCTTTAAAATGGTAGGTTTTCCTCAAATCAAATTAATCTAAAATGGTGGATTTTAAATGGACGGTAATAGTAAGAAATATTTAACGGTTGAAATCAATGAGAAAAAGTGAGAGAAATAGGTGGACAATATATATTTTTCCTATTTGTCTGATTCTCAAAACGTGTACAATCCACGGTAGATCCAACTAAATGAACGGTTTCGATTGACTATATCTTTGTCACGTGTACGGCGGAAGATGCCTCTATCGTCTCAACCACGAGAAAACAGGAACACACGCGTGAAACATAGGAGAGAAAACTTGGATACTCTGACGGAGCATGACACTTCATACACATTAACTAAAAAATTCCGTTCCGGAGACCGCATATAACCAAAATCGAACAGATCAAATGGTGGACCCCACTTTATCAGATAATGCTTACACAGAACTAATTCTCAAAATATCTGAATGGTTGATATTTAATGGACAGTTAAAATTAATAAAAGTTAATCAGAATTTATTTTATTTAATTAATATTAAATTTCTCTTATAATACATCTCAATTCTCCGTGGCTATTTGGATGGTTGGATTTTAGTTTCATGTCTTTCGCATTAAAATATGCGTGGGTACTTGCGCATGAACCTGATAGTCTGTCAGAGTATCAAATAGTTTTTTTGAAGTCCATTTTCATGGCTGGGATTTTCCTCTTTCCTTTGAAGAGCCTCTTCCGTTCTCATCAGGTCTGCTAACCTTACTCCCCTCAAAACCCAAATCTCCTTTCTCAGAATCCCATCTTCTTGGTTTATTTCATCTGGGTCTTCTTCAAAATCACCGGAAAAAACAGAAAAGATTGCGGCTTCATAGATCTGAAACCTCGTTCCTCTGCTTTTCTTCAAGTTCTTAATCTCCTCCTTCAAAAATCCCTTCTTTTGGGACTGTTTTCATACAAGGGTCTCTTGTAGGAAGATCAGAAAATATATGTTCTTTGTCAAATAGATCTCAGCTTCTTCTTCAGTACCTCAGATCTGCGAAAACTCATTTCTCAGAGTGCTGCTTATTTAAGTATTTCTATGTCAAGATCCCATATTTTGGGGATTTTTTGAAGTGGGTCTGTTGGATGTCGTAAGAAAACGAGAAAAGGTATGTTCTTTGTTGAAAATATCTCAGCTATTTCTTTCATAACTCAGATCTACTAAAAACCCATTTCTTAGGTTGCTAGAAATTCAAGTTTTTGTCTTTCAAAATCCCATCTTTTGGGGATTTCTGAACTTGGGGTCTTTTGGAAATTGTAGGGAAATCTTGAAAGATTGAATCTCTGTTGGAAAGGTTTTAGCCCTTTATGATGGTGAAATTGGTGGGAGCTGTTTTGGTGGTCCTGTTCATCTTTTCTGGTTCGAAGGTTGAAGCAGATGGGTCAGATCACAAGTATAAGGAGAGAGATCCTGTCCCTTTGTATGCAAACAAAGTGGGTCCTTTTCACAATCCAAGGTAATTGATTTTTCTTTTTTCCCTTTTGGGTTTTTTGAAATTCATGTAGATCTGTATTTGTTTTGTTCTCTTTTCACTAGACATGATTTTTCACGAATCTGGGTTGTGTTGTTTAGATGGGGCAGATCTGTTTGATTTTTTGCTGATGAGATGAGAATTTTCCTTGTTGTTGCATGCTTGCTGGTGGTGAAAAAAGAGTTGATTCTTCTTCTTCTTCTTCTTTTTGGAAGTTTTTTCATCATCTATTGCCGTTCTTCTTTCTGGAGGTGAATTAGTATAGTATTGGTTATGTGTAATTGTTATTTTCAGTGGAACCCTGCTAACTGCACTCTGCGAGTGCACTTCTCCCACACTCATGGCTTGCTTGAGTCAAATGTGGCAAGGGTTTGCAAGATTCAGACTAGGCTGATTTTTGGATCATACCATGTACACCGTAGATGCCACCTGATGAGCTTCTGGGTCTGGGACCACATTTTAAGGACATTGGTACATGTGAGCTACCAGTGGTAAAAAAGGATATGGATGGTTAAAAAAATTGACTAGTGTTCCACATTCAATGTTCATGTGTGGCCCACCCAATAAACGGACTGTGCTGATTCTTCAACCATCGTTGCATCTTTGCAGTAGAGATATTCTGATGAGCAGCTGGGATTGCATGTTAAGCATATTGTCACATGTGAGCCTTGAGTCCATTACTCATGTGGATAATATTTCCTCTAACAGTTCTGACTCCATTCTTGGACTCGTATATTTGATTGTTATCAAGATTAGACTTTGGATGTAATCTGTTCATCTTGGGGATGCTTGTGAAATAAAATGTAAAAGGATCCCTTTTCTGTCTTTGTATGTAAATGCATTGTTTTAAACATCCATTATAACAAGAACAGTCACTCCACGTTGTGGTATTCAATGAAAGACACCATTTAAATAATGTCTATTATATAATGAATGGCCATGATTTGCACATGATGTTTCTTAAATGCAATGGCATTACATTACGGAGTATAATGTTTATTTTCCTCTAGGGCCACCCTTTTCTGTTTCTCCGTGAATTTTCTTTCTTTCCTTGGGTCTTTTTGATAATCGGGTGTTCCATGTATTTGCAGTGAGACGTACCGATATTATGATCTCCCATTCTGTTCACCAGGTTTGATCCCACTACCGTACTTTTTTTAAATAGATATATGATAAAACTCCAATATTGTTGATTGGTTCTCACCTCCAATATCCATCTCACTATGTGGGTGCTCTCTGAATGTTTATCTGCCACAGAACACGTGACCGAGAAAAGGGAAGCTCTTGGGGAAGTTCTGAATGGCGATCGGCTTGTCGATGCACCATATCAATTGAACTTTCAGATTGACAAACATTCCGAGACCCTTTGTAAGAGAAAACTGTCGAAAGAAGAGGTTGCAAAGCTTAGAGATGCTGTAGTGAAAGACTACTACTTCCAAATGTACTATGACGACTTGCCCTTTTGGGGATTCTTGGGGAAGGTTGAAAAGGATAACAAGATGGACCCGAGCGAGTACAAGTATCTTCTCTTTAAGCATATTCACTTTGATATTCTCTACAACGATGATCGCGTCATAGAAATTAATGTTCAGACGGATCCAAATTTAGCAGTCGATATTACAGAGGACAAGGAAGTTGATGTGGAATTCTCATATTCGGTGAAGTGGAAAAAAACTGATATCCCTTTTGAGAAGCGGATGGAGAAATACTCGAAGTCTTCCTCGATGCCCCAGCACTTGGAGATCCATTGGTTCTCGATAATAAATTCATGTGTGACGGTCCTTCTTCTAACAGGGTTTCTTGCTACGATTCTTATGCGTGTGCTTAAGAATGACTTCATTAAGTAAGAATAATGGCATCCTATGTATTTTTTTTCCCCATGGTTATGCTATAGCCATATGTTAATTCACAAACACACAGAGAGTGAGTGCACAACTCCAAGGACCCCCACTGGAAGGATGGCTTAGATGTTCATCGCACGGTCACTGGATCAAGTCTTCAAGTCAGCCTGACCCAGCTGGGACACAAGTTGAGGGATTAACCAACCTCTGTATTTAAAATTTTAAAGAATTTTTCAAATACCCAGCTGAATGGACCGGGTGGAGTCTTTGAGTCAGCCCAACCCAGGTGGACATTGAGTTGACTCTGTTTTTTAGGTTTTAACCATCGAACTTTTTAATATAAGGTGCTTCCATAGATTTCCTGACTGACTTTTTTTTTGGTTATGTTAAAAGGTATTCACATGATGAGGAGGCCGTTGATGACCAAGAGGAGACGGGGTGGAAGTACATTCATGGGGATGTCTTCCGATTCCCAAAGCACAAGTCCTTGTTTTCAGCTGTTCTTGGATCAGGAACTCAGCTTTTGGCTCTGTAAGTATCAGTATGATTTTTAGCTAGTTCAACATGCTATAGATTGCCTAATATTTGTTGTACGTGTGCTTACCAGTGCAATATTCATCTTCCTTCTCGCACTAGTCGGTGTGTTCTATCCATACAACAGGGGAGCCCTTTTCACAGCTCTGGTTGTCATATATGCTCTTACATCTGGCATTGCGGGCTACACTGCAACCTCCTTCTATTTGCAGCTAGAAGGAACTAACTGGGTATGAGAGGTTACTTTGTTATGTTGGTTTTTCCATATGATATCTGCTAATCCTGAACACATGTGGAGCCCAGCCCATGGTTAAAAGACTCAAAGACTTGGCAATTCGGACCGACTCATTCCGTTTCAAGTATAGTCAGGACTTGCCCAAGTCGGGGGTGAATTGGCTCGTTGTTCGGGTTGGAGGTGAATATGTCCAAGTCTTAAAACCATGGCCCAGCTCATTAACACAAGGCTATATGCCCTGATATGTAACAAATGTCTGATATCTGAGCAGTCATTGGGTGGGCCCCACCTTCTAGATGCCTTAGCTGAAAAATCAGCCTGGTCCAATCATCCAATGCACCATGGTTTGCGAAAGAAACACTGTTAAAATTCACCTGCCTGAATTTTTTAACCATCCGTTCATTTCGTGCACTGACCCACCTGATGAATGGATCGGCCTAATTTTGGGCCGGGCATATTACTGGTGGGAACCTCCTGGACTGTTCCATACAACAGACGTGCCACCTTGGCTTATGTGGCCGTAAGTGAATTGGCTGTCATCCACACAGGTATGGAATTAGCCAGCCTCTTTCTCCACTGTTGCTCAACTACCCATACTGGTTTTGTTTCAATTTTCTTTCTTTGCAGGTGAGGAATCTGTTGCTAACGGGATGCTTGTTTTGCGGGCCTTTGTTCTTGACATTCTGCTTCCTGAACACTGTTGCTATCGCATACAGTGCCACTGCAGCCTTACCATTCGGCACTATCTTGGTGATTCTTCTCATATCGACGTTGGTAACTTCCCCATTACTTGTCTTGGGTGGTATTGCAGGTAAGAACAGCAAAGCCGAATTCCAAGCACCTGTTCGCACGACAAAGTATCCCAGAGAAATCCCTCCTTTGCCTTGGTATAGAGGAACGATCCCTCAGATGGCAATGGCTGGGTTTCTGCCCTTCAGTGCCATCTACATAGAGCTGTACTACATATTCGCGAGTGTGTGGGGTCACAAAATATACACCATCTATAGCATCCTGTTCATCGTTTTCATCATTCTCATCATTGTCACGGCATTCATCACGGTGGCGCTGACGTACTTTCAGCTGGCGGTCGAGGACCATGAGTGGTGGTGGAGGTAAGCAATGCCTCTTTCTCTTAAAAAAGAATAGAAAATTTTCAATCTTTATGTTATGAAGATTAACCTCCGTTTGGGTCAGGGATCCCGCAAAATAGGATCAAGCCTAGTTCCAATTTTGATGCCCCTTAAATCTTCCATTTTAGATTTGCATAGCTAAAGTGATGGCTTGGAATGCAATACCCCGACATGTCTGCATAAGGTTAAAATATTATGATTTTTAGTTTAGGGTGCATTTGGTTGCACAAAATATCATGAAATTTCATAATAGTTTGCACCAACTTAGACTGATTAATCATGAAATTTCTTGATATTAGTGCAATCAAATGCGCCCTTACAAAAGCATTGGATATAGAAAAAAAAGTAGCGTGATGCACAGAAATGCATTAGAACTGTACACTCTTTACCATGAAATGGGGGAAGGGGGGGCATTAAGAATTTCTTTTTGGATATTCAAGTCAGCAAGTCTCTGATGTTCATGTCCAACTGTCGAGCATGATGACTTTTTGGGCATTTGTCTGGATGCGCTATGAAACGCAGGTCTAATAAAGTGGAAATAGCCAAATTGTAATTTCCTTAGCATTCATATGGAGTGTCAAGCCTCCGAATTGCAATTGCATTATTTCGAGCTGGAGTCTAAAGGAACATAAGTTCCAATTTGAGAGCTACTTGCCCATTACGATACTAAACATAGCTGATTTTATCATTGCTTCCATATTTAGAATGAATTGTCGCTACTCAATTCACTTGTGCATCCAAACACAGTCTGAATAATGATCTCTTCTTCTTCTTCTTCTTTTAACGTGAGGATAGAGGAAGAAGTAGAAATTACAATGGAAACAAGATTGCTCATTCAAAAGAGGAAAACTTTGATACTATGGCAGAATGTGATGGATGATAAGCAGGCTCATTGAAATTACTTAAAAATTGCATGTGGCATACAACTAAGCCAAATTAAACTGTCCAAATTATGGTTTCTAGTTTAGACGCATCATGAAGCACTTTCCCAAGAAAAAAAAAAGTAGCATGAACAAAAAAAATTAAGCTTATATCATAATCTGTCTATGGGTTTGGTGGACGTTTATTGGACAGTTAAGAATGAATATATCTAATGGTCTTATTTCAACAAAGAAATGTCCATGAATCGGAGATCATGATTCTTCAAACAATCCGATTTTAGGACTGACTTAGCGATGGTGGGTTCCATAATTTTTTCAGTTAAACTTGAGTTAATTGGATCCCATGCGTGCAGTACAATTTCGAGGTGCCTGCATATCAAGTATCATAAGCTGCCCGAGTATCATATAACTCCCCATTTTAAAATTCCTCTCTTGCATGTCATGGCTACCCACGGTTTGTGCCTCATCCTTGAAGATATGGTAAATGAAAGATATAGCCACTACTTTCTGTGCCCTAAAAGCCCATTACATTCTACGCAGGTCTGTTCTTTGCGGAGGCTCCACTGGTGTATTCATCTTTGGATACTGTCTATACTACTATTATGCAAGGTCGGACATGTCGGGCTTCATGCAAACATCATTCTTCTTCGGTTACATGGCTTGCATCTGCTATGGATTCTTCCTCATGCTCGGGACTGTTGGTTTCCGTGCATCCTTGCTGTTCGTGCGCCACATATACCGCTCAATCAAGTGCGAGTAGGTGGCCTGCTCGGCACATGTCCCCATCAAGTGGTTGTCCACAGTGCGCTGAGTCACATTGTAGTAGTGGTAGCAGTAGCCAATGCCGTCATTTTTGCAAACACCCCAAGGACTAGATTATGTCTACCTGGAATCTAATTCTATTTGTCTTGCCACAGTAATTCCTCTTTCTTCTTATGTGATGCAGATCAATGTCATGCGTATTTAGAGAAATGTATGGTGAAGTTTTTAGTGGAATGTGGTTGCTGAATGAAGATTGACAATAACAGTGTGCATGGTGCGTTTGGACAGCCCCTGAATTGCAATTCAGCTAAATACTGTTTGCCGTAAATGGTATTTGATAAGTAACATGTTTTCGGATGGCATAATACCATTTAGGAGGCTGTTTGGACATGCCTTCCAAAAGGGTGTTTGATGCCTAAGCTATTTTGAGCCAAACTCCCGTTTGTGTAGTGCATTTTGATGCACCTTTGCAACTGATTATCCAACCCTTGAAATAGGGGATTAAAAAGCTTACTTGCTGAAAACCAATTCGTGTAAGCTGCATGAAAACCCTTTGTTGGAATTGTGTCCAAATGAGCCAATACGGCTCTCAAAATGCTATTTGCTAGTTTCTATTCTGAGTAGAATGGTAAATTTGAAATAGCTATCTGGGTCTGTGTTTGGATGTACCCCGAAATTGTGGTAGATCGTAGAAGGCATGGACAAGCGGTTTTGGATGGGGTGGCAATGGGTTGGGTCGACCCATGGGTCAACTGGCCCGAACCACTTTTTGGGCAGGTTCTGGCCAAGCTAAATGAGAAGTGGGTTGGGCCAGAAATGCTACCCATTAAAGTTAAAGGGTGGGCAGAGCTTGAGTTGAACCCTACCTTGCCGGCCCACCCATATGGGTTGCCAATGGGAGAAAATTATAGATGATTTATATATATGATGGAGCTGGACATGAACCCAGATAGTACCTCGGTTTACTTGTTTGGCTCGGCTCGGATAAGCTCGACTCGAAAGTTGGGTTATGGCTGAGCTAAGCTGATTTTTTGACCTTGAAAGAATTTCGAGCTGAGCTTGACCTAGCCTGTGTTCGACTTGACTCGGGTCGAATCTTAGATTGAACTTGACTCGTTTCAGCTTGGCTTGAGTTATAACTTAATTATATAAAAAAGAGCTCTCCCATATAAAAATTAAAAAGAAAAAGCTCGACTTGAAGCTTGAACTCAAACTTGGCTAGAAAGCTCGAGCTGACCCGAGCTATTGATTGAATCAAGCTGAGCTGGCCAGTCAGGTTTGAGAATTGAGCCAAGCTGAACTCAAGCAAGCTGAGCTGGCCAGTCAGGTTTGAGAATTGAGCCAAGCTGAACTCAAGCTGGGATTGGCCCTCAACTCATGTACACCGCTGCATATGCCTCCACTTGGTAGGTTGTATATAGCCTTAGCCTCATATCCCATTCTTAAACCTAAGTTAGGTCGTGGTGGGTTACGTTGGTTGGTTGGGTTGGGTCAGGCTTGATGAATTTTAAGTGGGTCAGGTAGGGCCAGAAGGTAATTGCTTGTGGGTTAGGTTTGGGCGGGCTAGAGTTCTTGGCTCGTTTAGTAAATGAGTAATGCTTAGGGGTGTGGGTCATGGGTCTGGTTTGAGCTAGAATTACTAGCCTTTTTAGTAAATGGGTAAGGTTTGGGCTGACCCAGTCTCTTATCAGGCTGGGGCGAGAAACTCGATGGGACAGTCCAACCCATTGCTACCTTTACCAAATGAAATGACAATGTTTTCTGATACTACGAGATCATTGGGACTTGACTCACTCACTGAGTTGGTGGGGACGAATCACCCCTTATTTTCAATCCGTACCAAGGTTCAAAGTATCGTAAGAAACCAATACCAATACGGCTGTATCAGCCCAAAACAGGTTGTAGCTGTGGTGAACAATACAATCGAGCAGGATCGGGTCCAATCAAGTCCGAGTCAACTCGGACGAGTTGCATGGGACTCTGTCCGTGTCTTGTAAGCTTGTGATTATTTTGTAACCGAGTCTGAAATCTTATGGTGTCTAATGAGAATAGAAGATGGGAGATTATGCTTGCATTTTTATAAGCATAGGGTTCTTCTCTATATTAAAATGAAAATACATAAGTTTTTACAAGTGGGACCCAAGGTGGAGTCATCCTGACCATTGGTCTGTTGGGCCCTTTCGTGGATGACCATGCCCAAAACACCCCCCAAAAGTCACATTTCCTTTCTAACAATGGAGAAGTGTCATTATCATGCATCTCACACTTAGAAATGGTATAGCTCCCTTCTGGTACAGGTGGTAAATGTGGGGTGCTGATCGGGACCGTTGATACAGTGGTCCACTACATGGGTTGGACAACTCAAACCATCTTTGTTGGTTTTTCTGGTTGAATGTGGACCATTTCTATTTTAATCTAGCCACTCCTTTTACAGGTCACTGATCAGATAGCTACTACAGTCCACCCTCTTGCTTTTGGGATTTGAGTTGCATCTCACATTTTCATAGTAGTAAGGGGTTGCATCTACTTGGCATCCGCTCAAGCAGAAGTAGGCAATTTCCAAGGCTCTAATAAAAGCTGGCTAACGTGTTAAAGTTTCTGGCGATAAAACCGGTGAGCATCTTCACCATCTAGACCGTTCGGCAGATGGGACACCTCTTGGATTGTCTATACCCCAAAAATCTCACTTAACAGAATATCCTAACTACCCGATCTGTTGCTTGACTTTTATCATTATTAACGGTCCGTAGTATCTTTTCTTTTGACTTGACAAATAGGACACCACATCGACGTGTCATTTTTGAAAAGTGGCCCACCAAGAGGAAAGAAATCAGTTGAATGGTCCTGATTGCCTAGCACAGGCACGGATTTCTGATACATATTGGTCACTTATAGTGTTATATACACTCAAGTGGACGACAGAAAGAACCTTTCATTTTCTAGTATGTGCAGTTACAATCGCGCCAGTTCACTAATTACTTGTCGATATATGTGGGAACATGGCTTAGTAATCCAGACCGTTGATCTGTGACCTATACCGGCCTGAATTAAGACTGGAAGATCTGAGCCTTCAATCAGTTGTAAAAATTAAGGGAAAAAAAAAAAAAAAAAACAGTTAAGGAGCCGTCCCCTATTGGAAGGAATAGTTCGGTGATAGAAGGGTTTAAATGAACCAACCTAGGGCGGTGATGGGCCCACCATATTTAAGGGTTTGGATCACAGAAATATTTCTCCACGTATGGAATATTGCACGTGGATGAATTTTGCATGGTCAGTATTCTACAAGTAATGGTGCTGCATGACAAGTGGCATGCAGCTGGCTGGCTGCATGTTATAATTTCTCAGAGACGGTTGAGCTGCCTGATGAATGGGCCAACTCGTGATCTGGGATCGGCAGCAGCGCATGCATGGCCTGATCAATTTTCAGGTTGGGCTTCGTCTCCGACTTGAGTCCGGCCCGCCTGACTTTATGTGCGTGTTATAACCTATAAATACGACATTCCAATCCACTTCTGGTTTCATTCCTCTCTGCATGTGTGGCCCACTTCATCAATGGATAGATTAGGAACATTTAGCCGGAAATAAGGATTTTATCAATTTTCAGGGGGGATAAGTCGGGTCAGGCCCGGGCCCAACCAATTTTTTGGGTTCTGGCTTGGACCCGCACACCTGTGGACAGATCTTAGGCATCGATCCGGGCAGGGCCGAATCCGGGCCATTGCCACACCATTGTGCTGTGGCTCCCCGTTCAATCATATTTATGGGAAGCTAAAAAGGAAAAGATTAAAAAGAGAAAAATAAATAAATAAACGGAAAGGTAGGACAAATTTTCTGATCAAGCAGGGAAAAATGCTCCTGAATCTGAGGTCCAAGGCATGGGGCCCACCGCTTTACTGGACCTTCGTAATGCAATGAAGCAACCATCTTTCAATTGTAAAACCCAAAGCATTTGGAGCTCTACTCCAGCAATTGGGATTTTAACCAAAGTAGCTTCATTGTCATGCCAAATGACCCCAAAAGCAAGCTTTTACAAAAGATGCCTTAGATGGGCCCTTGTCCTTCTTCTTTTTTAATGGGACCCAATTTCCTTAGCTTAGTGCTCGTACGGACCACCTTCTTCCTTTGTTATTTTTATGGGACTCTTCTTCTTCTTTTTCAAACATGTCCACTACTATCCCCTCCGACTGCATTTTCCGGCGACATATAGACACCACCAACAATTTCTACAGCCCTAAAAAAGAGTGTTGTTTATGTTCCAATAACCACATTTCTTAAAGATGAAAGCTATTGATAGGTGGAAGACACTTTGAAAGAATTTTTTATTTTATTTTTTTGCAAAATAACATTTTCATAAAGGTAAAAGTCACTTTTAGTTGTGGCTAGAGAAGGATGATCGTGGTTTTTGTCATGGAGAGGAGTGATTGTGGGAGGGATTTGAGATGGAGAGGAATGATTGTGATTACCATAAGAAAGACCATAAAAGAAATATAATTTGTATTTTATAATGTATTGCCTTGACGACAATGAACATATTTAGGGTCGAGATTGTCATGTATTGAGAATCTAGGTCACAGTTGTCACGAGTCAAGTGTTGAGGTCATCATATGTTAAGGGTTGAGGTTGAGGTTGTCATGTGTTAAGAGTCAAGGTTGTCATGCGTTAAAGATCTAGGTCATAGTTGTCATGTGTTAAAGGTCCGAGTTGTGGTTGTCATGTGTTAAGGGTCGAAGTTATCATGTGTGGGTTTAGGTTGTCATGTGTTAAGGGATGTAGTGCCCACCATGGGATGTGTCAAATTCATTCTATCCATTGGATTCAGAATTTAATTTAATACAATGGGTCAAAGAATGAGTTACATCAAAAAATTTTATAGGCCCTAAGAAGTTTTTGCAAGTTTTCAATCTCATTGCTTTCTATGGTGTGGTCCACTTGAGCCTTTAATATGCCTAATTTTTGGTCTCATGCCCTAGAATAATATTTCAAAATGAATGGATGGCAAGGATAAAATACATACATTACAGTGGGCCCCACAGGACCATTCACCTCTAGCTAGGTCCTATAATCCGATCTGCATCACGTCCCATCACGTTGATGCAAATTTCGAGCAAAAGCCTATTGCATGAAGTTAGTGTCATTAGAAGCTATGTTAGGCCCACCATGATATTTGTGGAAAAATCCACTCCATCCATCCCTTTTGGAAGATTATGTTAAGACATGAGACCAATATTAGACGGATTGAAACTCAAGTGCCCGTTCAAACCTTTCCGAGCTCCACCATGATGTTTGTATGCAATCCAAGTACTCGTAAGGTCCTTACCATGGGGATGCAATCCAAGTACTCGCAAGGTCCTTACCATGGGGATGAATTGAAAGAATAAAAATATTAGCCTATCCAAAACTTCTACAACCCCATGAATGTTTCAACCGTGGGCATATGATCTCCACTACTTTCTGGTGTGGCCCACTTGAGCCTTGGATCTACCTTATTTTGAGTTTATGTCATAAAATGATTTGGCAAAACATGTGAACGGTATGAATTTCTCACAAACACTATAGTAGGCCCCATAATGTTTACCCCATCCGAATTCCTCCCGCCATGGGCTCAACGAAAAATGCAGTTTCGTCTCTTTAAAAATTTCAAAAGGCTCTCTTAAAGCTAAAGAAAGATTTATTTTTTTTTTATAATATTATTATTATTATTATCAAATTTTTTTATAGAAGAGATGCTTTTTGGTGCATTTGGCCATACCACAAGGTCATTTTGGTCAAAATATCCTCAGTAATTTGAGGGGCTGTCTGGCGGCCTCACAAGTAACCCTCTCGACAATGGAATCCATCAGCAAGGGCCTTCTCATGTCTAGGTGCTGCGAAATCGCTGGAAATGTATTCCTGTAGGGATTCCTTTGACATAAATAGCCATTTGTTTTTTAAATAAGGGCAAGCCCTGTCCTAAATTCTTCTCTTTCCAGTACCCAAGCACACTTTCTAAATTCTTTAGAATGGGTTTCTAGTGGCAAGTACCCAAACACTATAGATAGAAATCTGTTTACCAAAAACACTCATCCTATGATTCCAATTTCCAAACGACCACCCTATGCTAGTGTACATAAGTTGGTGGGGGTATGCATGCACTAGAGCCAGCATTGTCGTATCAAACCATCCATGATGCATGGCCACACGGCAATGCACATTTGAACCATCTATTTCACAATGCTCAATTGACAGAAAATAACTGTTCCTTTTCCTTTTCCTTTTCCTTGTTTTTTTGGGGGACTCACCAATGATTACATGCGAAACTCATCTTTCTGTAACACACCATATTGATCTCGTTGGGCCCTGCCATGGGACAGGCTATACTCTAGTGTCTCCTTGCGTGCGCTATCCTAGCCACAGACAGATGAAAATGGACAATCAAAGGTTGGCCCCACATGATGGATGCTGGATGTGAGGGGGACCAAACAAACTTGGAGGGATAATTACTTATGATGTTGGAAACTAAACCTGTTTTTTTTACTTTTTGGTTGATAAGTACGTTGGTTACCAAACATACTTAGTAGAAACCAAGATAAACTACTTATGGTATAAGTAGCTTATCTAAAGTAATTACAATCCAAATGCCCATGTCCACATCACACGGGGCAAAATCAGGCAGCTACAATCATATGTTGGGCAGAGACTTTGTGGGTATCTCCCATCCAGTCCACAGTGAAAAATGGTGAATGCGCTGTGCCTGCGCTGGAACCCGACGTCAATGTAGCGACCCTCACCTGCTTACTCTCAAGGCAAAATGCTTGATAGTAGATGAAACAGAAAATTAAAATATTCCACTTTTCAACTATGTGATTGTTGGCATATTTGGCCCAAGAGAGTGGTGGGTTACGGTTTTTTTTTAAAAAAAGATAAACGCTACCTCCTAAATAGTCCTGAACTTTGAAGTGTTCTACTATATTCAGCAATGACTGGAGATCTCTTTACCAGCTCCCAAATCCGAGCTGAGTTCCGTAACCAGTCACGTTCCGACACAGTCTTTGCAAATGGCTGGCAATTCATTGACAATATCTAAAATTGACAAAAAAGAATTTCATCAATTAAAAAAAGCAGCTATTCTTTGTTGATGCAGATAAACATGTGCTAAAAGAATAACCAAAAGCAGAAGCAAAAGATACAATTACTATCCTAATAACTGCGTTGATGCAAAGTCAGGACAGTTACGGTGTGCTGTTTATTAAGAAATGCTCAAGATATGCAACAGTTAGATCTTTTCATATCGCTTTATCCATCATTCACAGAATTCCAATCCTAAAACTCCAATGAGTTGCATGATCCTCACCTGGGGATATGTACAATATGCAACCCTAGGATATGCACTATATACTTGGGTTTTCAGTTTGTAGAAGTCAGGTCCGATGGTTCAGTGATCCAAACCATTGGTCTGTCAGGATCCGTGGATGGATCTTGCCTGAAAATCTCACAGTTTGGAAAACCCTATGCAGCAATATTGGGCTTTTTGATCAGTTGAATGTCAACCCTCGTTGAATATTTTTTTCTCACAAATCTATTTGCAGGCAACAATTTCCAACATTAGGATTGTCCTGTCAAGGAAAGTCTAGGTGTGTGGTCCATCCATGGCGTGACATAACAGACCCATAAACTGGCCTGCTGAACCATGGGCTCCAATTGTTAAAAAAGAAAACTAACGTATAATGTGCACATCCTCAAGGCAAGATCACATTATTCCAGTTTGATTAGTTTTTCTAATAAGCAATAAAAAGAATCTCGCAATCGATGCAAAAACAACCAGAAAATCACAGGTAATTTACCAATTCCAGGACTTCAACATCTATAAAAAGAAATCATCCTTTTTTTTCTTTCCTTCTTGGATGAATTAAATTTCTATTCAGGAAACCAATCAGTTAAGAAGGGCTGAAACAAATACCTGATTACGGAGTTGTTCCAACGTGGAAATATAACTACCGTACTGAGCTCTCTGAGAGTCGTCTTCACTTTTATTTGGGAGCACAAACAATTTCGGTCCCTCTGAACCCAAATCATCAGTCCTTGTATCAGAACCAGAAGAATCACTATGTTTTCTCATCGTGTTTTGAAATTTTACTCCAAATGAAGAAGAGCTGAAATACTGTGACAGTGCCTTTCTCAACTGTGTAATACTGCGAGGGGAGAGGTATTGATCTCGCAATCTGTACATAAAAGCACATAATATGAGAAAATATGAACAATCTGACCTCTTAAGCTCTCTTCCCTCTTTTCTTAGTTCAACAAAGCTATTACTGGAAAATTGGAAAGTTAATGCCACTAGAGCTTGGACTAAAGGGTTCAAATAAAGCAGCCCATGCATCATGGAAGTTGGGTTGTGTTGGCAGGTTGATGGTGCAGGTCCTATCAAGTCGATAAAATAAGTAGATAGTTACCTTGAACTTGAGTACAGAGTTAAAAAGGATTTGTTCAAAGTCATAAAATTAAGTTTTCTCAGAGCATTGCACCCAGCTAATTTTACATGCTGACTCATCAATGATCATGTGTTTCTGTTAAACCGTGTCCAACTTCCAGACTCACCCTGAGTCGTCATCAATATCATCATCCAAGCCTCATCCCACTTAACTGGGGTCGGCAGACATGAATCCTGTTCCGCCAAACACCTTGTATATCGTGTTTATTAATCAAACTGCAGTGGTAGTAAGTTGAAAATTGAAAATAAATTTAGCACCATACTTGTACTGTCACAACAAAATATCAGAGTAACATAACAAAGTTTTAATTAGTTTTCAATATGGTGTTGCTTTCTACTCAAGTGCATGTTTTGGATTGAGGGTTAAACAAAGAAAAACTCAGGAAAGCAAACATTTTTCCTTAGATTTGACATTTCCTCCGTTTGAGAAACATAAAAGGAGAAGGAAAACTATTTCCTTTTACTCAAGCAAAAAGAGTAAGAACTATTTTTTCTTAAAAAAAGTCAATTGGTGAGAAAAGAGGTTTCTTTCTTATGTGATGTTTTAAATAGCAAAATTGGAGGGGAAAGGGGTCATCCTTTCAAAACTGCAACCTAAACACTAGAAAATGCAAGGGAAAAGCATTTTCCAAGATTTTTCTGTGACAAAATGAACAAGTACAAATAGTTTCCTTCCCCTTGCGCTGATGTCAGTTTACCATCCACTTATATCACACTTTTACTTTCCCTTCCCTAGTTTACCCCCAATCCATACATACCCCCAAAAGATCCTTGTTCATCAGTATTAGTATTCTTTGACAAATCAAAATGCCTTGTTGCTAGTGGGTCACCAAGTGAAACATCTTGTAAGAAGTGCAAATGAAATAAAACCTCATCCTTCAAATGATCACATTCTTCCAAAAGAAGATCATATGTACAGAGTATTCTCTTCAGATCACAAATTCTAAAGGCAGGCATGGTGGCTCAAATCATAACACAGAGACATGATACTCACTTTGTATGTATGAAGACAGGGGAAGCTAAAAACTCTTCAGCAGGCTCCTGCAAGATATCTTTATTTTCCTTGTCCTGCCCTGGATTGGAACCCTGAGAATTGGATGCTGTTAACAGAGAAGGATCTGGTATGCCATGCTTCAACAAGTCAACCTGCAGAGACATAATAGCACATCAACTGTACTCAACCATACTGATGTATCAGTAATTCATCATCCTAAATTAGTAATGCACTGGCCTGCAAAGTAGCCCAAGAGAGCAGCCAGCCTAGATCACAGAGAGGGACAAATGCATGTAAAGGATGCATGTTTTAGTAAAAGAAATAGACGGGCACAAAGGAAAGCTTCTTGGTCAGATACGTGCTTGACCAGCTAACTTTTTTTTTTTGAAAGATAACTTAGATTAATATTAAAAACGCAAAAGAGGAAACAAAACAGAAAGGAAAGAAAGGAAAACTACAGATCTGCCGAGAGAGCAGATCACATTACGCGCCCAAAAAAAGAAGATCATAGTTATTAAGAGACTTGACTTGCACAGCCCATTCGACAATAAAACTTTTAGCTCTAGAGGATACGTGCTTGACAGCTAACTTAACTGGATATCTCTCGAAAAGAAAAGAAAAACTATCACACAGAGCTATCTTAGAAAAAACAAACAAGTGTTGCAATGTCACACCATACACGCGAAATAGGGACCAAAAGAAGAAACATTTTCAGGTTTCTCATCAGCCAGGTATAAACCTAGTTTCAGCTAATCTACCCATGATTTTTGTGGGGGTAACATTTAGCACATTCTACTGCATGAACTCCACGCAATGACTTAAAACCATGATCAAGTTTTTGTTACTGCTAATTGTTTAGGTGTTCCATATACCTGCCATAATTATTGTATGGCTCCAACAGTCCATTGGCATTATAGGCTATCACAGGCTTTTATAGGGATGGGAGTCATCCAATCAGGTGACTTAAGCACACCCCTGGGTGGTTTCACGTGGTTATTGGCTGTGGTAGTTTCATGATGTTAGAATGGTCTTACGAACACAAGGATTCAGAAATGCTCAAAACTTGAAGTCAATCTCAAACTACAATTTGTTTTCCAACTTTGGCTCTTGCCAGGTCAACTTCCTAATTTTATTTTAAAAGGAAAACTTGTTCAGAACTGATACTGAGCTACCATCCAAACTGAGTTGACTCAGCAACTAAATCCAGATCTGGTATGAATAACGACTGCTAAGAGTGAGAAACCAGTCACAGTGAAAATATGGTGCAGAAAAAACATCTCATGGCCACCACACTACTGGCTGATATTTTATGGAAATATAGATTATCACAGCTTGCAAATTGTGGTTTCTAAAAGCTTCAGTACAGTGGTCTCCACATTAATGCGCATCATAATTTTTCTGTTAGCTCATGCAC
Source organism: Magnolia changhungtana (assembly GCA_030180095.1). Taxonomy (NCBI): domain Eukaryota; kingdom Viridiplantae; phylum Streptophyta; class Magnoliopsida; order Magnoliales; family Magnoliaceae; genus Magnolia; species Magnolia changhungtana. Next base: position 2,329,330 of record JASAUF010000667.1, read on the forward strand.
AAATACTAGTTTGCTTCATCAAAAAGCATGTTACTGACAAATGGACAAATGAAATATAATAATAGAATCCCAAGATGGAAGGCATACCGTCAGCATCAGATGCCACATATTAATATCATGAACTCCCTCTGATACCACCAGTAAAACATGACTAATGGATACCAGGAAAACACCAAGCTAGAATGGTTCCTTGCACCACCACAAAAAGTATAGCGCCAGATCAGATGTGCTCAAACAATCTTAAAAACTGTCATCGTGTGAGTAGTGTGCAAATCTTTAAAAACAGAATTGTAATGTGATTCTTTTTTCTTTACAATTACCTGAATACCCATCAATTCATGAGCCAGGTCAGCTGACAGGGATTCACCATTTAATACAGAAACTGAAGACGAGCCGTCAGGTCTAATCATCTCAGCTAGAATAGAAGGGCTGAATAAAGGCTGCATGTCACGAAGAATTTTATTGTCATACGAAAATGAAAAACATTAGTAAAATAACAGCCTGGAAAGTAAGGACTAGATGAGCAGAAGCAAAACACTTATTGAACCATGGAATTAAAAGAAAATGCAATGGTACAAACTTTTGAAGAGAGGTTCTGAGGTAGAAAGAAAAATATTATTCAAGCAAGTTAAAAGACTTCAAAATACACAAGGAATAATTTAAGTCTAAATTTAATCAATCTAAAGTGGGGGAAATGCAATAACAAAAAGGTTAGTAAGAGGAACCTGGGTATCAAGAAGAATCAGCCTTTCAGCAGAAATCCTAAGTTCAATTCCCGTTGTACAATGCCTAGCCAATGCTCGTGTTTCTTCCGACTGCATTGTAAAAGGTGGGAGCATTCCTGCAAGCCAGAATAGCTCAAACTTATCTCTAATCAAACCTAAGAACTCAAATCTCTAATCACTAGTTTAAAATAATATCAGCATAGCCCTAACCATCAATTAGTCCAAAACAAAGGAACTGCATTTGAGTAGAAAACAGAGAAGTTTTCAGAGGATTTACCGGGCGAGCTCTCATTGAATCCATAAAGCTCGTTTAGTATCGTCGATTTGCCAACTCTGGTCGGACCAATGATGCTGATGACCGTGAAATCGGTATTTTCGGTCAGGAACTGCAAAATTGAAATGGAAGAGAGAGAAATACGAGATTTTAGTTTTTTTAAGGGTTTTTGGGGGTTCTAGGGTTTGGCGGAAGGAAGCTTACAGGGAGGATCCGATCGGTGTGGAAATCCCAAGAATCGGAGAGGAGATTGAGGGATCCGACGGGCGGGAGACGGGACCGAAGAACTACCGATTCGTCTTCGCCGCCGCCGCTTCGAGCGAATTTGGCGACGGTGGACCCCACGGGGCCGGATCCGGGCTTTGCTAGGAGGATCTTCGGAGGAGGAGGTGGTGGTGGTCCTGATCCGGAAACAGCAGCAGATGATGATGATGACGACGCCGACGATGTAGCTGCCGCCATGGATGGCGATGCACTGCTGTCTGTCTGCGCTGGATTTCCCGCCACGACCCCCTCTGGCTTTGTTGAAGAGAGAAGTGAAGGCGATTTCTCGCGGGACTGGAGCAGTACGACTAATATCGCCGAGAAAATATCTCGTTTTTATCATGATAGTAAAATCCACGCGGAATTTGTTACGTAAATATATGTAATTTGAATGTAATTAAATGCAGCTGAGATGAGGATAGAATTACAAGAGGCAGATTATAAGTGCGTGAGTAAACTGTGGGGCCCACCATGATGTATGTATCTTATCCATACCGTTCATCTGTTTTATCAGCTCCCTTTAGGGATTGATCCCAAAATTGAAGCATATCCATAGCTCAATTGGATCACACACAGTAGGGATAATGAGATTGAAACCTTCTTAGCACTCACCATGATGTTTAACTATCATCTAAACCCGTTTATAAGATCACAAAGACATAAATGAAGGGAAAACAGAAATATTTTCTTTATTCAAAACATACGTCACATTTAAAAAGTTTTTAAAGCTAACAGAGTTCAATTCTCATTGTTTCCTCTAAGATGTTCTATGCCTTAACGGAGAGAAACACCCATAAACATAGCTTAACTGGCAGACTGAGTGGAGATACCTCGTTTGAACACTTAGGTCTTGGTATCATTCCCCCAGTAGGGTTGGCTAACATGGTGTGTTTACTGACAGGGTTGTGTACTAACAAGCTAACCCAAAAATAAAAAATAAAAATAAAAACTGAGAGAAGCAGAACACATGTTGCGAAATCAGGGCCATTCATCCATTGAGAGTCAGTTGACACTCGTTGCATGAGGCACTAGATACGCAGGCACTTAAGAATGGTATACGGGGCACACATTTACTCAGATTCAAGTAGCTAAGTTGTGAAACCCACTTTCGCAGGGTCAATTGTTACTGCCTGCGTATCATCAATCACACACGGCCAGTGCATCTAAGTTTTTCTCTTCGGCTATTTTTGTGGATTCATAAAGTGGGCCACACATGTACATTGACCATAACCGACGGGCCATCTTTATTTTCTAGCTATTTGATTACTGGTTTAGACTATTGTGCACCAGCCTGATTTTGGGCCAGGACATTTCACCATGAGCCCCATTTGCCAAGTGGTTGGATATCCTTCATGCTTGTTGTAGTTTTTCTCATGGGCTAGACTTTTACGTTAGCTTAGCATCGTTTAAAAGGATTGCACTGAGTGTTGCTGTCGATACAATCAAATAAGGCTATATTTGTGAACGAGGGCCTCGATTAGTTTTTCATGCGTAGGCAAGATGTACAGCATGTCAAAGTTTACTCAACTTTAAGATTTGATTGAATCTCTAGTGTTCTCCTGTGTTAAGATGGACAAGTTAGAGACTAAACATGGATCCAGTCATCATCTCAATTGATGATTTGCGGTTCGGGCAATTTATGAAGTAATAGGAGTTAATCTTTTTAAAAGAGTTCTTTTTATCATAAAATAATACACATGAGTCTATGAACTTACTAACTTCTTCTACTAATTTTTAGGTTTGTATGTTTTCCAAATGAATAAGAATATACAGATAAATAAAGTAAAACTAGATAATGCCAATTTTATTGATATTTAAATGTATGATCCATTGCAAATAACAAATTAACAATCAACCAAGGAAATAAATGAAATGAAAGATAAATGACTGATATATTTATTTAAATAGGCAATCGATGCAGGTGGTTAGCAAGATGTAATCGGATTGATATGATCAACTAAATTAGAACTTAATTGATAATGATCTTATAACTTGAGTTGAGAATATTTACTCTACTCATAAAGTAGTGTACTGGGAGTTGCTATGTAGTAGTAGGAGCTGTTATACAGTAGATATCTATGCTAGAATTTGGTTGGGTTAAGTTAAGATAACTAGAAAGTAGATAGATATGTTTAATTTAGAAATATCATTTGATATAATTTATCATTCAATGCTAATAGAGATAATTACATAGGCCATTTTTTAGAGTTCTTCTTGGCATGCTCTTTTTGTAAGTTTATATGAGGTGGTGGCCTTGTGGTCTTCAGCATCGCAAAGGATCTACATGATCGACTGTGAAAATCTTTTTTACTCTTCTACATTAGCAGAGCCTGTTACATATGGTCACATATTTAAAAGAGACTCTCAGCTTCTTCTGATCTTCCTGTTGATTGTACATGCTAGAAAAGTACTCTTCATTAGACTCTTACCACATATTTAAAAAAGTTGTTGAGTACTCTTCATTCTCCCACACAGTAAAGTTGTTGAGGCTCTTATCTCACTTGATTTTACATCCGTAAAAAAGTGTTTTTGGCATAGCTCTAATGTTTAATGCTAAATAGAAATATCATTTGATATAATTTATCATTCAATGCTAATAGAGATAATTACTTTAATGAGGCTTTTATTTTTTTAGAGAATATTTTTAATAAAATTCTAACAGTTAATGATCTCTCATGTGCATGTTTCTAATCTTCCTTTTGAAGTTGATCTTTACTGTACAAGACACGGCTGACATGTGCTATCTTCTGAATCGTTTGATCTGGCCCTGCCGTGTAAACAATGAAGGAAGACATGAGTATAATTTCATCCATACTTAGCGCATGGTGTCGACACATGGTGCTATCTCATTGGCCCACGGAGGTGTGCCAAATACGAGTGTAAACACTAAAAATATTAACATCTAATTTTATTCTTGGAATTTAGACCATTCACTATGCTACTCTCAACTATCCATTTGATAGGCATTAGCGGATGGTTATAATTGCTTGATCAATGAGATTTTAGAGGTATGCTCCATCCACAATGGGATCCACGAGTTAGGCCATGGTCTGGATAGCTGTGCATCATTTCTCTTCTAAAGGTCACTTCGTGGGCCACGAATTAAAAGGTTAGGATTTTCCATCTGAGAATATTTTCAAGTACAGTCCAAGCAGTGGTCCCAACTTACCACCGGTCTGGATTAGTGAACCATGCCCCGCCCTTGCTTGGATTTAAAGATGCACTAACTACTGCACAAAGCTGACCTTCGCCAAGTCCACACGGGTGTACAAGGCAGCTTAGGCACACGTGTGCCAGCATGTCACCTTTTTAACAGATCCAGTCCATTCATCATTGGGATGCCCCTATTTAGATACTCCTGGCCAACGATAAGGTTGGTCCACTCGTCAGGTGAGCTACAAATTACAAAATAAATGTATGGCTAAAGAAAACTTGGTAGGAGTTGTTTTAACCGTCGAACCATTTGGATGGTAGCCCTGGCCCACCTGCTGAAAGGACCAGATTTATTTGATTGAGAACATATACCATCAAAGACTTACTTCATGGAGGGCTTGGATATTGCACCTGTCGTCCACCCTCTCACCAATCATGGCGCGTGCATGATCTGCCTTGTGCACAACAGGCCGGGCATAGCCTTGCCCACTAGCTCAGCATGGAAAACTAAATACAGATTCTCCTTATCAATTCATCGGTAATTAAGAAACAATGGTCCCATCTTACATGGACTTGGAGGATGATGCCCGGAGGGAGTCTGAATATGTGGTAATTAAACGGTTTGGAACGAGCATATTTAATGTGAATTTAAAATACATTCAAAATCACTTTTATAAAATCACAGCACAATAATGTAATTTCATTTTATATGGATTTCAATTACCACTTATTCACAATAATGTAATTTCATTTTATATGGATTACACAATTTAGTAGGTCTAATTATTTTGTATCCATGCAGTCCATCCATTTTCCCGATCATTTTAGGGTATGATCCCAAAAATAAACCATATCCAATTATCAGGTGGACCATGCCATAGGAAACAGTGTAATCAATCATTAATGGGCCACAAAAGTTTTGGATCAAGCTGATATTTGCTTTTTCCCCTTCATCCAGGCCTACGTGATCTTATGAAAGGATTGGATGCCAAATAAACACTACCGAAACATTAAGATGGGCATGGTAAGTTTATTTGTGGTGGGGTGGTCAATCACTAGTGTTTCCTAGAGCATAATGCACATGAGATTTGAATATTCTTTCATTTGTTAGATCATGCCATGAAATGATATGGAAAAATGGATGGAAGGATGCAGATTAGATACATCTAAGGTGCACCCTGTAGTAAGGGCCGCACCATCTTCAGTGAGGATGGGGTCTCACCTAATCCACTCCCTGCTCAAAGGCGGTTAATTTGTACGTCCAACAAATTGTGAGGGCCACTACAGTATGTACAACATTCAACTGTAACGTCTCGGATTTTTGCCAACTTGGAGTTAGACGTCCTTGAGCAATGAGTCTATTATAACACCTTATCCACCTCTCAAAACTCAATCTCAAAGTCTCAAATTCCCTTTCAACCCATCTCCTTCAAAAATTTCACATTTTACCACCTTATTCTTCGAATTTTTTTAAGTTCTTTCATATTAGACATTAATCCTAAAGTTTAAATGATGAAAAATAATACTTAAATTAATATTTACTATAAATAGTAAATATATAAATAAAAATGGGTTTTTGACCATTAACCTTATGAAATCTCATAAAATAAATAGGTTATTTAGATAAATCAGCTTCTCCTACCCAAAATCATATATTGTACGTCGAATAACTCATTCCGGATTGTAAAATACATCCGTTTCAAAAACTCCAGGTGACAAGCACCACAAAGGGTCCAGTGGACCGTGGCGCGCCGCCGGTGCATCGAAATCTGGCGGACCATCGCTGCAGTTTTCAACCAAATTCAAAAAGTCATATCTCCCTCAATATAACTCCAATTTAGGTGATTCAAAAGCCAGATTGAAGCTTGATAAGTCTAGTTTTATATAAAAATAAGTAAAAAATATAATAAATTTTTTTAATATAGTTAAATCTAGGTTGATGTGACAACTATCCAAAAATTATTAGTTCAAACAGCTGCTACTTCTAGAATTTTTAGAATTTTTCTACAATACAAAATCTAATGAAATTTGGTAGTGATAAAGTAAACTTGATGATGAACTACTAAAAAAATAATTAAAATAATATACTTAACTAAAGTGCTAAAAGAGACATAGAACTACCCTAGGGCCTTATTCTATCGTAATTAGGGCGGAATTTAGTTAAGTACTAAACTAAATAATCGATGGATTTGGCTTGAACCACTATCTATACAAATGGCAAGACTCAAAACCATTAAAATCACTAACTCAACACTAAGTTAAAACTTAGGAGAAATCCCAAAAGCCAATTGCTCTCAGGAGCACATTGAAACTCCGTATCGGACTTGGACCGCGCGTCAAAAGTCTGATGACAGCGAAACTATAAGGTTATGACTGCCTTATTGGGCTTGACAACCATCGCAGAAATCGAGCTCAAATAGTATCCAAAACCATACAACTTGAACCCTGAGTAAAGTGTGTGAGAAACGCGAATACCTTTAGAAAACAAAAGAAAACTTAAGTAAATTGGGTCATTCGCTTACGGGCGAAATTGAAGACTTCAGACCATCAGATTCTAACCTAACTTCACCCATGGATCGAAAAAATTTCATTGCACGAATCTGTATACTTGTGGCCCTGATCGAGTATGTATGACCGTTGAACTGATACAGGTCCTCCACGGTCAATCTGCTAATCCGATCGGACCAAAATCGTATCCTGGCCTAGATTCATTGTCAAGGAACTTACTCTGTGACATCGACAGGTAATGGACCTCCAGATGAGTCCCATTGGCCTGAAACAGACACCTTTTGGCTATAACCCAAGTATACCATGGCCTTGGGGCCATTTGCATCACTTCTGGGCCTATATATAGCCCTTATTTCACCCCATTTCTATTCCATACGATTTTCTCCAAACCCTAGGAGAGAGAAGAGATAAAAGAGTAAGTAGAAGAGTGAGAGTTCGGGAGATCGTTGCTGGGATTCACTCTCACTACTCCACGCACTGAATCACCTCCCCACCATCGCTACAAGAACCATTCCAATTTTGATTTGGGTAAGAAATCCTAACCCTAATCTTGATTTAGGGATTCAAATAGAGTAAACGACGAAATAACTAACCTATTTCGTGATTTACGTACCCGTTGTTCCGTATTCGAAAACGTAGGATTCAAAACAAGTTCGAAATGAGCAATCCGACGAAAGGTGCGGACTATAAACGCTTAGGTTATGATTTTCAAGGCTTTCAATGTCAGCTAATGATTTATGTCTGACTTGATTGCTGCCATATGATCTTAGTTACGACGCTTTGTATATATCATACATATGTGAACTATGTTGAATACAAAGATGCATTCCATGTGTTTGTTAAAATGATCAAATGAATGTGAAATTATGATTTGTATTCGTCATGACTATAAACGTAGGATTCATGGTTGTCATAGGTATTATGATCACTGTGTGTAAGGATTTGCTATAATATACGTCGTAACTAACCTAGTCCATAAATTGGGTAAAGGGTAGCCTAAGTGTTTAAATGAGTGTGAAATCTTGATTTGTGCTTGCCATGATTTCTAATCTAAGATTCATGCTTATTATATGCTTTATAACCTACGTTGTGTAGGAAATTGCTATAGTTCATGTCGTAACTAATCTAATCTATGTATTTAGTAATGTGTAGTATAAGTATTTGATAAAATATCTGAATGAGAAATTGTTGATGGATTGTGTTTATCAAGGGTATCAAGATAGGAATCTCAATTACCTTATCTATATGTATAATTTCCTTTATATAATTTTATTTTCAACTACACAATTTATGGATAAAATGTGAACATTCGATAACATATTCAATGTGTTTGATAAAATGCTCAAATGAGAATTATATTTGAATTATTTGTTAAATGTTGTTATGATCATCACACGTGACTACCAATTATATTTAAATATGATTGGGACTACTACGTAGTCCAGGCAATCGATAATGGCTCCTGATTGAGTGGCCGAACTAGTCTCGCCACATTAGATACGTTCGATAAATTCGAGCCATACGATGATTGTCGACTATAGTTAGGCCACGTGGAGTGCTTATGCGCTCTATGTCGATTAATTCAGCGTGCGCTCATACCAACCGAACTTGTCTAATAAACCGATTGGCCTGTTGTGTGTTTACCATGTATGAACACTACTGCTTGAATCTAAGATACCCCTTACCAATGTAAAAGCCCGTTTTCAACCATGGTACCACGATCCGCTAAGACTCATGAGCCGGACATGGTGGTATGGGACACCATGGTTGAGCTGTCGACATACGCTAGGGTGACAAGCCTCCCCGTAGTGACCAGTGAGCAACCCAAACTCGTGAGCTGAATACAGTGGTATGAGACATTGTATTCTAGCTGTCGGCCTACGTTGAGGTGATGAGTCACCCCGTAGTAACCATGAGTATAAACTATTCGGCCTACACCGACGTAGCCTGGCTGCGGTCCTAACGTGGGTTGGAGTGAACCATCTGATCCGGACCCCCTTCGAAAATAATGCTCCAGTTGGTAGGGCGTTGGTGGTGTGACATCGAGTATAAGCATTTGAACTTGCCTATTCACTGCTTTTCATCAGGGGTAATGCCCTACAACTTGCCTATCGTATGTGATTAACTAGAATTGACGACCCTAGATGGATCCCGCTTAGATAAATGATATAAGGGGATGTACCTTAGCTTCTCGAATATGCTATGTGAATAAGCCTAATTAATTACTTAGCTAACATGATCATGCACCGCATTGCATGTACTTTGGCGAGGAAGCGCACGTTTAGGGAGTTTGTCATGCGCGATCATGAGATGAAGTCGTTGAGGGAGTGCAAGCGAGGGCATGCATCATTTCAGCATACCATCCCTGCATTAATAAGAGTACTTAAGACATGATTATTGTACTGCTTTATCATTACTGCTTGATTGATTGATAGCGTGTTAACCTTTGCTTTATAGTTCCACTAAATTAACTACTCATTCTCACTTAGGATGATGTTTTAAAACACCAACCAAACTCTAGTTTAGATGCAGGTGACGATGGAGTTTATTTTATGGAGTAGGACTATATGGATGAGGAGGAGGAATTCTCATACGTCCAACTCTCAGGTAGGTCTATGTAGACCCCGTGCTGCTTCGACGGGATCACAAAGATATATTGTTTAGTCAAACACTTCACATTTTGACACTTTGTAATTTTGAAACAAACCAAGTATGTATTCAACCCTGTTGCATTATCATACTCTGGAGGTAGATAACCGCTTACTTATCTCTATACATATATTTCAGTCTTTCGCTTGCTAAATTACATTATCTCTGGAGTATGATATGCTGCTTTAGTATAATCCCACTCATGCTTAACTATTTAATATGGCCGAAATCTGAATATCATCATCCATACTGCATAAGTGATGTTCTGGATCTCGGGAGTTGAGTTTTGCTCGACCCCCGAAATTCTGGGCGTTACACCAACCCATAGCTAGAGAGTCCCATATGTGGTGTGATTCACTTGAGTCTTGAATCTATCTCATTTTTTAGAGCTGCTTCATGTGGTGTGATTCACTTAAGTCTTAGATCTACCTCATTTTTTAGATCATTCGAAAAATGATCTAGAAAAAATGGATAGGCTAAGTGGATAAAACCCATACATTATAATGTGAGCCCCTGCCTTGAATGCATGAGTTTAGGCGGGAAAGGATCACAATCCATTTTCCCAAAATAGGATGCCTAAAAAATTAAGTGAATCCAAGTAATGGGTGGGCCTCTATGACGAACAACCATTGAAATTTTTTCATGTTCACACCGTAAGAGGAGACAAAGCGATGAATGATACGTAGCTTGAATTTGTGTAGCACGTGACTAAGACAGCGTACTCGACGCATCTATAAAAGACCCATTGAGACAAGGACCTTATCATAAATCCAAATATGCCTATTAAGATTGTCTCTCATAAAATTTCTAAAATGAAAAATCTTCCTGCAGACATTAGGAGCTCTTGTAGTGATTACCAATAGTTGAGAATCTGACCAACATCGAAGTAGATAGGAACCAATGAATTGGGTCTCGATTCGAATCCAACAGGATGGTCCCATCAAATATATAAATTTTTATGGCCACGATAGGGGAATATCTAAAAATAGTTTGGATTGTGACCCAATTGAATGAGACAGAGCCCTAAAGATCCATGGATGTCTATAATTACACTGGCTAGAGATTTGAAACGATTTTTTATTTACGAAGATCTCTTGTTTAGGTAAGAATAATAAGAGAACAATTGAATATAGTAGCTGTGAAGAATCTTCAATCGGAAAGGAAACACACAAAGGGTTTTACCACCTCCCAAAGTTATAAAAGAAGAATGCGACGAAGAGTCTCGCCACACTAAACATAATTTATCTTTACATCACAATGCTATCTTTATCTTTTATTTTAGTTTAGTTTTAGTCTCTTTACTTATATCCAGCCATGTTGCGAAACATTTGAAGTTTAGATTAGTATATATTGTTATTGTTCAATGCTATTGTTGCAGTACGCTTAGGAGTACTATAAATATATGCCATCTTTCATTGTTGAATTTTGATTCATTAAGTCCCTATTTAGAAGATCAAATACCTTTGTCATATCCTATTGGCCATTCAGCTGGATCGTTTGTCCATATAGGTAATTCAGGTATTTATCTCTCATTTTATTTTTATTATCTAGTTTATTTGTTACTATGTCGAGTATACTTAGTATTAATTAACATCAATAAAAATTCACATTATTTTAATAATTCTAATTTAATTTGTTCATATTTATTCATTTGAGAAATACATTAATTATAATTATTGGTGAAAGAATAAGTCATTAAGACACAAATAAAAAAAGAATCTATGGGGATGAGTAACTCTACCTTATGTAAATCAGGTATTCGTTGTTACAACCCACGGTATAAATTTTGATCTTAAATGGCATCAACTTTCAATTAAACATTGAATCGACTGTATCTTTGGTGCGTTCGCACTTTCCTAACTCAATAGGAACCCTTGCTAACACGTGCAAGCAAGTTAGGATGGAGAAATTCGGTACATTTATATTGGGCATTGAACACGATTCCATAAAAGAAGGGCCAAACTATCAAGTGGGCCACAAAGTGCACGTAGGGAAGGAGTTCCATGGGCCCCACGATGACGTATGTGTTATATCCACACCGTCCACCCATTTTTAGATATCATTTTAGGGTATGAACCAAAGAACGAGGCAAATAAAAATCTGTAGTGGACCCCACCAAAGAAAATAGTGTGGAGAGTGATTCCACCGTTGAAACTATCATAAGGCCCATCATAATGTTTATTTGAAATTTAACCTGTTCAAAAGTTAAAAAAGGCATGGAATAAGGGAAAACACAAATATCAGCTTGATCTAAAACTTTTGTAGCCTTTAGAAGTTTTTAACAGTGGGACATCACTGTCCCACTGTTTTCTGTCCTGGGGTCAACTGGAGCTTTGGATTTAATTCGTTCTTTGGATATTGCCTTAAAATGATCTCTCCAAATGGATGAAAAGTGTGGATACAAAACATACATCATGGTGGGGCCACAGAATTTGCTAACGGCACTTCAGTAGCTATTCTCGCTACTCACCTGTCACTCTGTAAGTGACTCAATAGCTAATCCGCGCCCTACTCGGACGGGAGCGGATTAGGTGAGGCCCACCGTGGGGCATTTTGATATATGTGTTTTTATCCACGCCGTCCATCCATTTTTTCATATTAATTTAGAGTATTATTTTAAAAAACGGAAGATATCCGAATCATCACAGGTGGACCATAGGAAATAGTGGTGATTGACAATTAATGAGCTGCAATAATTTTTTATTGAGTTGATATTTATTTTTTTCTTCGTCATCCAGGCTTACGTGACCTTATCAACAGATTTGATGGCAAATAAACACCACAAAAACATTAAGGCATATGTTAATAAGTTTTTAATGGTAGGACAATTAATCATCACTGTTTCCTATGGTATGATTGGCCTGATATCTGATCTGCTTAGTTTTTTGTAAAATTATCCTAAATTAATCTGAAAAACAAGATGGACGGCATGGATACAGAATACGAAGAGGATTAGATACTAACAAGGTCGGTAGCCAAATTGCTACTGAAGTCACGTCATCAAACCTTGTGGACCCACCATAATGCATGTGTTGTATCCACGCAGTCCATCCATTTGGAGAGATCATTTTATGGCATGAGAAAAAGAGTGAGATAGATGTAAAGTTCAAGTGAACCCCACCATAGAAAACACTGGAGACAGTTTGATATATATTTTTTTTCATTCATTTGTCCCTATGTTAACTTATGAATAGGTTGGATCTAAAAAATACATCATGGTGGGCCCTATAAATGTTTCAACGGCGGCTGTGACTCATCCCACAGTTTTCTGTGGTCGGTTCACTTGAACTTTATATCTATCTAATTCCTTTTCTCATGCCATAAAACAATCTTTACAAATGATTGGATGGTACAGATACAACACATGTGTTGAGGTCAAAATCTGGTCAGCCCTCTTCCCCTCTTCACATATTCCGAATAGGTGACGGACCTGGTTCCCTGCACATAAACCATAAGCAATGGAGACCCTGGTTAAGCCGGGGGACCCTCCAATGCCTAAGTCAGGACAATGGAATTTGGGTCTAAATTGGAGAGGAAAGGGAGAGTGCCAGATGTTGCGTACTTGTTGTCATGGGACGATGTGATATTTATACCTCTTCATCGCTTGATTCGCATTTGATAATCTCGGCACGATCAGTGTGATTTACAAATCATGGAGATACTGCCCAGAATCTGGAGATCATGTGTTACGGCGTGCGTATCTACGGACGAGATAATAGGACACGTCCATATATGGCAGTTTCCCCACTTAGCGCAAAAAACCTTTATTCTCGGAGATGCCTCGGCTCGGCCAGACCGAGGACGACGGCATCGCTCCGAGCTGATGATTGATTGTGCCAATCCCGAGCCGAACCTTGGTCAGTTCGTAAGTAATGCAACTGGCCATTCTCGGTATTATGATGGATGTTCGTTCGGGGTTGATCATATGACTTAAATGTTTTCCCTTCCAACTGCCCTTGGAAAGAAGGCGGTCAAGAATGGGAGCTTCGCCCATCTTAACCCACCTTCCTAGTATTATGCCGAGGCTCGGACTCTCCACCCGGACTAGCGGATCGTCGATCTCTCCGATCGTAATCGGCTCAGATCTTCCTATAACAGAAGCTCCCTACTCTTTGAGGTCATTCACAAGCTCGGAGAGTAATTAATTGGAAGATCAGTCGCCTCGGCTCTTCGGTGCATTTATGGTTCTCGTATGAAACATCACGTCCTCGGGATTTAGCGACTTTGGGCTAACCGTGAGCGAACACGTGGCGACGGTTGGGATTCTGAATCGTCACTAACCTGTGAACGATCGCCACGTGCACTCGGGGCATCGTGTCGAGCACTCTTTTCTGCGCTCGGGCGTCGTGTTGATTATCCCATGCACAACAACCAAGGCGGATGGTGTTACCTTTGACAGGCCTTGGACCAATAATATGACGCCACGTCGGACTCGGAGTCGGCCTACAATGATTCCGGCGTGCCCGGCCATTCGCAAGCCATGTAATGCGGGTTACCTCAGTCTATAAAAGGTCCATCCGGGGTCTTCAGCTTCTATCGTTTGCATTTGTTTATCGGAGGAGGCGATTTCCGGCAGAAGTGATTTTTGACATAGTTTTTAAACTCGCTGAAGCAATCTCCGGCGATTGTCTGGTGAGTTCGATTCTCAACACTACTGTTTCGAGATGTCTTCCGATATGGAATCGGCTAGAGGCTACAATGATGACTCCGAGTTGGGGAGTTTCGATAATGGAAGAGAGGCCTCTAAAGGTCCCTTCGAAGCTGTGCCTTTATATCCCCTACCCCGAAGCGATGCATTGTGGCGAGAGCTCGGACTCGCTGTGTCAAGAAGAAGGCCAAAGAAGAAAGGGAAAACACGAGCCCCCAAAGCCGCAATCGCTGATGTCCCAGAGATGCCTCCTGGTGGACGGGCGTCGGAATTGGTTACAGGGGGCTCCGTAATAACAGAGTCTCAAATTGAATGGATCCGTACGGAGTTTGACATACCACGATCCGTTCGGATCAGAGCCCCTGAGCCCACTGATGCTGCCGGCAATCCCGCGGTCGGGGAGATAACTATATTTTTATGCGGCCTACTATGCGGGCTCCGCCTCCCGATGCACCCCATCATCCGAGCTCTAACCGCTTACTTAGGGGGCTCGGGCAACTTGCGCCTAATGCTTGGAGGGTGCCGATTTCGCACATCATCTGGCACCAAGCCTGGGAACTCAGAGTTGACACCCGCCGAGCTGATGAGCCTGTACCTGGTCAAGCACGAAGGCAAAGATCCATGGTACTACTTCGCGACCAGAGGTAACAAGGGGTTAGGGCTCGTCTTGGGTCTTCCATCCTCGAATAAGGACTGGAAGAATAAGTGGTTTTGAGCCGCGGGCGAATGGGAGGCATCGGCAGCGGAGATTGGGGCTCTTTCGACTCGGGTTCCCACCCGCTTCACAATGTCAGGTCAGACCGAGATTTTATTTTATTTTTTTACACATCGCCTTTTGCTTCAGCTATGCTTAGAAAAGAATTTCTTTTTGTTTTGCAGGTTTCGCGAGGTGTGTGCCCTCCATTACCTCGGACCAAAGGAACCAGATAGCCAAGGCGAGGACATATTCGGAGGAGCGCCGCTACTGGTCAGGTCTGATCACGGCTGCTAACCTTCACCGATCGGGGCTTTGCAAGACGAGGCCACTCCCTACTTCGCTCAGTGAGTATTCTTGTTTTCAGCCAGTGTATTTTTATTGGTCCGAGGTAACGTTATTCTTATTATTCTCCTGCACAGGCATGGTCGAGGCATTTGGTTCTCAGAGGAGGAAAGCTGCGCTGACTGCAGAGGAGATGCTGAGAGTCGAGCCCCCGACAAAGGTAGTTCGGAGGAAGAAGGTCGTTCAAGGAGTTCGTCCTTCAAGTTCTGCCTCAGGGGTCGCGGCTCGGAGGGCGGCACCTCCCCCTGTCCCGAATATCTTAGTTCGAGATACAGCTCCATTTCCTGCCGCAGTACCTTCGGTTGAAGGACCAGCTGCATCTGCAATTGTGTCCCCAATTCCAATACTACCGGGTGCAACGACGGTGCCCCTGGTAGGTGTTGATATGGTCGTACCTTTGGGCGGCCCTAACCTCACCCCCTCTCCAGCAATAGGGGCAACCCCCCTCCATCCATCGCCGTTCCCCCCACCGAGGGAGCTCGGTTCAATCCTCCGTTGATAGCTGTTGCATCATCTTCCGAGAGGGAGGAAGCCGTTTGGATGGCCGATGCCATGATTACCCAACCGGGTAATGAGGGGGAGGCTGTACGTGATGCCGAGGGTGAGGCTCAACCCTCGGCTGGTAGTCGGAAGGCAGCTGAGGAGGCGCCGGGCTCGGCTCAAGTTGGCACGAGCAGAGGAGGGTTCGAGACAGGTTATCACATGTCTTGTTTGACAGATTGGGCGGCGAAACATGTTACGGAGGAATCTATTTCACGCCTTCTTGATAAACCGGACAACTGCTTCTTGGAAGACTTGGCTGGAGTCTTCTACCAGGTACTTCTTGCCTCTTCCCTTGAAAAAGTTGTAGCTGTTTTTGTATTATTATTTTTTCCTCATTTTTCTGCCTTGGATCAGTCTGTTCCGAGGATCCTCCTATGCTGGGAGAGGGTCCGAGAGCGTCGAAAAATTGATGCTGAGGTCGAAACCCTCAGGAGCGAGGTGGGAGCCCTCCGGGCGGAGACGGAAGTTCTCAGGGCGGAAGCGGGAGTCTTACGGGACAAGGCTTCTATCCTTCAGCTGAAGCGAAGTGATCTATGTCATCGGCTTGAAGGTAGCAGGTCTGAGCTGCTCCAGCTTCAAAGGGTCACGAAGGACCTTGAGGCACGACGTGATGCAGCAGTAGCCGAGCTGGATCGTGACAGGGCCCGCGCTGACACCCTGGCTGAGGAGACTGTCCTTTTGAGCGAGGACCTGGAGAAGATCAAGGCCGAAGCTGTAGAAGAGAAAAGCAGAGCCGTCGCCATGGCTCTGGAGACTCGGAGGGCCGAGGCTGAGGCCTCCTTGGCAGCGGCAGTTGCTGCGGCAATAGATTCGTACAAGACCTCGAAGGAGAGGGATGACGAGGCCGCCAAGTTTTATGACCGTGGCTTTGACGAGTGCCTTGTCGAGGTCCAGAAGTTGTACCCGGACCTTGACCTCGATCCTCCTCGCCCGAGGACCCCGCCGACATCGCCGCCGAGGCGACCACCAGATCAAGCCCCTGCTCCCAAGCTCCTCCGACCTCTTGAAGACTCCGCTTCTTTTATTTGTACTTTGTTTTTTTTTTTACTATGTACTTTGTATTTAGAGCACTTAATGAAAAAACCAATTTTGGATCACCTCCCTTTTTTATCGGTCGTTCTTTCGTATGACTGATGTACTTGCTTACTTGATTATGCAGTCGAACCGAGTCCTTGATTCGTTCGGATGTTGTTTGGGCCTCGGTCTGATCCTTAAAAGGATCAACTCGTTTCGCTTTCAGCGAAGGGCCTTCCGTGTAGGTGGGACCGACTCCCTTACTGGGAAGTCAGGTTACCCATTAGCTTTGTCCTCCCGGTTAAGGGGGGATGCCTTTGTAAAAATTGGTCCGACTTCCTTACTAGGGAGTCAGATCGCCTCGTGGTTTTTTCTCCTCAGGAGGAGATTTCGTAGAATTTAGTCCGTTTAATCTTTGTTGATGACAAGAATAAGCCGATCAGATGTGTTTTTATTCGTAGCCTTAGAGGTTGGTCGCCCGAGGACGTACATTTATTGAATAACCTCAAAAGTCAGTAGGCTGCTCGGAGCGCCTCATTAAGGATAGTAAATTTTCAGATGTTCATCATTCCACGGGTGGGGGAGTTGACGGCTTTCGAGATCCTCCAAGTGGTAAGATCCGGACTTAGTCGATCGGACCACTCGGTATGGTCCTTCCCAGTTAGGTCCAAGTGCTCCGGTTCCCGACTCGGCCGTGTTCTGAAAGACTCGTCGAAGAACCAAATCCCCTGGCCAGAATCGTCTAACCTTCACTTTAGAATTGTAGAATTTGGCTACTTGTTGATGTCGGGCAGCGGCCCGGAGCTTTGAAACTTCTCGAATTTCTTCAAGAAGATCCAAATTGGCTACGATTTGCTCGGCATTTTGATTCTCGTGGTAATTTTTCACTCGAGCCGTAGGGAGGCCGACTTCAACGGGCATTATTGCCTCCGACCCATAGGAAAGAGAGAATGGAGTTTCTCCAGTGGAAGATTGAGTTGTGGTTCTGTATGCCCAGAGGACGAATGGAAGTTCTTCCGGCCAGTTACCCTTTGCTTTTTCCAGTTTCTTCTTGAGGTGGTGCTTGATGACCTTGCCATCGCCTCCACCTGCCCATTGGACTGTGGATACCGAGGCGATGCGTAAGCGTTCCTGATACCGAGCCCTCGGCACATACCTTTGAAGTTGTCATTGTCGAACTGCCGGCCATTGTCTGAGACGATTGTATTCGGAATTCCAAATCTGCAGACTATGTTTTTCCAGACGAAGTCAATTATTTTCTGTTCGGTAATCTTTGCGACGGGCTCGGCCTCAGCCCACTTCGTGAAGTAATCGACAGCGACGATGGCAAATTTGACTTGTCCTTTTCCAGTCGGCAGAGGGCCGATGATGTCGATTCCCCACTGAGCGAAAGGCCACGGACCGCTCATGGGAGTCATTTCTTCTGCCGGTTGCCTAGGCACGGCCGCAAAACGCTGACATTTGTCACATTTTCTAACATACTTCTTGGCATCTTCTTTGAGGGTCGGCCAGAAGTACCCCTGCCGAAGCACTTTTAGAGCCAGGGCTCGGCCGCAAGAATGGTTTCCGCAGATCCCCTCGTGAATCTCCCGGATAACATATTCTGCTTCCTCGGGTCGAAGACACCTGAGATATGGCTGAGTGCAAGCTTCTCCAGAGTGGGGTATCTTGTTTCTGCTGGTACCATGGCTTTGCTCACATAGTATACTGGATGCTGTTTATTCCTCACTTCCCTGATCAGGGCCGAGCTGACTGCTGAGGCTGAGACTGCGAGGTATAGGAACAAAGATTCGCCTTCTTCCGGTTTTGATAGCAGAGGTGGTGAGCCCAGATATTGTTTCAGCTGCTGAAAAGCTTGCTCACATTCAGGCGTCCACTCGGCCTTCTTATGACCCTTCAATTCTGAAAGAAGGGGAGGCATTTATCAGTGGCTCGGGATATGAAGCGTCCGAGCGCCGCTACCCGTCAAAGTGAGGCATTGTATTTCCTCGACGGTCCGAGGCGAACTCATGTCGAGGAGTGCTTTAATCTTATCGGGGTTGGCTTCGATGCTCTCTCTCGTCGACTTGGAATCCAAGGAATCTTCCCGAACCGACTCGAAAGTGCACTTGTCCGGGTTCGCTTCATTTGATATTCTTGGGAGGACTGCGAAGGTTTCTCCGAGGTCCGCCAAGTGATCGGATGCCTTGACGCTTTTTACCAACATGTCATCGACGTAAACTTCCATCGTGCGCCCGATCTGTCTTGCGAACATCTGGTTGACTAGCCTCTGGTATGTGGCCCCAACGTTTTTCGTGCCAAATGGCATGACCGTAGAATAATGCAGAGCCCCCCGTCCGTGACAAAGGTAGTCTTCGCCTATCCGGGGATGCATCGCGATCTAATTGTAACCGAGTAGGAGTCCGGGAAGGAAAGTAGTTCGTGTCTCCGCCGTGTCGTCTACTAATTGATCGATCCGAGGCAATGGAAACCGTCTTTCTGGACATGCTTTGTCTGGGTCCGAGTAGTCCACGCAAACTCTCCATTTGCCATTTGCCTTCTTAACCAACACCACGTTTGCGATCCACTCTGGATAATATCTTCTTCTATGAAGCCGGCGTCCGACAGGACTGAGACTTCTTCCGCAATGGCTTCACATCGCTCGGCATCAAACGGTCTCCTCTTTTGCTTCACAGGCTTGTGGTCTGGATCCACGTTCAACCGATGAACCAAAACGTCTGGAGAGATTCCTGGCATATCCGCGTGCGACCAGGCGAATACGTCCCTGTGTCGTCGCAGGAAAGTTAACAACTTGGAGCATTGCTCAGACCTGAGTGATGTTCCGAACTGAACCGTCTTGCTAGGATCGGCTTCGTCAAGCGGTACCTTCTCCAAATCTTCAATTGGCTTATTCTCGGTAGGTCCGCGCGGGTCCAAGATGTTGACAATGAGTGTTTGCTTTACAGACCCTTTTTGAACCGCAATGGCATAACATCTCCGAGCCTCGCGTTGATCGCCTCGGAGGTAACCTGTTCCGCCTTCGGCGGGAAATTTCATCATCAGGTGATAAGTAGACACGATCGCCCGCATTGCATTGAGGGAGGGCCTGCCCATAATCACATTATGTACTGATGGTACATTGACAACAAGGAAGTCCACCATCAAGGTGACTTGATGTTGCCCCTCTCCCGCAGTCACTGGGAGAGAAATAGCTCCTTAAGAGATTACTCTTTCTCCGGCAAAGCCGTGTAAGGGGGTCTTCACAGGCCTGAGATGAGACTATGGAATCTCCATCCTTCCGAAGGCCTCAGAGTAGATCACGTCGGCTGAACTTCCAGTGTCAACGAGAACCCGGTACACCTTATGATTGGCTATCGTCATAGTGACCACCAAGGCGTCATCGTGTGAATGTTGGATCCCCCGAGCGTCATCTTCCGTGAAGGTGAGGCTACAGGGACTGACTCGTGGTTCTTTGTTAGGCCGCTCGGTAAGATTGACGTAATGCTCTGGGCTCCTTCGGGAATGAGCTTTTCGGGCTTTGTTTGAGTTTCCTCCGCCTGATGTACCTCCGAAGATGGTGCGGATCTCCGCAGGTTCTTCGGGCGGATTTTTGGGGCTTTCTCGTACTCGCTCCTCTTTCCGAGTAGTTTTCTCTTGTTTGGTGTATCGACGTAAGTGCCCCTTCCGAATGAGGGATTCAATCTCATCCTTGAGATCTACACATTCATCGGTATTGTGGCCATGATCTCGATGGAAGCGGCAATACTTGCGCCTGTCGCGAAGTTCCGGGTCTGCCCACATGCGCAGACCGCGATTGAGAAGTTTCTCGCGCGGATATCCAGGAAGATCTCCGCTCGGCGGTAGTGTTGAGAGGTGTGTAGGAACGGAATCTCCCCTCTGGCTTCCTGCTCGGTCGGCGATCACGAGAAGAATGATCATCCGAGTTTTTCCTCGGGGCTTGGGGTTCCTCGTTCCTTGGCCTCTTTCCTTTCCCGTTCGGCTCAGTTATTTGGATATTCTTGCGAGTAGCGGAGAACTCCTCGGCATGGACATATTTCTGGGCTCTAGCAATGAGCTCGGCTAACGTCTTCGCCGGGTTCTTTCCTATAGAGAAGGCGAACCTCCCTTCCCTTAAGCCGCTACATACTGCGGCGAGAGCCATCTTGTCGTCATAGTCTTCCACCTGCAGTGCTTCCTCGTTGAATCGAGTAATGTAATCCTTCAAGGACTCTTTCGGACCTTGTTTGATGGTAAGCAGGTGGGTATTGGGTTTTCGGCTTCTCTTACCACTTATGAACTGGGTAAGGAATGACCGAGCCAGTTCTTCGAATGAACATATGGATCCAGGCTTGAGTTGCCGATACCAATTCCGAGCGGATCCGGCCAGAGTAATTGAGAATCCTCTGCACATCATTGCATCGCCATTGCGGCTGCAGCCAGACCGCATCCACGAACGATAAGCTTCCACGTGTTCGGATGGGTCGCCGGACCCGGAGTACTGGATGACAGGAGGAATCCGAAATCTCTGAGGCATCACTTCGTTCATGATTTCTGAGGTGAACGGAGGCTCGGTCTCTTCCATCATGGCTTCAACAGCAGCCGAGGTTAATGATGGCTGTTGTTGCTTCCGTAACATCAGAACTTGGTTAGTCAGGTCTGCGAATCGTGACTCCCAGGGATCCCTGTTTTCCGCCACTACCTCCCGAGTGTTCTCCGGCTCGGGCGTTCTCATTTCCCTTCTCCTCTCCAGGGTGTGACGAAGGTCCGTTGGAGCCAGAGCCGAGACGGCTGGGACATCCATCGGGGCCCGAGTCGTCACATTCCCGGTAGGGGCTCGCACTGGAGCTGGGGGAGGATTTTGAGCCAAAACTGGTGCTCGGGTAGATCGCTGCGGAGATGTCCCATGCCTTGCACTTCTCGTCGCTGAATGGGCTTGAACGACTGGCCCGACAGCTTCTGGTACTGGACTTCTCTGCTCGGGTTATTGCTGGGACTCGCGCTCTGTCTCATCCGTTCCACCTCATCGCGCAAGGCCTGTACTTCACCTTGGAAGGCGCGGTATTTGTTGGAACGATTACGAGAACGCTGGGAAGGGCCCGGAGCAGATTCCGCATGAAGTGATGACGAAGAGCGGGTCTGCTCCGGTTCCACCACCACTGCCTTCTTCTTCCCTCTAGTTATAACTTTCAAGAACATGAACCTGACTTTTTGTATCAGCTTCCCACAGACGGCGCCAAAAATGTTGAGGTCAAAATCTGGTCAGCCCTCTTCCCCTCTTCACATATTCCGAATAGGTGACGGACCTGGTTCCTTGCACATAAACCGTGAGCAATGGAGACCCCGCTAAGCGGGGGACCCTCCGATGCCTAAGTCGGGACAATGGAATCGGGTCTAAATTGGGGAGGAAAGGAGAGTGCCGATGTTGCGTGACCACTGTTGTCATGGGACGATGTGATATTTATACCTCTTCATCGCTTGATTCGCATTCGATAATCTCGCACGATCAATGTGATTTACAAATCATGGAGATACTGCCCAGAATCCAGGAGATCATGTGTTACGGCGTGCGTATCTACGGACGAGATAATAGGACACGTCCATATATGACAGTTTCCCCACTTAACGCGCGAAACCTTTATTCTCGGAGATGCCTCGGCTCGGCCTGACCGAGGACGACGGCATCGCTCCGAGCTGATGATTGACTGTGCCAATCCCGAGCCGAACCTTGGTCCGTTCGTAAGTAATGCAGCTGGCCATTCTCGGTATTATGATGGATGTTCGTTCGGGGTTGATAGTACGACTTAAATGTTTTCCCTTCCGACTGCCCTTGGAAAGAAGGCGGTCAAGAATGGGAGCTTCGCCCATCTTAACTCACCTTCCTAGTATTATGCCGAGGCTCGGACTCTCCACCCGGACTAGCGGATTGTCGATCTCTCCGATTGTAATCGGCTCGGATCTTCCTATAACAACATGCATCATGGTGGGGTACACAGAGCTAAGTGACGGCACTTCAGAAGCGATTTGGCTACTGACCTTATCACTATCTAATCCGCGTCCACATAATACCTATGTCAAGGTGGGCCGCACCATCTTAGGTGAATCCGGGTCTCACGTAATCCACTATCTGCTGCTCATGGGTTAAGCAAGCTTAATTAAATGCAAAAGTCATACGTGTGATCTATTTGAGCGTTTGGATCTACCTTATTTTGTGCTCATGCCTTAAAATAATACGAAAAAAGGTATAGACAATCTGAATAAACAAAAACATTACGGTGGGCCCACCCACATATCTGCCCGTTGGGGGCTAGAGACGGGCCAGGTAGGACGCAGAGCGGCCATAAATATCAAGTTGGATCCACCTCATTTCATGTGGCATGTTATAAATGACCTCTCAAAACGGACGGATAAGGTGGATTTCTAACCAACATAGTGGTGGGCCCCACCTGTCATACGAGCAGAGTAACTCCATGTGAAAGGCTTTCGGTAAATCCGCGTTGGTCACGGTCATACAAGTGAAAGAGCTGCGCGGATTAGGTGATGCCGGGTAGCAGTTTAGTTGCGAGGCCCTGGCGGTGGAGCTCACCTATATGTATGTGTTGTATATCCACGCCGTCCATCCATTTTTCCAGATCATTTTAATAAACGGTCCCAAAAATGATGCAGATCCAAATCTCAAGTGGACCACATCACCCGAAAACAGTGGTGATTGAAAGCCCACCATTAAAAACTTCCTAGGGTCCACTAATGTTTATTGGACATCCAACCTGTTGATATGGTCACACAGAAAACACAAATAGCAGCTTGATTCAAAACTATGTGGCCCCAATAAGTTTTAATGTTGGGAATTCAATTCCTACTATATAGTCCACCTGAGATTGGGATCTGCCTCATTGTTTGTTACCATGGCTAAAATGGTATGGAAAAGCGGATGGACGGCGTAGATATAAAATACATACATCGAGGTGGTCCCCACGGTCAGGGCCTCACCCACCAGACTGTTACCGGAAACGGATTGGCTACTCCCCCTGCCACCGGCCCGGTGGCTGGTGGTTGGTGTTCTGTGGGCCCTAGCATGATGTATATGTTTCATCCATTTCGTTCATCCATGTTTAAAGATCATTTTATTGAATTATACCAAAAATGAGATATATCCCAATCTCAAGTAGACCACATTACAGGAAAGAGTGTTGAATGAACGTCGACCATTAAAAATTTTTGAGGGCTATAAAAGTTTCAGATCAAGCTGATATTTGTTTTTCCCCTTCATCTGGATCTTTATGACCTAATCAACAAATTGGATGTCAAATAAACAGTACATTAGGCCTTAGGAGGATTTTAATGGTGGGTATCCAATCGCTATTGTTTTCCTGTGGTATGGTCCACCTGAGATTCATATCCCTCTAATATTTGGGATCAAGCCCTAAAATGATTTTGTAAAATGGATGAACGGAATGGATGAAATATATACATCATGATAGGGCACCGAACACCAGCCACCACCGGCTAGTGGCAGGGGGAGTACCCAGTCCGTTTCCGCTGTTACCCCTGCCTCGACTAATTCGCGCCGGCGAGGGAGACGTTACTGATCCCCAAAGTATCGCGACTGATCAAACTAACGTCAGTTTCCATACGTTCAAACGCATTTCGAGTTCGTTCTGCCTCTGTCGCGACATCCAGCGTCTGTTGCTGCCTCAGGGGCCCAAATGCCGACTATTGCTATAATCGAAACCGTCCGATTTGTAGAAAATTTTCTATAAGGTCCAATTATTCTGAAAAGGTGCTTGTGAATTATCACTGTGGATCAATTTAGAACATTAAAAAGAAAAATTTCAATAGCTTGCATTAAACTCCGAAAATGAAAGGTTAATATCATAAATGAAGCGTTATTATTGTATGCTAGATTACGTATGGTAGGAAAGAGAATATGGACGGTTAAAATCAATTGAACAATGTCAGCAAGTGGGCCCGGTGAGTCGCGACACACGCTGGATCGTGGGTCCCGACAGAAGCAAAACAGAACTCTAAATCTCCCACTCAAAAAGCTCTCTCTCTCTCTCTCTCTCTCTCTCCATCCAAAGGCCTGCAATTTCAATGTCGGACACCTTCATCAACCGCCATGACTACCATTCCATGGAATCTGAAGCCTCCCAAATGCAAGACCTCTCGTTTCCTTCTGAAAATCTCGCCCCTTGCAATCCAAAAACCAGCACTTGGTTCTCCTCAGAAACAGGAATCTACAGCAGCAAACACAATCCCATCAAAATCCCTTCAGACCCATTTCTAGACATTGTCTCCTTCATCTTCTCCCACAAACACCACGGCCTTTCGGCTCTCGTTGATTCTCCATCTGGGCATTCAATCTCATACACCCAACTACAAGAACTTGTGAAATCGATGGCCTCTGGCCTCCACAGCATTGGAATCTCACAAGGGCAGGTAGTTTCAATCCAATTGCCAAACACCATCTACTTTCCTGTTATTTGCTTGGGCGTCCTGTCTGTGGGTGCCATCGTCACTACCATGAATCCTCTGAGCAGTCTCCCCGAAATCCAGAAACAGATGGCTGATTGTAATGTAGTTCTCGCTTTTACTGTTTCTGGGTGTCTTGAAAAATTGAAGAGAACGGGTGTTCGAGTGGTTGTCATTCCAGAGAGTGTAGAATCCGATTCAAACTCGTCTGAGTTCAGCTGTTTTAATGGGCTTCTTTCCAGTAATCCCGAATTCGCCCCGACGCCCATCATTAGACAGAAGGATACAGCGGCCTTGCTCTATTCTTCAGGCACTTCGGGCGTTAGCAAAGGTGCCATTATAACACACGCGAATTTGATTGCCGTGGTCGAGCTGTTCGTTCGGTTCGAAGTTTCTCTGTATGAGAACCCAGGCTGGGAGAATGTGTATTTGGCTGCCCTGCCGATGTTCCATGTGTATGGCCTTTCGCTTTTCGCAATGGGGTTGTTATCGGTGGGGGCCACGGTTGTGGTGATGAGGAGATTCAATGCTGATGAGATGGTTAGATCGATAGATAGATATAGAGTTACACACATTCCGGTTGTCCCGCCAATCGTGACCGCCCTCACGGGAGCGAAGGGCAGATGCAGCCATGGCTTTGGGTCTCTGAAGCAGGTGTCTTGCGGAGCAGCCCCTTTGAGCAAGAAGACCATCGAAGAGTTTTTGCAGAGCTTCCCTCACGTAGACTTCATTCAGGTAAAGGAACATGTCCTTAGGCTGCGTTTGGATGGAATTGTAATAATTTGTTTGATAAGGTGGAATATTACCAAAGTGTGATTTCATTTTGTAGTATACAATGTCTAGGGACTAGGCTTCAAAATGCATGCTACTTTCAAGTTGGACTTGAAAGGTATCAAACATCTATCTTGAGCTTTGCTTCCCATCACGTATACACTAGCAAGCAAGCTTAGCTCGATCTGTTCCTCTGTTGAACTAATTACTGCAATTCAATTCCATGATGCATCCAAATGCAGCTGTAATGTCTCATTGATAAGTTTTGATGAACTTAGATGATGTGTAAGATTAAGAGAAGAATATATGAAGAAAAAGAGGTTTTCTTTCAAAACCCAATACAAAATGCAATGAAAGGATGTGTATGCCTTCAACAGATAGAAGATGATCATTTTCCAATTTTTTTATTCAATGTATCTCTTGTGATTGATGCTTGCTTGAAGGTTGAAATTGGTTGTCTTAACACTAATAAAACCTCACAGAAGAGGAATGCCAAGTTGAGTCGTTCAATTAGGAGGCTTTCCTAGCCACGCGATGATTAATCAAGAACCCACATGGGACCCATTCATGACATTTCATATCTCGTAAGTTCCCTTACATATGGGCAGTCAAGCAATCATCGTGCATCTAGGAGAGGTTTTCCTAGTCGGCAACTCGGCTTAGCATTCCTGACAAAACCTCGAGTCCCATGACAGATCATTGGAGTATGTTGATCTCCTAAATCCCATTTATATAACTTTCAAATCCATGTCCATTTTATCTTCTGATTATTGAGTTCGACAGGGCCAAGGCAAAGAAAGCTCGCAGCTTTCACAAAATACTGAATTACTCAACTTTGTCAACGCTCATTCACGCAATGCATTTCAGGCTGTGTTTGGATTCTCTATTTAACTGAATCACAGTAATTAGTTCAACAGAGAGAGAAAATGACCAAATTGCAATTACCTTTGTTGGTATTCATAATAATGAATTGCAGTTGCATTCCTCTCAACTTCAGCTTGAACATGTGGCATAATTGAAATTTGGAGCTTGCTTTCTCAACATGAATAGCGAGGAAGGTAACTGCAATCCATTATTTCCACTTTATTATACTGATTATCACAATTTTCAATTCAATTGTGCATCCAAACACAACCTTTAATCTGCAACCATGTGTTGTCATGATGTCCTCGACTCTGACTTGTTTCATTGCAAGCATCGTTTATGTTCCAGGGCTATGGCATGACAGAATCAACTGCAGTAGGAACCCGGGGCTTCAATACTAAAATGATTAGGAAGTATACTTCTGTAGGACTGTTAGCTCCGAACATGGAAGCTAAAGTGGTAGATTCGAATACCAGAGCCTGCTTGCCTCCTGGCAAGACTGGCGAGTTATGGCTACGGGGACCTGGTATCATGAAAGGTAAAACCTCTATTTTCTATTTACAAGATGTGTCTAAGATGACCCTTAACCTTCCTGAAATGTCTGCAATGCCCCTAAGGGTCACAACCAGGAGTATAGCTGATCTAATGTCATTCTCAAGCAATTGAATGGATTTTGCCAACACAACCTTGCCAAAAATGTGTTCTATTCCTGTTTTGGAGTCTTTACATTGCCAACATAAGCTAGAATATCCTCTATGACTCTTTTTTTGCCTCAAATGTCATCCGCTTTCATTTGAATTCTCTTTGAAACTGATGCATTTTCATCATCCACCATATCCTACAATCACACTCTCACACGTATATGCTAGTCTGGTGGACATTTTGTTAGAGTTTTGAAAGCCATAATATTTCCTTTTTCCTTTCATTTCAAAAACTGTTTCAATCTTCTTCATGGATACTTATTGACCTTTATACTACTCACGGAACAAAGATGCCCAAATTGCATTGTAGTCTTCTTCTTCTTTTTTGTTTCCACATAAGTGTCCACCTTCATTAGAAATTTTCAAAGCAAAACACACACACACATGCATATGTTTTAAAGCAACACACACACACGCACATTCACATGCATATGTTTCAAAGCAACGTGCACACGCATGCACATTCACATGCATATGTTTCAAAGCAACACGCACACACATGTGTTGGGGGCGTTGCACAAAAAACCTTAGGATCTCGCCTCCCAAAACACCAGAATTATGGGATATAATAAAGCAATGAAATAAATCAAAGAGTAAACCACATGACATGAGATTTTACGTGGAAAACCCTCGAAGAGGTAAAAACCACGGGACTTAGTCTAGAGCAACAATCCACTATGAAGTAGAACATTACAACTGATCACAAGCACACGCCGCTTGGATCAAACCTTCTTCGCTCACGCAGGAGTGGATGAACAATAAGAGAATAATGAAAACGGAGAGATCTCACCGATCATGAGGACGTAGAAGCGCTGAAACGTCGACTGCACAGTAGATCACCTCTACGAGCAGAATCTTCCCTCTCACAAGCTTCCTCTCTCTCTTTTCTCTCTCTCTCTCTCTCACCTTGGCCGTGAAAACACCTTAGCACAATAGCTTTAGAAAGCCTTCTCAATACCTTATAAAAGCCCTAGGGACCCCTATTTATAGTTTAGGAAACTCCTTTCCGCACCTCTGCAAAAACCGCCTCAAATTTACGTCCGCACCAAATCCGGACTGAATTTGCATAACCCTCGACTAGTCGACCCAAGGCCTCGACTGGTCGAGGCCAAAAATCATGGCTTGTTGGACTTTGAGTCGAGCGACCCTCGACTGGTCGAGCAGCGCGGTCCAACAAGATTTAGGACATCCGCGCCGCATAACCTCTCCTCTGAATTGAGGAGGAAAACCCCATCAACATGCACATTCACATGCATATGTTTCAAAGCAACATGCATAGAGAGACACTTGCACATGCATGCATGTGTACCCACGCAAACACACACATGTATACAAACATGCATACAGTGCATGACACCCGTTCCATCCATCAAGTATGCCCTCGATGTTATTGTTAGGCCATGGTAAAAAAAAATCAGCCCGATAGGAAACACAGGTGGGTCGTATGACAGGGAATGGTTGGGATGGGACTCCCAACCAATAAAACCCTCTGCTTGTTTGTAAGGCCCACCATGATGTGTATATGCCATCCAATTGATTCACTAGGTGCGCACCACTAGGACGAAGGGACAAAAAATCAGCCCATTACAAAACTCCAGTGGGCTACACCAAGTGGATTTAGAGGTTTCAGGCATGATTTATGTTGTTCCCGCTAGTTGATACTATCGTGAGTTATACTAGTGTCGACACTATACATTACTTCTCCTATATTCCTTTATATATTTATGTTTGGGGAGCATTTTTAATTTCTCATATCGATCAATCATGCTTCTAGAAATTCACCAATGTTCCATGCATATGTAGTCTATGAAGCTTTGAACTGCCTCATTGCGAAGGCTATCTCAGTCATTGAGGATGATGGAGAATTCGTTTAATAATATGAAAGCCACATGTATCAATGATTTTTCATCCTCTTTTAGATTCCGCAAGTTCTGTTTGGATCAATAATTTATACCGAAGCTTTGCAGGGTACTTAAATGATGCAAAGGCAACATCTTCCACAATCGACGAAGATGGCTGGTTACATACAGGCGATGTTGTACATTTTGATCTAGATGGGTTCTTGTATGTATTGGATCGCTTGAAGGAGATGATCAAATACAAGGGATTTCAGGTAAAACTACAGTCGATCCTCAAAATTTCAGTTGAATCATGATAAAATAACAATTGGTAAGACGCAAAACCCAATCATCATGCAACTTCTCTTATGTATGACTGCCTTTTATGATTAAAAATCAATTGATGACATGTTTGGTTCTTCAAAAAAGTCAATCTTGATTTTCTTCCTACAAGGTGCTACTTTTAGTTTGTTGCTCCTCTGAATGGAAGGTAATCTCTTAATCTTTTCCTGTAAACACGCTTGGAATATCAAAGGTTATCAATATAAGTGCAGTTTAGCCTTCAATACATGGCCCTCACAATTATATTTCTTTTGAATATTTTGTTGTATCTTGTGGAACCATGGTTAAAAGACTCAGTGACTCGGATCAACTCATTCGGCCCTAATTTGAGTCACAACTCGCCGGACTCGGGGGTGGCTTGTGGTGTCGAACTGGATCGAGTCCCTCTGAGTCCGAGTCGCACCTGACTTGGACGAGTCTGAAAACCATGTACGGAACTCAGTTGAGAGATCATTTTCTTGTTTGACTAGGCAATGATTCAAGTGGGACCAAAACGTTTTAGTAACCTAAGCCATTGATCTGGTGGACCAGCATGCCTTAATATCTCCCCCATCAGATGATCCTAGCCACCCAATGAAAATGAACAATTAACACCAATGCTCCTTGTTTGATGCAGGCTAATCATATCATATGGTTAATATCATCTGATTGGTGAGAACTTGGAGACCACCTGAACAATTTGGATCACCAGAAGGCGGCCCCACATTTACTGCTTGTTGGGCCGAACAAAAGCTTGAACAAACCCTATATTGAAAATCCTAAGGCCTAAACTTACTTCCCATACATAACGATGATGAAAACTGTAGTCAGATCTGATTTAAATTTTAAACATGTTTAGATGATTATGACTACTATATAAACCTGAACTTATTCCTAACATGTTTAAGTGTACTTTAATCTTGTCTTATCATTTGATAAATTTTCAGGTTGCCCCAGCTGACTTAGAAGCTATACTAATTTCTCATCCCGAGATTCTCGATGCTGCAGTGATTGCGTAAGTAAAGCACTTCATTGCCTTTTTCATTCATGGTTTGGGTTAGTATGTGCCATGGGGTGGACTGTTCAGTAAACGGTTTGTTGAAGGTCACTTGATTTTACGTAGTTTTCCTTTTATTATTATTATTTTTTAATTTTTTTACAAATATTATGTCTAGTGCCAAAGTTGAAGAAGTTGGTGAGATACCCGTGGCATTTGTGGTCAAGAAACCTGGAAGTGTGCTTTCCCAAGCAGATGTGATCGACTACGTATCCCGACTGGTAGTTCGCTTTCAATTTCTTATTTTGGACGTGTTTGGATGCTTCATTAAAGTGGATTGTAATTTATTCAGTTCATTAAATTGGAAATGACCAAAGTGCAGATGGCACTACTTTATTCCCTAATGACAACAAAACCCCTATTTGCAATTCCATGCATTTCAAGTTGGACCGGTAACGATAGGCCGGCCCTTGGTGTTAATGGGGCCTGACCAACTTTGGCCATTTACTCTTTGTTGGAATAACTGCAATTCAATTCAATTGTGCATCCAAACGCACTCTAACATAGCTCAAATTATTATATCCATGTTGTTTGTGTATGGAGCTGCCTAGCAAAATATCTTATTGTGTTTGTGGATGTCTCCGTATTTTTCTCTCCTTTTTTATCTTGCTTTTTCTCTCAGTAACTTTTTCATATTGTTGTAGGTTTCTCCTCACAAGAAGGTGAGGAAGGTGGTGTTTATACATTCCATTCCAAGGTCTGCTGCAGGAAAGATACTTAGGAAACAGCTAAGAAACCAAGGAAATGCAAGAATGTAAATCGCTACACAAGCCATTCTCAAATGGTACATGGTAGGACTTGTCTCCTCTTCTTCTTTGGGTAATTCAATAACAATGGACATTCATATTTAAATCCATGTTCCATTCTTCAAGTTCTAGTAATTATCAACCCAACAAACCTTGGATTGGTCCCACTTGGTGATGAATCTGGACCATCCAGAATTCCGATTTCACTGAATGTTTCAGGATCATGGTAGCACCTAACTGCCATTTAGTAAATGGTATTGAGCAACTCATTGTGTGATTTTGGTTTCCATTATAAGTGATTCTAGAAGGTGAAAGCTCGTCACCAAAGAAAACCCCAGCAGTAGTCCAATGTATCATTTTAATGTCCACAACAATAGCAAGTGATCTTTTGAATTTGCAACCTATTGTTAGAGCTTAACCTACCAATTTGCTCATTTAGCCATCATTTTATTTAATTTTATTGTATTGTAAATTTGTAATATGGGTAATTTTGTCATTGTGTAGTTATGGTATAAATCATGAATTCATTACAAGATTTTAGATGTGAATAGGAGAAAATGTTATTCAACACCTCTTCACATCCCTCGTTTCTTGTTTTACTTTATTTTTCTTTATTTTCTTTATGCTTTTTTCAATGTTTTAAATAGCGGTAGCGTATTGCGTAGTGTTCAACCCTTCGTAGCGTGTAGTGAAATAGCGTAGCGTATAGCGTAAGCTACACAATACTTCTATTTTTTAATTTTAAAAAATATATATGATAAATATTAAATAGTAAGAAGTTGATGGATAGGGTCTTATTATTTTTAAGTTAATACATGTCTTGTGTACAATTTTTTATGGGCCCGAATTAGGCGGGACTCGGATTGTGAAGTGTAGCACACAAGTGTCAAAGTTTTTTAGGCCCCACAGTGATAAATGTGTTATATCCACATCATCCATCCATTTTGCCAAATAATTTTAGGGCATGAACCCAAAAATGAGGCAAATCCAAAGCTCGGGTGGACCGCACCATAAGAAACACCAATAATTAAACGTCCACCATTAAAAATTTATTAGGGGCTACAAAAGTTTTAGATCAAGCTGACATGTGTGTTTTCCCTTCATCCATGTCAGTGTGACCCAATTAACAGGTTAGATGGAAAATAAACATTACAGCGGACCGTGTAACAATTATTGGGTCCTTACACTTGCTCGGGTGGTAGACTCTCAAGAGTTTCAACTCCCGGTCAAGGGTTCGAGTACACATAGGTGGTGAAATTCCACCAGCGTGAGTGTGTGGGGTGTGTGTGCGTGTAAAAAATAAAAATAAAAAAATAGTGCAAGTGCACTGTTCAACGGCAATGCCAGAACACAAAATAATAAAAATAATAATAAGTGCGTGGCTGTGAAACAGCCACGCAGTCTATTCCGGAAATGAAAAAGAAGAGGGGGAAACCGAAAGAAAAGAGGGAAAGAAGAGAGAGAGAGAGAGAGAGAGAGAGAGAGAGAGAGAGAGAAGAAGAAGAAGAATCTGCATGTCATAATGCGCCGCAACCGACATAGACCGAGAAGAAGAAGAGGAAGAAGAAGGAGAAGGAGAAGAAGGAAAAAAAAAAGAGGAAGGAGCGTACCTATTTTTGTCTCAAGATAAGATTGAATCAGTGAAAACTGCAAATGTTGAAGCTCCACAGTGATCGGTTTGCCTCTGTAAGCAATTTTTCAAACTCAAGATTGAAAAGTGGGGAGATGAGCAACGTCAGCAGCGTCGGTTTGTGCTTGACAGTAGATTTTCAACCTCAACATTGAAGGGTGGGGAGAGGAGCAGCGTCGGCAGCGTCAGATTGGCCCTGTGAGAGGATTTTTGGTCTCCAAATGGAAGGGTGGGGAGAGCAGCTGCGTCGGCTGCTTCGGTTTGGGGGTGGAAGCCCTTTCGAATTTGTTTTTTTCTTTTTTACCTTAAGTTTGGCTTGTGGTGTGAGTTCACCACTATTTCCTGTATTGAAATTTTTTTAAAAAAATACCAAACAAGTAGCACACGCTACGTATCCGTAGCGTACGCTACAACCCCTGTAGCGCACGCTACAGGGGAAAAACACTATTTGTAACGCTACGTAGCGAAATCACTACGCTACGCTACATAGCGAAATCACTACGCTACGCTACGTAGCGTACGCTACGTAGCGTACGCTACCGCTACGTAGCGTACGCTACCGCTACGCTACGGGCGCTACTGAAAACACTGGCTTTTTTATACCATGTATTTAATTACATGGTATCATAGCAGCATGGATGGATCCAAGCTGCTAACTAGATTTGCTGCTAATTTCTCTATTGATTCTGCCATTTTGTTGATGCTATTTTCCATGTTTCTCTCTTCCAGATATTGTTGTTGTAGTAATTGTGGTTTCAATATTTTGATTTCTACCTATATCCTAGTGACTGTTGGATGCCGTGAAGACTTGCATCATCTGTCACAGACACTTGCCAAACTTTGTATGTGCATACCTCACAACAAAATGGTGTTGTAAAGAGAAAAGTAGGCATCTGTTGGGGGTATGTCGAGATTTCATGCTCAATATGGATGTTCCAAAGAGGCTCTACTACTATTGGTGCGACTCTCCCATCTTATTACCTATTAGTGCTACTCCTAAGTTTCCCCTAATGCATTTATTCCCAATTTTATCATTCCTCATCTTGCCACTCATCCATCTCAACATCTTCATTTCAACTACATTCATCCTATGAACATGTTGTCCCTTAATTGCCCAGCATTATTTCCCATAAAGCATGGTTGGGTTATAGTTAATCCTATAAATTTTCCCTTTCAGTTTGCAGCATACGACGATCACGGAAAACTCCGCAAGCACATTACCATTTCTTCCACCCAGCTCGAAATCTATGTGCAACATCCTTCTCAATCTCTCCTATCTCATGAATTATTGACCTAAGATATCGAAAGTGGTCATTTGGGGAAACTTTTTGGTAAAAAATATGAGCTAATCCTTGTTTTCACTCCTATTGTTACTAAAATTACACTTCGTATACTTTGTTTTAGTTCGGTTAATTTAAAATCCTTTATATTCTAAAGCACCCCTCTATAAATCCATCTTTGTGTTTACTCTGCCCCTCATATTTTTAATCAAAACTTTGTCATCTATGAACAACATTCACAATGGGATCTTTTCTTGCAAATGCCTTATTAACTCGTCCATAACCAATGTGAGGAGGTACAAGCTCAATGCTGACCCCTAATGCAAGCTTATGGTAATTGGGAATGCACTTCTCTCCATTGGTAGTCCTTACATTTGTTATTGTTCTCAAATACATATCCTTAATCATGTTAATGTCCTCTTGAAATTCTTTCGTTTTTCAACACCCACCAAACTCACTTTCTAGAGATCCTATTGTATGCTTTCTTTAAGTTGATAAAACTCACGTGGAATTCCTCCTCTCCTTGTATTTCTCTATCAATTCTCAAAGTAGGAAAATGCTACTCTCATGCCATGTGTACAATTAGATTAATAACCTAAGCACATTTTTGTAACACGTGCTACTCTCCTGCCTTTGGAAGGAGAAAGAAAAGGCATTTCGATCAAATTTCATTAATCCTGAAATCCGATGTTGCCAAATGACTTTTGAAAACCAAATGCACTCTCTAAATTCGTTTTCAAATGACTTTTGAAAACCAAATGACATTTTTGTTACACATGCTACTCTCCTGCCTTTAGAAGGAGAAAGAAAAAGCATTTCGATCAAATTTCACTAATCTTGAAATCTTGCCAAATGACTTTTGAAAACCAAATGCACACCCAAAGCAAGCAAGTTTTGAAAAACAAGTGTACTCTAATACACCCAAATCAGTGTTTGCTAAGTGACTCCTAAGCTATACATACTATGCGAGTTAGTTGTGATACAATCTCAATGGTTTAAAGAGCCTAGCTTGATGTGTTTCTTTAATCATGAGGCTTTTCGTGTATTAGTTAGGTTCTCAACAATTAGTACTAGAGCTAACACCATATCCTGTGTTTGAGTCATATGAGTAAAAGCCGCTAGTGTGGAAAGGACTACCTGGATAATCAGAGCGCAACCGCCATGCACTGGAAAGGTCTACTTCAAATAGAGGCCAAAGTGGGCCGCCGTGGACGTTGGTTGTGGAGTGAGGTGGAATGCTATGATCTCAATGGTTTAAAGAGTGTAGCTTAGGCTTCTGGTGTATTAATTAGGTTCTTAACATTGTGTGGCCCGCCTAGTATTTTCCCATGTATGAGCTGGATGTTGCATGCATGTGGTGACGATGGATGCAGAATGTGATCGTGTCTCTTCCAAGAGATGAAAATAAGCAATGCCAGCTTTTGTCCTCAAGAAAAATGTTATCACATACGGTGGTTGTATGTAACCTTTCACATTCATCATTCGCTTTACCATTGACGAGTCACATGTGTTGTCTCTGGGTTTCAAATTCGGTCACGTGGTTTGTGCCGGTGTGCCAAAATCGAATGTATGGCTCAATTCAAATCGAACAACTAAGACCCCAAGTGCTAAGATTGATACATTGGAATTGACCGTATATGACCGAGATCGAATGAGATCGGTCGCCTATTTAGCCACTTGCACAATGTTATTTAAGATAATTAGGCGATTATTTGAAGGCGGGGTTCATCCTCTAAAGATGGGTTGCACCTTTGTTTTCTGTATGAAAGAATTTTTCAATACAAATAAAACAAAAAGAAAATTCTTACAGTTAATCGCAAAGAACAATTGTAGAGTGCTTTTTTTAACAAAGAACTTGCTTGATATTTGAACTAAGTCCAACGTATGAGCATAGAACCGAATTACAATTAAAGTTGATAACTACTTAATTATTGCTACCAATTACACTAATGAATGTACACAACTAATAATGTTAAGGAGCACAAAGTAATTAAAAGATTGATTTGATTTGATTTGGTTAGTATAGGACCTATTTTTTTATTGAATTCCTTTGCTATTTATAGTCTTAGATTGACCATCTGGATGTTTTTCATGCAATGATGGATACTATAATCGTTTAAGCAGTACTAACCTGTCCTAGTAATCGCCCTAAGATTCCTTATTGATTTAACCACATTTCGCTCGAAGACTCTTACTTTGTCAATGACCTAACACCGCTCGATAGATACCAATTGTATTACCACAAAATACTCTTCGGATATCTCTACATATCTCAAATACACCACACAATTCTCATAAAATGTCCTTGGTAACCGCTCCAAGGTTCCTTATCGATCTAACCACATTTCACTGGCTACTCTTGCTTTGTTGATGACATGGCATCCCCCGATAGATGCCAATTGTATTACCACAAAATACTTTTCGAATATCCATGCATATCTTAATTACACCACACAACTCTCATAAAATTACATGTACCCTTTCTAATTGGCGTAGAACAACACGTAGACTATCTGAGCCGTTAGAAAGTTGCTCCAACTACTTGTCATAGGACCTTAAAATCAGGCCGACCAATTGATGGAGTCGACTAAGCCAGTAAACAGGGCCATACCATCGCCCCTCAATGATTTTAATATTGTGTCCCCATTGATGATACGATGGACGTGATTTTCATTCCACGTAAAAATCATTGTATGGCCCACCTTTTCCACGGATCAGATATTCTATACACGGGCCACCCTGGCAGAAAGTTAATGGCTGTTTTTTTTTAAAAAAAAAAAAAACAAAACAAAATGACCGCTTCATTTGATCATGTCTCTTTGTAATGGAAACGGATTGCGTGGTGTGCCACACACCACCAACCTCCATGGTGTGTTGACGTCACCAAGTTCTGTAGGCCCTACCATGATGCATGTATTATATCCACACTGTCCATCCATTTGGCAAGATCATTTTATGTCATGAGCCCAAAAATGAGTCCTATCCAAAGTTCAAGTGGACCACGCCACAAACGGCAGTATGGACAATAATTCCCACCTCTAAAACATTCCTAGGGCCCACCTTGATGTTTATTTTACATCTAACCTGTTCATAATGTCACACGGATCTCTGAATTAAGGGCAATGGCAAATAACAGCTTGATCCAAAACTTATGTGACCCCAGGAAGGTTTCAATGGTAGAGATTCAATCCACCCTCCTTTATGCAACGTGGTCCACTTAAAGCTTTGAATCTATCTCATTTTCTAGCATAAGTATCGAAACATTCGTGCCTAATGGCCGGACGGTTTTGAAATAACAAATGCAACATGACGGGCAACAGAACTTGGTGACGTCATCACACCACAGATGTCGACCCGATCCGTTTCCCCCCTGTTTGTGTTTTATTCGCCATCCATCCTTCTCTTTATATCATTTAGCCCAAAATGAGGTAGATGGGAAGCTGAAGTGAATCACTTAATAAATAGTTGAGATACTGACACTCACCTCTAAACCTTCTTAGGGCCCACCATAATATTTATTTGACATCCCATTCGTTTATTAAAAAAATAAAAATAAAAACTAAACTACCTGAAGAATGCCGATTGCCTGCAACAGGAACTTAAGTGGGCCCATTGTCTATGAGATATCCAAACTCTCTATCTATTTTGTCATGTCATGTTAGGACATGGCCCTCAGAATGAGGCAGATTTAAATATTAAACCGTCCACATCACAAGAAAAGATGAAGATTGAATTTCTACTGTTGAAATATTTGTGGGGCCACAGAAATTTTAGAATAGCCTCTATTATTTTCGTACCCATAGGTGGTGAAATCCCACCATGGCGTGAGTGTGTGGTGGTGTGTGTGCGTGTGTAAAAAAAAAAAAAAGAAAAAAAGAAAAAAAAAACATTATAAACTGTATAAATGGTATATAAATATCACGGTAGACCGCAGGGAGGTTTCAATGGTAGGCATTTACCTACACACTTTTTGCTATTGTGACGCCCACTTGAATTTTGAATCTACCTTATTTTTTAGCCATGTCCTACATGATCTGGCAAAGCTTATGGACAGGTTGGATTTCTCATAAACATCACGGTGGGCCTCACCTAGCTTCATGTGGCAGGAAGTTTTCAGCCACGGGTTGCGGCAGAAAAACCCAAATATGGCCCTTTAGAAATATTCAACTATCGGCATTCAATCCCTATTTCCTATGGTAGGGTCCACTCGAGCTCTGAGTCGTCATTTTTTTGTACTGATGCCTTTAATGAGCTGCAGAAACACGTAATCACGTATATCAAGCTGGGGAATCCGCGTCGGTTGGAAAGGCCCCTATCAATGACATGGTATACGGGTGTCTCTGGCCCAGAGGGAGGCGGATTACCCTGAGTACCTGGTGAGCCGACTCTAGGGCCACCGTCATGTACGTGTTTTATCCGCGTCGGACCGGTTCCTACGGAAGGATCTTACCTTTTAAATCCATCTCACATTTTATGTGAGGCTCTCATGAAGCAAATCAAACCCATCCAATTCAAGTTTGAGAATAGAATTTATCACAGAGAGACCACACTAGTGGAAACAGTTCAGAATTAGGGAGCAACGTTAATGCTACTGTGGACTAAATAATGCTTCTTCTTAAAAATTGAAAAAACACATTTTCATAGTTCACAACAATCCGATTAAAATAAGCAGCTTAGATTAGCCATGGGGTGGGCCGGTTCATGGTTTAGTGGGATCCATGATCCCTCATTTGGAAAAGCCTCGGTAAGGCGTCGACACAGGAAAACCATGATCCCTCATTTTTTTTCATTTTGTCATGCAAAACAGTGAAAAGTTCCCCAAGGGCTAAAAAAACCATGTTTTCAAGAGAAAAGGCTAAAGCCAATACACGTTATACTCTGAGGCTATTGGCACTAAAAAAACCCTCCCCCACGGACGCGGGAACGGATTGGCTACTCCCCCTGACACCAGCCATTGGCTGATGGTCGGTGCTCTGTGGACTCATCATGATGTATGTGTGTCATCCATGCCGTCCATCTATTTTTATATATCATTTTATAATGTGGTTAAAAAAATGAAGTATATCTCAATCTCAACTGGACCACATTACAGGAAACAGTGTTAAATAAATTTTGACCATTAAAAACGTTTTAGGGGCTATAAAAGTTTTGTATCAAGCTGATATTTATTTTTTCCCTTCATCTGGGTCTTTATGACCAAATCAACAGATTGGATGTCAAATAAACAGTAAAGTGGGCCTTAGGAGGATCTTAATTGTAAATATCCGTCGATTATTTTTGTCCTGTGGTGTGGCCCACCTAAGATTTATATCCCAATAAATTTTTTTATTAAGCACTAAAATGATCCTTAAAAATGGATGAACGGAATGGATGAAGCACATACATCATGGTGGGTCCACAGAGCACTGACCACCAGCCACGGGGCTGGTGTCAGGGGAGTAGCCAATCCGCCTTTCGCGGGAAGTTCCTGCGCAGGGATTCTGGGTAGGGCCATTATGCTGTTTGTGAGAAATCCAACCCGTCCATCCGTTTTTCAATCACATTTTAGGATACGCAATA
This sequence comes from Magnolia changhungtana, assembly GCA_030180095.1. Taxonomy (NCBI): domain Eukaryota; kingdom Viridiplantae; phylum Streptophyta; class Magnoliopsida; order Magnoliales; family Magnoliaceae; genus Magnolia; species Magnolia changhungtana. The sequence goes on from JASAUF010000667.1 coordinate 2,369,362, forward strand.
AAAAATTTAGGAGGATGCAAAATTCAACTGGGCCATACAAGATGAAACAGTGGGAAAAGGAATTCCTACCGTTGAAACCTTCTTAGGCTCCGCCTTGATGTTTATTTGCCATACAAAACGTTTATAAGGTCATTTTTAGTGTGATGAATTGAAAAAACCAAAAACTTACACCGATGCAAACCTTTTGTGGCCATATAGATATTTCAACGGTCGTCACAAATCCCCAATGTTTTCTCTTGTGTGGACCATTTTAATTTTGGATCCACTTTATTTTAGGTAAAATATCCTAAAATGTGATTGAAAAACGGATGGACGGGTTGGATTTCTCACAAACAGCGTAGTGGGCCCCACCCGGAATCCTTGCGCAGGAACTTTCTGCGGAAGGCTTTCGCAGGAAATCCGCGTCCCTCCCCCACCGAGTCGGAGTCCGGAAATTCGCGTCCGTCGAGACGTCTTCGGCAACTGTTTCTGTCTCCACCATTAAACATAGTCCACTCTCTTTCTCTCCTCCGAAAAACGGCCTTTTTTTCTCGTTCCTTTCTCCCCCGCAAAACCAGATTCCCTTTCCGATCCCGAAAACCAGATCGGACGGTATAGATTTCATGGCGCGGTTGCCCCGGCAGCGGCAGAACTTTCCCAAGGACGAAGCCGATCCTCCGACGCCGGAGTCCTGCAGATCGGCGGAGGCAGCCTCTATCCACCTCGATCCGCTTCTGGTCATGGAAACGGGAGAGTCGGCGAGGGGAGAAGCTTCGCCGAAGAAGCCCATCCGCGTGTATGCTGACGGAATCTACGATCTCTTCCATTTCGGACACGCTCGGTCGCTCGAACAGGCGAAGAAATTGTAAGAATTGCAATTGCATTCCCTTAAGTTATCGTTATTGTTTTGTTTTTTATTTATGAGAATTCCGGATTCGCGAAAAAAAAAATGATGAATTGGAAGAGCTTCTGTGTTTTTTTCAATTTGAAAAACCTGATTATTGGTATCGTAGATTCCATTAAGTCCGAATGATTTCGATATAGTTGTTGAATTTCGATCGTGTGATAGTTCGGATGCTGGAACTGTAAATTTCGATTAAAACTTAATGAAATGGTGAATCAATGCATCGAAGAATTTGAATGAATTGTGGAGATTTCCCAATAATGGGCGGTTATGTGTTATTTGATAAGAGTTGCTGGAGTGATTCGCACTTGGAGAGATTGAATGGCAGTTCAGGGCATATGTAGATCCAGGCCGGTTCAACCGGTGAGTGATTGGCGCGCACGCATTGATTATAGACGTTGGTCATCTCTGTTCCTGTTGGGGACAAAAATACCAAGTCCGGAGACTCGGATCTGTTGCCTCGGCTAAGGGAGCACTACGTCGGATCCGAAGCAGGGTCAACAACTCTATGAACCGAGACGAAAAGTTAACTCGCCTCGGACGAAGAACCAGTAATCCGAGGATGCATCGGGCCGACCCTCTTAACGGAAATAGCCGAAGGACAGCCATTAAACCGATTTCGTCCCGAACATTTTGGGATAAGATCCCCGATCCCGAAGCTTGCGGGATCAGACGAAGATCGCGGACGGATGCCATCCGGCGTCCGCGATCCTATGAAGAGAATCCTCTTTCGATTGCACAAGATCAGGAGAAGAATCCTCCTACGATCAAACACTCCAGCAGTTATAAAAGGGAAGCCTTCATCATCTAAAAGTTACGCACAAAATTCTCACTAAAACTCCCTCAATACTGTAAGACCCAGATTCCTAGCCTGACTTTGGCATCGGAGGGTCCCCTGCTCTAGCCAGTGGTCTCCTTTGTCTTCTTCTTGTGCAGTGCTCGAAGGTCTACGAGAGGGTGAACAGATTTTTGCATCAACAGTTTGGCGCCGTCTGTGGGAACCGTACAAGAAAGCCATCCCATATTCCTTTGTTGCATCCCATGGTGATGACTAGAAGGACGGTCCCAGAAGAAGATATAAATGAGATCGCAGCTACGGGGCCAGCAGGTCCAGTCGCGATCCCCGCAGTCCAAAACCCACCTGCCAACCGCCAACGAGGAGCGACCAGAACAAGCAACAGTCAGCGAGGTCGGAACGATGGGCGGTTGGATCAGGAGGTCCAAGAAATCCGATCTGATATGAATATGATGAAGCAGATGTTATAACGAATGTATCAGCGGCAAATGCAGCCACTCCCGCCCCCCTCAAGGAGAAACGCAGACACGTATCGACCGGCAATGGCTGATCCTCAACTTTCTGCACCACAGTCTTTTCGGCCGAGCCAACACCAAGATGTCCCTGGACCGGCCGAGCCAACTCCAGCACAGTCGGCCAATGCATCTCTGCCCCCAACCGACCTTCGGCATGAGATAGAGCGAAGAAGGCGCATCCGACCTCCCGAAGAAGGCACGGCAGAAAGTAGTGAGCCATGGAAAGCCGATATTCAAAACTTTAAAAGGGAAGTGCGGGAAGAAATGGCGAAAGAAATGGCAGACATGAAGCATAGTCGAAATATGCATCCAACCAGATACGAGGCAAAGGCGTCCCCTTTTGTGGACTCGGTAATGGTGGCTCGGTTGCCCGAGAGGTTTCGGTTGCCCCAAATCACCCCCTTCACCGGCAAAACCGACCCAACGGAGCATATCGAATGCTTCAGAACATATATGGAGCTCCATGACGCCTCGGATGCAGTGATGTGTCGGGCCTTTTCTCTTACATTGACCGATGTAGCTAGACTGTGGTTCAAACAGTTGAAACCAAAGTCCATTAGCTCATTCGCTGAGCTGAGCGACGCCTTCCTTACTAACTTCATCGGCGGGAAAAAGAAATTGAAGCCCCCCGCACATCTGAACAACATAGTTCAGAAGCAGGGAGAGCTGCTGAAAGATTACATAAAGCGTTTCAATTTCGAGTCCCTTCAGGTTCGGAAACATTCGGAAGAAACGGCTCTCAATGCGCTCATGCAAGGAGTTAAAGATAAGCCATTCCTGGCATCTTTAGACAAAACTCCGCCCGATACTCTGGCAGAGTTTATGGCACGGTCGGATAAGTATGCCAACGCCGAAGAAACGCGAATCCTGCGTGAAACTAAAACCTCGGTCAAAGAGTCGGTCAAAAAGGAAGCCGACTCGACCGGGGGAAGGAAACGCAAGGATGATCAAGCGCATAATGAGCGAAGATCAGGAAAACGACCAGATCGCAGTTTTTCCACATATACCCCCCTGAACAAAACTCAGGAGCAGATATTGATGGAAATCAAAAGCGAAGGTTTCGTTCACTGGCCCAATAAGCTCAAAAGCAATCCTAATCGGCGGGACAAGGATAAATACTGTCACTATCATCGTGATCATGGGCATAACACGAGTGATTGCCGTCATCTAAAAGAAGAAATCGAGCGACTCATAAAGGACGGCCGACTCAAAGAACATGTGGTTAAAGATGCGGAATCGAGGGACGCCCGACCGAGAGTCAGCCGATGGAAGAAATCCGGACAATTATCGGTGGCCCGCGAGGTGGGGGCGACTCAAACAATGCCAGAAGGAACCATGCAAGAAAACTTAGTCAGCCAGAGGCCGAGCTTATGGTTATAGGGCGGCCGCTAAAAGAGAAGAAAAGGGAAAAATATTGTCTTTCGTTCACAGAGGAAGACGCCCGAGGTATCTATCACCCCCACGATGACGCACTGATTATCACTCTGACTATCGCTAACCGGAAAGTGTTCCGGATACTCGTTGATACGGGGTCATCTGCTGACGTGTTATTTACTCAGGCGTTCAATAAAATGGGAATCGAACGATCTATGTTACGTCCAGTTCGGACCCCGTTAATCGGGTTTTCCGGGGGACAAGTATTGCCTGAAGGAATTGTCTCGCTGCCACTCATCATGCCAGCAGTACCCCACATCAGAAGACGATGATGGTGGATTTCTTGGTCGTCGATCAACCTTCAGTATACAACGCCATACTCGGCCGACCATCTCTAAGTCTCCTTCAGGCCGTGGTATCCACATACCATCTCTCACTAAAATTCCCGACTGAGTCGGGAGTAGGAGTTGTCAAAGGAGATCAGCAAGATGCGAGGCGTTGTTACATGATAGCCGTGAAAGGATCAGCTGACAAAACTCCACTCGACATCTCAACGATCGAATCGTTGGACCCTCGGGGCGAGAGTCATGAACGAGGACAGCCGGTTGAAGACCTCATCTCAGTCCCCTTGGTCGAGACAGATGCATCAAAGACAGTACGAATTGGCTCGTCTCTACAGTCCCCCTTGAAAGACAAACTGGTAGCCCTGCTCCGTAGGTACGCCGATGTATTCGCCTGGTGTCATGACGATATGCCGGGGATTGACCCATCGGTGATGACCCACCGACTCAACGTCGACCCGTCATTTCGACCGGTCCGACAGAAGCGACGACCGCTCGGCCCCGAACGATATGCCATCATTGAAGAAGAAGTCAGTAAACTCCTCCAGGCCAATTTCATAGAAGAAATACACTATCCAGAATGGGTTGCGAATGTCGTGCTGGTAAAAAAGTCCAACGGGAAGTGGCGAGTCTGTATCGACTATACTGACCTAAATAAAGCCTGCCCGAAGGATAGCTTTCCGCTTCCGAGGATAGATCAGCTAGTAGATAGTACGGCTCGGACATGAGCTTCTGAGCTTCATGGATGCGTACTCGGGATATAATCAAATTGTAATGCATCAAAATGATAAATCAAAACTACCTTTGTCACCGACAAAGGCCTTTATTGTTACCGAGTGATGCCATTTGGTTTGAAGAATGTCAAGCAACTTATCAAAGATTAGTTAACAAAATCTTTGCTCGGCTTATAGGTCGAACCATGGAAGTATACATCGACGACATGCTTGTCAAGAGTATACACGCGGCGGATCATGTAAATGATCTGGAAGAAATGTTTCTCATCCTACGGAAGTTTCGGATGAAGTTAAACCGAATAAATGTGCTTTTGGGGTGAGCTCAGGAAAGTTCCTCGGTTTCTTGGTTAGTCAGCGAGGAATAGAAGCAAACCCTGAGAAGATAAAGGCTTTGGTCGAAATGGAATCCCCTAAAACCATTAAGGACATCCAAAGGTTGACAGGAAGGGTCGTGCACTTAATCGGTTCTCGTCAGAGCCACGGATAAGTGTCTCCCTTTCTTCAGGCAGTTGAAAGGACAACAAACAATAAGATGGACGGAAGAATGCGAAGCGGCATTTCAACAAATAAAATCATGTCTCGGTTCTCCGCCTCTCTTATCAAAGCCCGAATCAGGCGAATCCCTGCTGCTGTATCTAGCAGTATCTGAGGCAGCCGTTAGCTCGGCTTTGATACGAGAATCCGAAGGAAAGCAGCTGCCGGTATATTACGTTAGCAAAGCATTGTTGCCAGCAGAGACAAGATACCCAAACTTGGAAAAAGTAGCCTTGGCACTAATAACTTCCTCTCGCCGACTCAGGCCGTATTTCCATGCCCATACTATCATCGTAATGACCGATCTACCTCTTCGCCAAGTTTTGCAGAAACCAGAAGCTTCCGACCGACTCACGAAATGGGCTATCGAACTGAGTGAGTTTGATATTCAATACAAGCCGAAGGCGGCAATCAAGGGACAAGCTGTTGCTGATTTTATTGCTGATGGAACCCCACCAAATGATCTCCCAGTCAACGATATGCCGAAGGATGTCATAGCCCCAGCAGCGGCCGCTACACCATCCCTACCCTGCCCTATTCCATGGAAACTATTTGTCGACGGCTCTTCCAACTCGAAGGCAAGTGGGGCTGGGGTTGTACTAGAAACCCCCGATCATACTTACATACAGTATGCCTTGCGACTTGGATTCCAAGCCTCGAACAATACAGCGGAATATGAAGCATTGTTGCTCGGTCTCCGACTCGCCGCTAGCATGGGAGTCACGCACTTAAGTGTGTTCAGCGATTCTCAATTGGTCGTGAATCAAGTGACCGGTGTATACCAGACACGGAAAGACCAATTAAGAGCGTACATGGAGAAAGCAAAAGAACTTATCAACGGATTTCAACTCTGTCAGGTCACTCGGATCCCTCGTACGGAAAATGGCAAAGCCGACCTATTAGCAAAGCTCGCCTCTGCCAATGAAGATGACATACCCAGGTCCGTCCCCGTGGAATACGTCGATAAACCAAGCATAAATGAATCAATTACTATGACTGTCCATGCCATCGACTCGGAACCATCCTGGATGGATCCAATCCGCCAATACCTTGACAAGGGGGAACTGCCTGAAAATCGTGCCGAGGCCCGACGACTTAAGTTCCGAGCCGCCCGTTACACCGTACTCAACGATACCCTCTATAAGAAAGGTTACTACGCTCCGTTGCTTCGGTGCCTCACACCCGGTGAGGCGAATTACGTATTACGTGAAGTCCATGAAGGAATCTGCGGAAATCACTCTGGAGGAAGGTCTCTCGCCCACAAGGTTTTACGACAGGGATACTACTGGCCCACTATTCAACACGACGCTCGCACGCTCGTCCAAAAATGCGACAAATGTCAACGATTCGCAGCAATCCCGAGACAAGCCCCCGAGGCGCTAACGCCAATGACTGGTCCCTGGCCCTTTGCACAATGGGGTATTGACATCATAGGTCCACTCCCTATGGGAAAAGGTCAAACCAAGTTCGCCGTGGTAGCAGTGGATTATTTCACGAAATGGGCCGAGGCCGAGCCATTAGCCAAAATAACCGAGCAGAAGATCACCGAGTTCGTCTGGAAAAACATTATCTGCCGGTTCGGAGTACCCCACACCATTATTACAGATAATGGAAGACAATTCGACAACAGGAGTTTTCGCGAAATGTGCAACAACCTCAGAATCAGAAACGTCTATTCCTCACCTCATCACCCTCAAACTAATGGGCAAGTCGAGGCGGTTAATAAGATTGTCAAGCAACATCTTCGGACAAAGCTCGACCGAGCCAAAGGAGCGTGGGCGGAAGAGCTCCCGAAAATTCTTTGGGCCTACCGAACCACAGCCCGAACCGCCACAGGAGAAACTCTCTTTTCACTCGCTTACGGTTCGGAAGCCGTCACTCCCGTTGAAATCGGCCTACCTTCGGCCCGAGTCACTTCATTCGACGAGGATGAAAACGAAGAACTCCTCGCACTCGGACTCGACCTCCTGGACGAGCAAAGGGAAATAGCACGACTACGTACAGAAGCCCGGCAACGACAAGTGGCACGGTTCTACAATGCCCGAATTAAGATCAGACGGTTTCGGATGGGAGATATGGTTCTCCGAAAAGTATTTCCGAATACTAAGGAAATTGGGTCGGGCACATTAGGACCAAACTGGGAAGGACCCTACATTGTCTCGGGCACCATCCGGCCAGGAACATACCAATTGGAAGATCTAAACGGGCAATCACTGCCTCATCCGTGGAACGCTGAACATCTCAAGACTTACTATCCTTAACTCAGTGCTCAATGTAAAGACTCTGGACTAAAGCAAGATCAAAGCCGAGTCAAATAAAACTAAAGTGTTTTCTTTCATTCGTCAACCACATCCGAGTACAACATGTAAAAAAAAAAAAAAAAAAAAAAAAAAAAACATATATAAGGGGCCCCGGCTACTGTCCACTGGTCGGAGCGGTCCCCGAAGCATTCTCACAAATGCCGACCCCTTCCCCACCAGTGATTTCAGCAGCAGCATCCGGATTCTCAGATTCTAAGGCTCCACCTTCGATTTCCGAGAGATCAAGGTCGGGAAAAGATTTCTTTATGTCCTTAATACATTCAAGAAATCCGCTTTGATACAAGCGATCCCTCTCATCCTCGAACTCCTCGGATTCAAGAAATGCTTGGACGGCTTGATCCCTAGCTTTCTCGGCCTCCTGAGTCTTCTCGTTGGCCTGCTGGACAAGTTCCGCCGCCTCAAGCTTAGCCCGAGCCAAGTCATTTGCACAGGAAGCGTGGGCTGCAAGGATTCGCCTGTTCTCCTCTTCAGTCCTGGAAAGGAGGGCTGACACTCGAGCAACTTCGGCCCTCGCTTCATCAAGGGCTCTCTTGGAAGAAGTCGCCTCAGCTTTCGCGTCTTCGGCAGCTTTCCGGGCAAGGCCCGCCTCGCCCATCAGGACGCCAACTTGTATCTCGGCGTTCTCGCGTCGCCCTTCAGCTTCCGAGAGAAGGGCCTGCAGCCGATGGGCCGAGGATAACTCTTTACAGGCCTTAACCAAGCAGGGAGCAAGTTCAAAAAGCACCCTTACTGCATGGCCAACGGTTTGAGACGAAGGAGCGTTATAGAGGCTGACGAACTCCTTTTCGCTCCCGTGGGCTAAGGCCCAGGGAACCATCCCCGACACCATCTTTTGCAAAATGGACGACCCCTCCTGGCTCGTCTCTTCTTCCCCTCTGGAAGACGTAGCCCTTGTCTCTTCCTCCTGCCGCGGGACTTCCGTCGCAACATGTCCCGAGTCAGGTGCCGCCTGAGGTTCCAAGGTAGCGGCCTCTGTCGCTTCCACCCTCTCTTCCGGTTCGGGATCCGGAATTACGACGACAGGAGGAGCAGAAGACCTCGCAGGCTCCTTCTCCTTTTGCGCTACCCTCTGTCTCTTCGGCGGCCGAGGTTCCGACAGAAGGACTGATCGCGGAGGAGCCTTCAATTTCGAAACCATCCTAAGAGGGGGACGAGCCCCGGTCATCTTTGAAGGGACTGGTTCGGAGGGGGTTGGCTCGGAAGGGGCTGCCTCAGAGGGGGCTGACTCGGGAACAATTCGCAAATGAGGACGAGCTTCAGGCAAATCTGAAATAAAAGAAAAGAAAGAACTTCAAGTCAGGGAAAATCCAGAAGATACACAAAGGTACATTCTCAATTACCTGTGACGGCCGAGTCTAGACCTGCGAGATGAAGACGCTCCGGCTGTAAAAGCACTTTCCAGGACCTATCTGCCGGATCCAGCGTCCTCAACTCTTTGATCCGAGCCGAAGCACTGGAACCGAGCTTTTGCCGCTTCTTGGGGATGTCTGTCAGACACAAGCTCGTCAGAGTCAGCATAGTACAAAAAATAAAGAAAGGCAAGAGAGGAGAGCCAGGTCACCTGCTCTTTGAAACGACCGAGGGACACGAGCCTCGGACCCTGGTTCAGCCGACTCCCAACGGCCACAGGCCCAAAACCAACGCTCTCTCCAATGTTTGTTAGAAGTGGGAGGGTCAGTTATTAGGGAGCCGCCTCCGCCCCGCCAAGCAGCGAAGACGTAAAAGCCGGGGTAGTTCGGATTCACGCGCACTTGGTATAAATGAAGGAATTCGTCGACTGTTAACGGCGGCTGTTCCATCTCAGCCCACAGTACCGCACACCCGAGTAAGTTCCTCCACCCATTCGGAACTATTTGCCCCGGCGCAATTCGAATACGAGACAAAACTCCCCGGACAATGGGTTGAAGGGGCAGACGCAAGCCGCATTGCATTAGACTTGGTAAACCGCGACTGCCCCAGGAGGAGGATGGTCCAGCAGCTGATTCGGACGAGGGAGATAAGTGATAACTGATTCGGGGATATGATACCCGATTCGGATTCTGTCTAAATCCGCCTCAGTTAGGACCGAAGGAACCGGCCCGCTTAGGTCATCCCCCGATCCTTCTCCCTCAGACTCGGCACGCGCCGACTTATCAGTAGGAACCGACTTAGATGTTCTCTCGGCAATCACTATTTCTTCTTCTTCCTCCTCTTCTTCCTCTTCTTCCTCCATGCCCCTTGGACAATTGGGCCTTCCCGGACGGGTTATTAAAGAGGATCCACCCCGAGAAGGGTTAACAGGAGCAGGGCGCTCTGCCGGGGTTTCGGTGACCCTCTCAGAGAGAAAAGCAGCGTTAGCATCAACTGCCATCTCCGTTAATAACGAAGGCGATTCCGCAACGTTCCAAAAACGTTGCGCTTCGCCTTCATCTCCGGAAACTCCTTCCTGGGGACTTTGAGAACCCCTAGTCGCCATTATCACTAAGAAAAGAGGAAGGAGAGACTCACCGGAAGAAGGGAGAAAAACGGAAATGGCGAAGAGAGCGCTGACAGTCAGCAAAGAGGAAGGGAAGGAAAGGAAAGACCGAAGACCGAAAAAGCTCCAAAAGAAATGAAAAGCGGGAACGGCAATAGTAGTTTGAAATGCGGGACCCTTACCCTTTTATAAGATTGCCGTACGCCGGAAGCAATTAATGAGGAAATGATTCGACGCCTGCATCGACTCCCTGGCTCAACACGTGGCGCACGTCGACTGACGACAATAATGCCCTAGCTACGTGTCCAACCCTCATTGGCAGGATGAGCGATTTGACGGTTGCCGGCGCATGCGTTGTCAGAAACTGAATCGTCTCCTATCAAAGACAGCACAGGATGCATTAAATGTACTTATTGCCTCGGACCAGGTCATGAACCAACTCACAACTCGTTACTCCTGAGTGTCACGTAAGACACACGGAGTAAGGGGGCTTACTGTTGGGGACAAAAATACCAAGTCCGGAGACTCGGATCTGTTGCCTCGGCTAAGGGAGCACTACGTCGGATCCGAAGCAGGGTCAACAACTCTATGAACCGAGACGAAAAGTTAACTCGCCTCGGACGAAGAACCAGTAATCCGAGGATGCATCGGGCCGACCCTCTTAACGGAAATAGCCGAAGGACAGCGCGAAACCGGATTTCGTCCCGAACATTTTGGGATAAGATCCCCGATCCCGAAGCTTGCGGGATCAGACGAAGATCGCGGACGGATGCCATCCGGCGTCCGCGATCCTAGGAAGAGAATCCTCTTTCGATTGCACAAGATCAGGAGAAGAATCCTCCTACGATCAAACACTCCAGCAGTTATAAAAGGGAAGCCTTCATCATCTAAAAGGTACGCACAAAATTCTCACCAAAACTCCCTCAATACTGTAAGACCCAGATTCCTAGCCTGACTTTGGCATCGGAGGGTCCCCTGCTCTAGCCAGGGTCTCCTTTGTCTTCTTCTTGTGCAGGTGCTCGAAGGTCTACAGAGGGTGAACCAGATTTTTGCATCAACAGTTCCCATACATGTATGGCCCAGATGATGAATAGACTGTCCTGATTTTGGTTCAGGGCAGGTTCATGGTGACCCTTAACCTTGAATCGCCTAACCTATTCAATCTTTCATTGTACAAATTGGCATAATGTTTCTCATTTTGAGAAAAATGGTGTTCAGAGTCAGATCATAAACAAATTTTAAACCAATATTTACTTTGAATGCATCAGGCTCAAACAGATATGTTTTCCGTATCAGAATGCTGCCAAAGAATCATTTACGTGGATTAAATTCCATGCTGTTGGACATACGAGATTTTGAACCGTTCGTGCCAATGCACAGCGCAATATTTTCTTTTATTAATTTGAATTAACAAGTTCTATGATATTTCACTCCTTTAGCTGCAAAGTTATATATTAATCTGAACTGGAACATGTCTGCTCATTTTATTCCTTATTTCACAAATTTGGAAATGTGATGGGCATTTGGATGTACCCCAATTCACAGGTCTAGTGGTAAGTCAAGGTGAAGTGGATCCTCACCATTTCATTGTGTGTTTGGGCCGGTGCAGGAAAAGGAATCTGCTGTACATGGGCTTTTGTTTCTCTGATTTTATGCACTATCTGCTCTACAGCTAGATCAAGTACTGAGTTGATTAGAGTCTATACAAATGAACTTGGTGTCGGAAAGCACCACAGTCATTTTAGTAACTACAGTGCATTCAAACATTGTCCTAGATGACTTATGTATGAAAACTCAATGCAATTATGCTCATGCAGTGGACCTTTTGTGATTGTGGTGGTAACCTTGAATTTTCATTGTCAAATTTGAGTTTTACATTTAAAAAAATAAAAATAAAATGGCTATCAATGGTGGGTTTTGAATGCTTCTATGTACTGATAGAAACATCTTGTTGGTATTTGGTTTCTTCCATCCTCTAATTGCTTGCATTGTGTTGTTGACCATTTTAAAATGCATTATGCACTTGGTGCAATATATCTCTATGGTGCATAAATCTCTGGTTGTATTGTCATTTGCCTGTATCTTTGATTGTTCTGAGGGGTTTGGTGAAATTTGCAAATTTTATTTTTTGATGAACATATGTGCCTGTTGTTTAGGTTCCCCAACACATACCTACTTGTTGGCTGCTGCAATGATGAAGTAACTCATATGTACAAAGGGAAAACTGTTATGACCGGAGATGAGCGCTGTGAATCTCTTCGTCACTGCAGGTATTCAGCTTCATTGACATTTTTTTAAAAGAAACTTCACAAAGTTACCAGACGTGCGTGCAGTATTCCTCCTGGCATCGTTAGAATTCGACAGAATTAATTCTGTGGGAATTAATTATCTAGAGTATGAAGTAAATCAACCATTCTTTAGCCATTTTCACATTTTCCCGTTGTATGTCTCAATAGAGGTTAACTGTATTGCAGATGTTCTTGCCATGGAAGGTGTCAACTGTTAGTTGCCCCTTTTTTGTATTAGGAACTCTTTCCATCCTGGTTCCCTCCCCATTTATAAAGATCCTCATAAATGCATCTTTTGTGCTTTGAAAACATTTATTGTGGGAAGATCTAATTTTCATGATTTTTCATTTTTAATGGAAAAAATTATTTTTATTTCATAATTGGCATAAAATGGAAATCAATGGCTGTTCTACGCTAACGTACCCACGTCTTTTCTTCTAGGTGGGTTGATGAGGTTATTCCTGATGCACCATGGGTTATCACACAGGAATTCATCAACAAGCACAAAATAGATTACGTGGCGCACGACTCTCTTCCGTAAGATTTATCTGTATAAATGCATTAAACTCATCTGTATTGATAGTTCTAACAAATTATAACAGTCAAGAGAATCTTGTTTCTGCTTATCTTTTGCATCGTTAAGTCCTCTTTGGGGGTGTTAGTCTCAATTGTCTCTGATTTTTTATCTGAAAGGATTTGAAATGTGAAAAAAGTGGACATTTGCTCTATCCCAATTCCAAAGTGTTCCCTCTTGAAGTGGGCAAACATAAAAGGGCACTGTTTTTTAATGAGTTTCATTGACTCCAATCAAATTGAAAGAGGTAAAACATAATGAGGCGCTGTTTCTCAATGAGTTTCTTTATGGTCCATATAGTGATCGTGAAGATTCAGTATCAGCTGTTAGTTTCTTTATGTTAATATTTTAAGTCTATGTTTGGTTCTGCTGGATTCGAGTTTCAATAAGATGTTTGGTAGAGAGAGACAAAAAATGACTAAATTGTAGTACCTATTCACCTTCTCTCTTAAAATTCATATTGAGGTTCTAGGCTCCAAATTGCAACCATGTTTCTTTCAAGTAGGAGTCGGGGGGATCTTAACTGCAATTCAAGGGCTAGTTTCTCATTATGACTGCCAAGGAAGATGTCTTCATTTGGGTCATTGCCTCTCTATTCAACCAGCTATTTCAGTCAATTCAATTGTGCATCCAAACACAGCCTAAATTATGCTTTTACTCTGCATTCGCGTGGATGCATGAGCTGTCTAGACATCTGTGTTCTGGACTCTTGATTTAAAAATAAATAAATAAATAAAACGATTGTGTAAAAGAACTTTCTGTTCTGATGGAAACCTGATACTTTCTCATTTACATCGATCTTCTGTAGATATGCTGATGCAAGTGGAGCTGGCATGGATGTCTATGAATTTGTTAGTTTCTTTTTCTTTTCTTTTTTTTTCTTTTTTTTTCACTCTAACGAATGCGTACCTTGAGAATTTGGTTGATCACTTCAATTTAAGCATGTTTTGATCTCGAAGATCTTTGATTGTAGGTTAAAGCCGCAGGAAAATTCAAGGAAACACAACGCACGGATGGGGTTTCTACATCAGATATTATAATGAGGATACTTAAGGACTACAATCAGTATGTAACGCGAAATCTAGCCCGTGGATATTCAAGGAAGGACCTTGGTGTGAGCTATGTGAAGGCACGAAAAGATGCATTTTTTATTATCTTGTCTTCTAGTAAATAGGGGATGCATGCATTTCAGTAAGATGCACATGGACCTTGTTGATAGCCCATTTCTGCCTTCAAACTCTTGGGCCCTCCCTGTGCCGATTTTGCCTGTGATTTCTCATTGAAAGCACTGATCTGACTTGTGGCTTTCTTGCTAACAGGAGAAGCAGCTGATAGTGAACATGGGGATAACCAAGTTGCGTGAGAAAGTGAAGGAGCATCAGGAAAAGGTAGGTAAAGCTGTTTGGAAATTAGCAATCTAAAATACAGTTTTATTGGTCAAATATCAGACAAGGACAAGGTATCTAATGGCCATAAGAGATTATAGAACTAGTTTACTGATGTGCCAGTCTGTACAAATGGACCCCTCTTTGATTGATCTAGACCGTTGACCTGATGGACTCGACTAAAAGGGGGAGTCCCCAAAAGTCTTCCATACTGAAAGATCTTAGCCATCCAACTATTTGCTTTTTTCCGCACCATTTCTGTTTTTATTCATTTATTTATTTTTTAAATTTTTTTTTAAAATCATAACCATCTGCTTTTATCTAATACTGTAAGAGAAATTATAGGACTCAGAATGGCATCCTGATGTTCCCAGTCTGTAGTAATGGTGCCGATGTTTCATATATCCAGACCAGTGACCTGATGGGCCCACTGCGGACTGGGGATGCCCTGGATTGGAAGATTCTAGCCATCCAATTATCTTCCTTACCTATTTTGCAGATGCTTTGTAGGCCACTGATTCAAGGATTGGAATCTACTGACATGGGAGATTTTTGGGGCATCCCTATCCATGGCAAGGCCTATAGGGTCAACAATCTGGAACAATGAAACATGGGCCCCATTTTTGTGGCTAGGCATATCCATGTCCTGATGCTTCAGGACCCTATAAGTTGTCATGACTGGAATCATTCAGATGCATGCTTTCTTATTTATAGTGGAGTTTTTCTTCCATCCTAAGCATGTTTTTTAAACCAGGTTTTCCTGTATGGGGTCGTACTGCACTGGTTCAGGCCCGTATCGGGGTGATGCACCTCTATTGCCCATGGACGTTTGTATCGGTTGATATGTACTGGTATCAGACGATACGTCAAACCATGCTCCTAGGATATGTTGGCGATACAAACAAAAAGCTCAATGCTACATAAACAGTGTCGAAAATGTATGAGACATCACAAATAACCGTTCGCACCTTTCAATTGTTTGCAGTTGCATACAGTGGCAAAGACAGCTGGTATGCATCATGGCGAGTGGGTAGAGAATGCAGATCGCTGGGTCGCAGGTTTTCTTGAGAAGTTTGAAGAAGGGTGCCATATAATGGTGAGTCGTTGGAGTTGAATCTTATAACAGTACAGACGGCCATCATGGTTTGCTCTGTTGTCCTTTCTTGAAACGTGAGGGCCAAGATCAATAGGGCAGGTCGAAACTGCAATGCTGGGCACAATGTGACTTGATTCCAGGACCTCAGTGGCAATCAGGGAAATGGTTTTTCAACACATGATGAGAATGGATTTGGTGGGTGCTCTGCTATTTTTGTCTGCCGTTTAAATAATTTCTTCCTTTTTTTTCTTTTTTTTTTTCCTTTTTTCAGGAAACTGCCATTAAAGATCGAATTCAAGAGAGCCTGAAGAGGCAACAGTCCAAATCAATGACGAACCTTCTGCAAGAACCAGAGTCATCTTGAGATTCTCAACCGCTTTTGTTCAATGACAAACCTTCTGCAAGAACCAGAGTCATCATGAGATTCTCAACTGCTTTTGTTGAACGCTGCCTGTTTACATAACCGAGTGACAGTCGGTATTCTTTTCTCACTGTTCTCTTTTATCTTCTACTAGAATTGGTGGTGTTGCTTCCACCGAAAATGGCATACACTCTACTACAGCAGTACAGTGACAACTGTAAGTTTGCTGCTTAAATATTTTTTTCTTGAAGTGTAAACTATATTTTTTTTTGAAGTGTAAAACTATATTAGAAACAGTAAAAACAATCAGACGAATATCTCCAATATCCAAGGTTTGGATGGCTGTAGAAGCCACATTTCTCCAATTTATTCATTATTTGATACGTGCTTCTACTTATTAAAATGGTGGATTAGATCTCTCTCTCTCTCTCTCTCTCTCTCTCTGTGATGCAGTCAGCTTTGTGATGAGAGTACTCATCACACTGATGGGTGGATTAGATTGCACACACATGTGCTACTTTGACACGTGCATAGTGTGTAAATAGGCTCTCTTACATGTGTGTGGCCTAGAAGACCCCATTTAGTTGCTAAAATCATTAGTATATACTGTATAAAAAACACCCAGATCCATAGCTCAACTGGCAGACTGAGTGGAGATACCTCGTTTCAACACTTGAGGTCTTGGTATCGATCCCTAGTGGGGGTGGCTAACATGGAGTGTGTGTACTGACATGTGTGTGTACTAACAAGCTAACCCACCCCCCCCAAAAAAAAAAAAAAAAAAAAAAAAAAAAAAAAAAAAAAAAAAACTGTATAAAAGTACCAAAACTAATTGAACCCAACATGAACCTCTACCCAAACCCGTATATACCTGTATTTTAACCAGGTCCAAAAGGTGAGAATCAAACCCAACCCCGTTAAAGTCCAGGTCTTAGGAGCCACAAGAGTTTTGGATAAGGCTGATATTTGTGTTCTCTTCATCCATGTCCGAGTGACTTTATCAACAGGTTGGATGACAAATAAACATTACAGTGGACCCTATAAAGGTCCATTATCCATGCTGTGGTGGGATTTCACCACCTGTGGATACTCGAACCCTTGACCGGATGTTGAAACTCCTGACAGTCTACCACCGGAGCAAGAGTAAGGATAGGCTCCGCTTCAGGTCTGCTTGATATATGAGTTCGTGGCTAGGTTTATTAGGCAATCTGCTTCCAAGAAAGATGGATCCACCATATGGACCCGGTCCTTCCCTGCCAATGGCATCTATTCAAGGTAGCATATTAGATGAGAGCCCTGGAGCCACCAAGGTGTGTGGGACCCCTGACTATGGGTTCACAGTGATGTATGTACCTTAAATTGACACTGTCTAACCATTTCGAAAGCTCATTTTTTTAGCGTCATCCAAAAAATGAACCATATCCAAATCTTATGTGGACAAGTGATTGAATCCTCGCCATTAAAAACTTCATGGGGCCACCAAAATGTTTATTTGCTATCCAACATGTTGATAAGGTCACAAAGATAGGGATGAAGAGACCACAAAAATATCAGCTTGATCCAAAACTTGTGGCCCATGAGAAGTATTTAATGGTCGATTAACACTGTTTCTTGTATTATGGCCACCATAGATTTGGATCAGTTTCATTTTTTGGATCATGCCCTAAAATGAGCTTTGATTAATATACTAGTTTTGTATCATGGAGCACTTGAGATTTGGATGTCCCTTAAATGAGATTAACATTGTTTCCTGTATTATGGTACACCTAAGATTTGGATCTATTTTAATTTTTGAATCATGGCGTGGATGTAGTCACGTGCATCACAGTGACCCAGTCAGGTGTCCCACCCACCTCACAGTGATCCGCTCCATCGTATCTGTAAATCAATCGAAAGCATGACCGAACGATGAGACACCTCATTGAAACGATGAGACACCTCATTGATGGGCCCAATTGAAGGTGCAATTTCTTCTCGCATCGGATTTTGTCTCATCTGGAAGTGGCCAATGGTAACAATTGAAGGTGCAATTTCTAGATGTGGCCAATGGTAGCAGATGCACAGTGATAGATAAAACCTAACAGAAGTAATAGCTTTTTTCAAAGATCGGTAGTGGGTCCTCTAAATTAAATAAGAGGAGCCCTCCAAAAATAGGCGTATGCCGCTATGTGCGGCGAGCACACGGTATTCTTTAGTAAAAGGCGAAAGAATAGTTCGCTTTGTGCTCACCGCGCGGCTGCGTGATTTTCCTACCTCCCGTCCCAGCATTTTTGGAGGAGCTGGGAAGATGGGACTCCGTATCTGCTTACCGATGTGGGACTATTCTTCCTACCCTAACTATAAACAAGATCGAGCACGTGCCACGCGTGTAAGGGATCGCATACGATCATCCCGCGGCACCAGATTCATTTGTCTAGTCCTCAATCCTAGCCGGTCCACACATCAAGTAAGTGCTACATTCATGTTGATGTTGAGAGCCTAGTGTTGGTTATCAATTATCATTTTCTAGCCGTCCATTTCTTCGATCATGCGTGACCCACCTGATAAATAGACGACCGGGATGTTTGTGTTGCCACATCAAGTCAGGCTCATCGCATATGTTAATTTCTCAAAATCTCTTTACTGGAAATTTCGAGATGATCATCCAGGAGCGGGCCATCATAGATGGGACACACTAGAACCTTTATCGTACTGAGTAAACTCTTTTAGGCACACCTAGAATGTATGTAGTTTATCCACGCCGTCCATCCGTTTTTCCAGATCATTTTATGGGTTGAGCCCGAAATGGAAGCATGCCAAAAGCTCAAGCGGACCACGCCACAAGAAACAGTGGAAATAATGATTTCCACCGTTGAAATTTTCCTACGGCCCACAGTGATATTCATTTGTCATCTAACCTGTTTATAAGATCACGCAGACATGGATGAAGGGAAAACACAACTGTCAGCTTGATCAAAAACTTCTGCAGCCCCCAAGAATTTTCAACGGTAGATGTTCAATTCACACTCTTTCCTGTGGTGTGGTCCATTTGAGCTTTGGATATGCTTCATTTTTGGGTTCAGGACCTAAAATTATCAATTAAAATGGATGGACAGAGCGGTTAAATTACATCAATCACGGTGGGCCCCACAGAGTTTACTTACGACCTCATTCCACTGCCCCATGCCACGTGCACGGTTGCGCTTGAGGGAGAGCGGTCTCATTCCACTACACATGGCATATATGTAAACAAATCTAGACCATTCAAACAGTGGTCCCCATCGTGGATCAAGCATATGCCGAAAATCTCATTTATTGGACGACCCCAGCCATCAAATGAAAAGCTAAAAGGTAAAAAGGTTAGTTGTCCCCATTAATAGCCGGTATCAGATGGTCGAGAGATACTCCAATCATGGCGGCTTTTAGGCATCTGTTCCATACACGGTGGCCGCTAAATTCCCTTCTCAAGTCTTGAGAGAAACGCCGTAGCAGTGTGGAGCCCACCATGCTGTATATGTGAATCTACTCCGTCCATCAGGTGAAGACCCTTATTTTAACCGTAAATATAAAAGATCATCCTGATAGAAACCTCTAATAGGCTAAGCCAATGGGAAAATTGCAAACTTGATGCTAAAACCTCCAAGTTCACGTGGTGTGGCCCACATGGATTTTTGGATGATGATAATTTTGTTTATTCTCTTCTTCTTGATGAGTTTCACCTGATTAACAGGTTTGATGAAAGATACATACCATGTTGGTCCCCAAAACAGAAACCTATGATTGCCGTTACGTCTCGTTGTTCCCTGTGGTGTGGCCCACTGAAATTATGGATAAGACTGATTTTTTTGGATTAGGCTCTGAATCGAGGATAGAACCTGATGGAGAGAGTGGATTTTACATATTCAACGTGGTCCACATAAAGCTTTTTGTTATATATATTCACGCACTCACCCCACCACTAGCCATACATAGCTTAAAACAGAGGCATGGCCTAGAGTCAACCAACGGGCCTGGGTCTAAACCCAAATTCAGCCCAGCCCATTTTCCCCTACCTCCAAATACGTGACACGTGTCACCCATGCAAAAAAAAAAAGATAAGGCATTGGGTTTGAAAGGAGGTTGTTAGCGGGGTTATGATCGAATTTTTTCTTTCCGTTTTTTCCAGTTGACCCAGGCTCATGGCGTGTGTGGCTAATTCCATAGGCCTGAGATGGAACGGGAGCCCATCCAGGCCGCCGGATTGTTTCAAGGGCAAGATAAGTGAAGACAGACTACCACAAAACTACCATCCCACGGCTCATATCTACTTCTCACAGTCACCATGTTCAAACACTTCATTGCAAGGTATGATCTCTCTCTCTCTCTCTCTCTCTCTCTCTCTCTCTGCGTACCGTTGCAGATCAATGATCAGCAATCACTTGGTACACATATGAATGGCCCAGATCTTAAGAGTGGGTCCGACCTATGTATGGCCCTACAACTTCATTGGCTTATAAGCCATCTAAAGTATGACCCACAACTTCATCGGTTTAATTTGGGTAATGACCATGATAGGTGGACAATTTCCGGGTGCATGAGTATAAACCATCATACTCGGCTAAAGTACCAAAGGCTTTACTGTTATTATCTTGCCATGTATTTTGCGATTGTAAAAAAAAAAAAAAGAAAAAAAAAAAAAAAGGAAAGATCACAAGAGTTTGCACGTGTGGTCATTGCCATATGTTCGAGCTGTGTGGGGCCCACTCCATTGGATGCTTACCCCTATGGTAGGCCTAGATACCAAAATGCAGCCTGATTCATAGCTCTGGTGGCCCATTTCACTGAGAACGATGGCGGGAGACTGAGGAGGGAACATCCACCGTAGAAACTTTCACATGAAATGTGGGGCCCAGCATGTGGTGTTTATGTTATCCAACTCATTCATCAGATGAACCCAACTACTCTGAGGGGACCCACGAAACTCAAGCCATTCAGAAGTTAGAATCTCCCTGCCTGTTCAGAGCTGCTAGCTTCTAAATCGTCAAGGTTTGGAAGCTTCTGACCTTTAGATGAGTGGCCCAAACAAAGACGTACGGTCAGGGAGAGAATCCATTTTCCAAGGGAAATAGTTCAACAGTCAAAAGGGTTGAAATTTTCCAACGTGAGAGACGTCTTGGTTTTCTATGGACAGGATGAGCCCATCATATATATGAACGGTCTGGATCATTTAAACAAGTCTCCAGATGTACGGAATGGTGGACGTAGCAAACCGTACGTCTGTGGGTGAGCAGGACCGTATGGTTCCTCACTCTGACATACATGCCATCTATCTCTCGAGAAATTATACGTACGTGGCCCCCATCCTCGAACATTATACACGTGTTTGCAGTTCTGACTACTGGGGCCGGCATTTTAGGTAATCCTAACCGTTAATCTAATGTCCCCACAGGCAATGGACTGCTTATACTCGAACCTTTCTATTTGCAGCTTTAAGATGGACGGTTAAGAAGAGAAATACAACTACAGTCCACATTCAACTAAAAGAAATCCTAATAATGGACGCTTGGATCTTCCCGTGCATAAACTTTTTTGGGCATGCACCACCCTCGATGATACACAAGAGACGAATGGTGTGGATTAAAAGAGAAGGTCCCACTTGTGAAGATTGAATGGGGTAGTTTCTCAGGCAGTGCATGACGCTCGATAAAAAGCACTTAGAAATTACACACGTGGCATGCATTAAAGTTAAACAGGCTAAACTGTGGGACCCACGGTAATTGAATCGAAGTCCCAAAATCAGATTGATTGAATAATCCAAACCTCTGATTCACGGACACTTATTGAAATGGGACCATTGGATATTTTTCATTTTTAACCGTCCAATAAATGTCCACCAATCCCATAGGCAGATTATGGAATAAGCATAATCTTTTTATTCTGATACGTCTAATCTGATACCATATTTTTTACAGTTCAATTTGACTTACCTGTATGCCACACGTATGCAATTTCTAAGTAGTTTCTAAGTGCATGCGTATCATCTATCAATCTTCCAGAGTATTAAAGTTCTCGTTGCGAAGACAATGGCCCCCATGTATAATTAGTAAAGTAGACAGTGTCTTTTAGGGTAATTAGTTTTTTCGCGGATGGGAAGGCGATTTTAGGGTACGGACGGACCAAAATACCCTCAGGTTAAGGTACGAAGCAGGTGAAAAAGGAGGGTTATTTTCGTCCGAAATAGGTTCTCCGTACAGTCGGTGCTCTATTTTGGTTATCTAAGTTTGTGGTCGGTCGCGTTCGGTCGAATAAGTGAAAAGTCGTGCCTATAGTAAAAAATTTCCCCCAAAATCCCTCGTGGTCGTCATCTGTTTACTAATCCCAAACGTGTGGGAGCCATGTGCATCCACACGTAGGCACACCTGCCAATGTGGAGCACCTGTGATCTGAGCTTTCCATCAGGTGGGATATACTGTTTAGATGCTCCGATCTAAAAATCATGCCATTTCACCCCCTAACTTAGGTTTCAGCATACAAAAAAATCTGACGGCCAGAAAATATTGCTTTAACGGTCAGATCACTTTCTAAATTAATATGGACAATATGAAGAGAGAAACGGCCAAATTTTGAGGCAACATATATAAGAAGCTTCCAACCATATGGAAGGCTTCGAGCACGTGTTTCACAGTGGCACGTGTAATTGCGTGCGGATCACCATGGCCCCACACACGTGAGGAGTTAGCTGTCGTATTTGCCGCTCAAAGGTCAGTTTTTAAGATTCATTTCCCGTCACTATCCGTTAACAGGGGTGAAGATAGAAATAAAATCTCATGAATTTCAACGCCTATTTGTGTCCGTACAATCTCAAACCAAAATGGGAGGACTCTTCCAAGATCAGGAACAAATCTCTCCTCCCATTTCTCCATGCCTTCTGCTTCTGCAATTATATGTTTTTCACCCCTTCCACCTCCCAAACGCTCCAATGCAGTCATCAGAAAACATCGAATTTCGGCATCTGGATTCAGGAAAACCCGCGTACCAATACCCATATCTTCCCATGGCTTCTGGGTCTCATCTGAACAGCCCCAACCAAGAGGAATTGCTGCGCCCGCGAGAGCTTTCAGGCCTGGGAATCGGTTTCTGCATGTGGGTGGCGATGAAAATCGGTCTTTTCGTCGGATTCGAGTGAATTCTGTGGGCGCAGACAGGGGAGGCACTTCCGTTGGATTTCAAACAGTGAGTGGTGGTTTTTTATATTCAGTGAAGTTTGGGTTTATGAGATTTCATTGTTTGAATGCTTAGATTGAAATGAATTACGCGATTGATTGTTGACACATGGACCTATAAGTGACCCAATCCATTAATCTGATGGACCCCACTCTGCTTGGACCATGCTCCAAAAGTCTCCCAATGCGACTAGCAAATAGATGATTAAGGAAAAATATAGCAAGTGGCCCGCATTCAATGAAAAAGGGTCACAGCTTGTTTTTTGGACTATGGTTAATCCAAACTAGGCCCATGAGATCGATGGTATGGATCACTTTACCACAGGGCCGGCTTAGGATTTAATGGGTAGACATTTGCCAGGTTGTTGGGATACTGCATTTGGCTGTTTCACTCGGGATCATTCTCGCCATGGATAAGTTTCTCAAGCAAGCATTTGTAGCTGCAGCAATCAAGTTCCCAAGCGCTCTCTTCGGAATGTTTTGTGTATTCTCCGTTTTGTTGGTTTTGGATTCCGTTGCCTCGTCTGCTGCAACGAGTTTGATGAATTTCTTTGAGCCGGCGACTCTGTTTATTCAGAGGTGGCTTCCTCTTTTTTATGTTCCGTCATTGGTGGTGTTGCCTCTGGCAGTAAGGGATATCCCTACAGCTTCGGGACTCAAGATCTGTTGCATCCTAGGTATTGGATTCTTCAATGGTTTCATTTCATTCAAGGACTGTTCAAATGACAGATTTTGATTGAAATGCGATGTTACACTATTAGGCAGTGTTCATATGAACTTTTGAATTGAATTGCAATTAGTATTCGAGTAGAGATTAAATGATCCAATTAGAATAGTCTTCCTCAGCATTCGTGATGAGGAAGTACACCTCCAATTGCAGTTACAAGCCTTTAATGTCCAATTGAAAATAATGTAATTGTAATTGGATACTCCAGAAATTCAAATTGATCATTTCTACTTAACTGAATTAATGGTCATAATTCAATTCGATAGTGCATCCTAACGCAGCCCACAAGTATAATTTTGATTGGGTTTTCTTTCGTGTGCTAATGGACTCCATTTTCTTCTTGTTTTTCTGCAGTTGTTGGGTGGTTGGCCTCACTTTCTGTCGCAGGCTACACGGCCTTAACTGTAAGAAAGATTGTAAAGACAGAAATGGTAGCTGCTGAGCCAATGACAAAACCTTCACCATTTTCAAGCGTGGAGGTGTGGACTTGGACAGCCATTTTCATTTTATCATTTGCTCTCGCATTCTTGTCCCCAACGGCACTTGGGACGACCGCAATGACGCGGCTTCCTTTCTTACTTGCTGCCACCGTCTTAGGATATATGGTCGGTTCTGGGTAATGCACTCCATCCATTTATCAAATAGGAGCAGACAACACCACAATTTGCATTTCGACAAAACACAGTTACATTCTTGGATTTTGCTTGGCAGGTTGCCTTCCAATGTCAAGACAGTCTTCCATCCGATCATTTGCTGCGCTTTATCTGCAGACGTAGCAGCGTTAGCTTTTGGGTATTTCTCCCGATCTGGAATGGATGCTATTCTAGGTTTGCCACCCACTTCTATTCCTGTATCCTTTTGTTCGATCATAGATTGAATCGTTGCCTATTGTTTTTCATGGCCACATGAACATTTTCAATCTATAGGCTGCATCAAATGACACTGTACTCCAAACTGTTCTTTCCATGGGCTGTTTTAATCTCGGTAGAAATTCACAAAATGCATCTCCTAAATTCAAAAACTTTTCTCCCAAATAAGAATATTGAAAGTTCTTTTTCCTCTTCCTTTTCATCTGCAAGTCATCCTACTACTAATTAAAGAGGCAATGATATGTAGCGATACTAGGAAGTTAATAGAAAAATGATGGAACCGATCGATCGCATGGATATTGCTTAAGGTATATCTTGTTTGATTTGGATGCCTAAAGATATCGGGTAAATATCCAAATGGCTCGCCATGTTGAGGCATATCCCTCTAGAACATGAAATCCATAAACCATGTAAATAATGCCTGAACTTAGATGAGAATATGAGAACCCACCCATGATTCAATCACAAACTGAAAATGGTCATTGTCGTCGTCATCATCACATAGCCAAATTCATTGGAGTTCAAAAAAATATATTGATCTTTTACATTTCCACTGCATTTCGAAAAGTAATGCCCTGAGTTTTCATGCAGGGGACTACCTCACCAAAGTGTCATCAAATCCCGGAGCTGGTGATATCCTGATGGGATTCTTGGGATCTGTCATTATTTCTTTCGCCTTTTCCATGTTTAAACAGAGGAAGGTAAGCCATATTTTCTAATATTGCATGGAATTTAAATGTTGTATGTGAAGACTGCTTCATCTCATATGTCGAAAATTGCTGTGGTTCATGGAGAAGGTTTATCATTTCAATGACATGTTTGTGTTTGGTTGTAGCTCGTCAAGAGGCATGCAGCAGAGATATTTTCATCTGTGATAATTTCAACGATTTTCTCTTTGTATTCAACTGCGATTATAGGGCGAGTAGTTGGATTAGAGCCATCTTTGACCATATCAATTCTTCCAAGATGCATAACCGTGGCATTAGCCCTCAGCATCGTGTCGTTGTTTGATGGTACACTCCCTCTTGACATCAACATGTAAAAATTCTCCTGTTATGTCATGAGCATACATCTCCTTTTACACTTGCTTAACCATTCAGTCCGCGTTTGGATGCACAAGCGAATACAATTCTGTTTTGGAACATAAATAAATTGTGTTCCCTTGCAATTATAATGACAAAGTAGTTCCCAAAATTGCCACAATGGAATTGTAGTTTGGAGCTCAGTTCCTTCATGTGCATGCTAAGTGAAGGTGATTACAATTTGCTTTTTCCACTTTATTTCACTGATTATTGCAAGTCAATTTGAAAGTGCATCCAAACGCACCCTAAGGCTGCATTTTAGATGCACTATTGCATTGAGTTGCAATTAGGCCCATGAAGTGGACAGAGAGAATGTAATAACATTACTTCTAAATTGGACAGAGAGAATGTAAATGTAATTCAAGTGATAGTTCCTCGTTATGAACATAGTTCTAAAACAAGGTGAGTCAACTTGAAACTCGACCGAGTCAACTCGATTCGGTGGGATTTTGAGCCAAGTCTAATAGAAACTCACTGAGTGGCCTGACTCGGTAAGGTTTTGACAAGACTTGCTAAGTCCACTCGAAAACTCAGCTGACTATGACTCGTGACTCGACCAAGCCACTAGCCCATCTGTTGCGGTTGTTTTAAAAACTAAAAATTGCTTTTTAAACAAAGAGGCAATCTCATCTGTAAAAAAGACAAGGTGCTACCAATAAACAACCATTTGCAGTTGTGTATTGTTGGGGTTTTTGATGATTTTATCAGTTTTCAACAGTTCTAGATACATTTAAATAAAAAATAAAAAATCAGTTATTAAAATGTTGGGTCCGGTAAAGTCGAGCTCTCGTGTTTTTGAACTATGATTATGAATACTAGGAAATGTCATTAATCATTCCCTAAGTCTCATAGGTTTGATCATGTAGAATCTAACTCCATTTCTCTTCGAGCAAAGCATATGAAATAAATTAGATTGATTTTTATTTTATTTTTTTAAATCAAAAGCATTATGTGAAATCTTTGGAATTTTTTCCCTCTTCCTCTAATTTGATAACATATGCTTGATTGAACTGACAGTTTGCAATTAGATTTTACATACAAGCTTGTTCTTATCTTTCATTTCTATTTTTCATTATCCTAATAACGATCGAGTCATTTTTCTAACAAGATTCCTTTTGTTTTCTAGGTGCCAATCCGTCTCTCACTGCAGCTGTAGTGGTACTAACAGGCCTAATCGGGGCGAATTTTGTGCAAGCAATGCTGGATAAGCTTCGCTTGTTCGATCCCATTGCTCGAGGAATAGCAACAGCTTCAAGGTATGAGTTCGAATTCTACAGAAATGCTATCTCTTTGCTCTGCTAAGGCCCTTCTCTCTTTTTGGAGATGGGTTTCATTTGCCATGCATTAATGCCGAGTTTGGATATAAAACTGAATTGAATTGCAAAAAAGCATCTTTGAGATGAGGATACGAATTCCATTGATGTTGATCTACATGTATTCCAATTCCAACTCGTCCACATTGGTTACAGTGTTCATGGACTAATGTTGGCTTTTCGACATTTGTTACAGTGCTCATGGACTGGGGACAGCGGCATTATCAGCAAAGGAACCCGAGGCTCTTCCATTCTGTGCCATTGCTTATGCATTGACAGGCATATTTGGGTCATTGCTTTGCTCGATTCCAGTAGTGAGACAAAGCTTGGTTTTGATTGTTGGGTGAGAATCAATCATGGTTTCCCATACGCCAATGAAGATTTCGGGTACTGAGTCAGTCGCCATGTGTTCTTTGAGTGACATTTCTGCCCGTAATGCATCAAACGGCATTTTCGACTGTTTGGTACCACTAAGAAAAATCACTATGGGAACCTTCAAGAACAAAACCATGGCAGGAGTGTTTGTTTTTCTCTCTCTGTTTTTTTTTTTTTCCTTTTGACTCAGTGACTCGGATCGAGTTGTGAGTTCCTAGTTGAGTCGCCCTCTCGACTGAGTCTGTCGACTAGGACGAGTCGCATCCGACTCAGACAAGTCGTTAACGATTCTGGAGAGAGTAGAGAAATGCACAGACGTGAAGGGCATTTTGATCAGATGAATAATAGGATTCTCACCCCACGGCTGGGTAATCCATACCGTTGGTCAGTCGGGTCCCACTGCGGGTGGACAAACGTACTGAAATTCAATCAATTAAAACATTCTAGCAACGAACCTTGAACCTTTTTGTCGTTTGAAGGCCTATCGTTGTTGTCTCTCTCTTTTTGACCGTCTATTTGCAAACCGCAAATAGCAAGTTGAGAAGCGTCTTGTGTAGGAGATTTTGGCCATCTGTACCGGGGCCCATCAGGACAATGGTCCAGATCACTAAATGTGGGCCCCGACTTGTCGGTCTTTCGATCATTTGTCAAAGCATCTCAATGGCATGGATTAGAAGCCCAGCGATCAGATAAATAGATTTCGGTTTTTGAAATTGGCAACGAGAGAGACCCGATGGGGTACGACGATCTTCCTTTGCTATTATCACGAGGGGGACATGGCATGTGCAACGCACGTGGAATGAGAATGGGATAGAAAGAAAAGGAGTGGAGAAATTTGGAGGAGAGAGGAAGAGAGAGATTGGAGTTCTCTACAACACCTAAGTCCGTAAGATTCACCATGCTGTAATTGTAAAATCCACATCCCCTTCATCAAATTTTATACTTGATGATAGGCATCGAGGTTTTTTTTAAAAAAAAAAAGCTAGATCCATGGCACAAATGAGCCACATCATATGGAACAATGTAAATGTGATCTTGACATAGATTTATGTATGGGGCCACCATTTCATCAATCCATTAATCAAGCCCAACTCATCGTGACAAAGAGGATAAAAAAAAAAAACATTGGTTAAAATATTCAAGCTAGCCATACCATGTGTGTTGCAAAAAACATCCACACATGACTGAGCTAAAACTATAAAAGAAAATAGCCAAACAAAAAGTTAAATGGCAAAATAAAAAAAAAATGAGACACAGGAGTCATGAGGATTTACGTAGTTTAGCTATATGCCTACTCCATAAGACAACAATACGTATATTTCTTCCTTATTAAAATAAAAAATATTATAAGACTTTCCTCTCTTCCACTTAGAGAGCACATAACTTTAAGCCTAACAAAACTAGGCTTCACACGTGAGTTATAAAGGAAAGAAGAGAACCGTAAGTACGTAAGGATCAACATAAGAGGGAGAAAAGTCTTTACATGAGAAGACGTGTAGTGCACGTCACTGCCTCAATATTCTCCCATTTGAAGACCAATTTATTGTTGTAAAATAGATGTCTTAAGTCTTGGTTCACCGTGATGCTCGACCAGTCAACGGATTGCCTCGACTAGTCGAAGGTCCCTTCGACTGGTCGAAGATAGTTCGACTCAAAATCCAACAATGGTGTATTTGGAAATTCTGGGATGCTCGACCAGTCGAATGGGTCCTTCGACTAGTCAAAGCCCTGGCTCAACTAGTTGAGGGTTACGCAGACGGTACGCAGTTTATGCGCGGACTGCATAGATTCAAGGCGGTTTCTAGGAAGATGCGTAAGTGGGGTTTCCTCATCTATAAATACGAGTCCCTATGGCCATTCTCAGTAATGCTAAGGCATTCTAAAGGGTGTAGCAAAGATGAGATTCAAGGTTGTTCGAATCGAGTAAGTTTCTTCTCTTTGTAATTTCTATTTTCATAGTGAAATTTTGTCGCTTTATGCTGTGATTTTTTCCCGAAAGAGTTTTCCATGTTAAATCTTTGTGTTTTCTTGTGTTTACTTGGTGTCATTGGTTGCTATCCTAGATCCATATCTGTGTGATTCTGCAACACAATTTTCAACAAGTGGTATCAGAGCTATCATTGGGGCACAGATCTAAATCTGCAGGATTAGCAATAATGGTAAGCACTAGAATTGATATTGAGAAGTATTCACAGAAAAATAACTTTGAGTTATGGAAGATCAAGATGATCAGTTCCTTAATCAAGCAAGGCGAAGATAGTGCTCTCGAGGAGCGAACGTCTACTATGACTGATGATGATTGGAATACTCTTGATAAGAAAGCCTTATTATCGATCCGTTTATGTCTCACGGATGAGGTTTTCTACAATGTCATGAGGGAGAAAACTACGGCTAAATTATGAGAGAATTTAGAGAATATCTATGTGAAAAATCCCTCTGAAAATCACCTACACTTGAAGCATCAGTGGTATAACTTCAAGATGACAGAAGGTAGAGATCTGGAGGCTCACATCAGCAACTTTAATAAATTGGTTTACAAATTGCTGGATATGGAGGAAGTGATGAAAGATGAGGAACAAGCATATATGTTGCTGAATTTTCTTCCGGCATCGTATGAGTCATTCAAAGACACAATATGCACCATGAATAAAACCCTAAGTGTCGACACCGTTGTCTCAGCCCTTCAAGGGAAGGCCATGAGAAAACTTAATGGCGACATAGGAACATCTTCTAATGCACTGCTTACGAGAGGCAGGAATTCTGAACAAGATACAGGATCATCAAGTTCTAGATCTAAATCCAAGGGCAAGGGCAAAAGAAAGGTAAAGTACTGGAATTGTGGGATGGAAGGACATATGAAGAAGGATTGTACGAATCATAAATCTAAGAGAAAAGAATCTGAGGCTTCATATAGGGAGGCCAATCTGGCATGTCAGATGGATCGAGTGGATGTGATGGTGATGTTTTATCTATGTCTACGATCAGACACTTTTACGATGATCGTAAGGGTGAATGGATTTTAGAGAAGGGGCATCTTTTCATATGACTTTTCATCGGAGTTGGTTCACCAACTACATGGAGTGTGATGGTCGACAGGAATTTATGGGCAATGACGGTGCCTGTAATGTTGTGGCTGTTGGTGGGTACGTGTCAAGATGTTTGATGGGACAGAGCGTATCCTGACTGGGGTGTGGCACGTTCTTGACATGAAGAAGAGTCTGATTTCTCATGGTGTACTTGAGGCAAAGGGCTGCAAGTTCACAAGTATTGATGGTGCTCTTAAAGTATCTAAGGGGGCACGGGTAATCATGAAAGCACAATGACTCAATAACATATACAAGTTGATTGGGAGCACTTCAAAAGGTGGAGCTGCAATGGTTGTAGCGGATTCCACCTCTGCGTGTGTGTGGCGTGTTGGGCATAGGACAGGGCATGAAGGCTGAGACACGCAAACTGAGATACAGAGCAGGTGAAGCAGCCACCTGTGAGAATAAATATACGGCATAATCGCAAGATATCGGCGGGGTACATGGACGACTCAAATATCACACGGGATTCGTCCTCTATTCACATGGCTCTAGGTGAGACTATAGGCGATGTGATGGACTCGTTGTACCAGATTGACACATGAGAGCTGGTGGAGCTTCTAGTGGGCCAGGAAGCTGTTGGATGCAGATGGATCTTCAGGAGGATACAACATGGATACAGAGCGAGGTTGGTAGTGAAGGGTTATACTTATAGAGAAGGGATCGACTTCTCAAAGATATTTGCGCCACGGTATAACAAGTGTTTATTAGATTCGTGATTGGCGTTGGTTGCCAATGCGATCTTGAGCTGGAAAGGATGAATGTGGAGTCTACACTTCTGCACGGGAAATTGGAAGAGCATATCTACATGAAGTAACTAGAGCAATTCAAAGTTAAAAGGGTTGAGAAAAAGAGTTTGCAGGAGGTCGTGGTACGACCTGTTGCCTAGGCAGTGGTTTGATTCCTTCATGGTGAGTCAGGAATTGTATGCTGATGACATGTAGATCGTCAATTATGACATGTCTGAAATTAATGTACTGAAAACTCGGTTAAATGGGACATTCAAGATGAAGGATCGGGGGGCTGCAAAGATGGTTCTCTACATTGAGACTTTTTTTTAGGGTTAGCTTGTTAGTACACCCCACTGTCAGTTCACACTTCACTATTAGCCACCCCCACTAAGGAATCGATATCAAGACCTCAGTGTTGAAACGAGGTATCTTTCACTCGATCTACAACTTGAGCTATGGATCCGGGTGTCATTGAGACTGAAAGAGAGATGAGCAGGTTTTGGTAATCACAGGTAGAATACCTTATGTAGATATTGATGAAGGATGTGATGGACCAGGAAAAGCAGGAGAGCGTTCCCTACACGTCTCTCCTCAAGTTTTCCTCAGGACATGTCCCAAAACAGATGAGGAAAAATGGAATATGTCTCATGAGCCTTATTCGAATGCGGTTGGCAGTGCATGCCATGGTCTATATTAGACCAGTTATGTTACAGGCTATCGCTATTGTGAGCAAATACCCCGGCAAGCAATATTGGGTGGCAATGAGATGGTACAGAAGACTACGTCTTACTTTTGGAAAGACATGGACAAAGTTGGTTAGGTATGTGGATTCAGATTACACAGGCAGTATGGATTTCAGAAGGTCGACTTCAGGTAACTCGTTTGTACTAGTGAGTGGAGCAATTAGATGGATGTCCATGTTATCCGACAGATGCTTGTGGAAGGAGGCATAACTCTGGAGAAGATTCACACCAGCTTGAATCTGGAAGACATGATCACCAAGGTCGTTCTTGTAGAGAAGTTCAAGTTCTATGCGACTTCTCTAGGCTTGGCGTGGCATAAAAGAAGGACGAAGTGTACACAAGAAGCATTGATTGAAGCTAATGTGCGATGCAGAGATAAGAGAAGAGGTTAAAAAGCTACACGGTTAAAGATTGAAGACATGGTGGAGATTGTTGTAAAATAGATGTCTTAAATCTTAGTTCACCGTGATGCTCGACCAGTCAAGGATTGGCTCGACTAGTCGAAGGTCCCTTCGACTGGTCGAAGACAGCTCGACTCAAAATCAACGATGTATTTGAAAATTTCGGGACGCTCGACCAGTCGAGAGACAAGCTCGATCAGTCAAAGGGGTCCTTCGACCAGTCGAAGCCCTGGCTTGACTAGTTGAGAGCTATACAAACGGTGCGCGGTTTATACGCAGACTGTAAATTTGAGGTGGTTTCTAGGGAGGTGTGTGAGCAGGGTTTTCCCATCTATAAATAGGAATCCTTAGGGCTATTCTCAGTAATGCTAAGGCATTCTAAAGGGGTTCCAAGGGTTCCTAAACGGGTTTTAGGATTTCTAAAGGGTGTAGCAATAGTGAGATTCGAGGTCATTCGAATCAGGTAAGTCCTTTCTCTTTGTAATTTTTATTTTCATAGTGGAATTTTGTCGCTTTGTGCTGCAGTTTTTTTCCCGAAAGGGTTTTCTACGTTAAATCTTTGTGTTCTCTTTTGTTTGCTTGGTGTCATTGGATTGTTATCCTAGATCCATATCTGTGTGATTCCACAAACTAAATACCAACATCTATCTAATTGTGAGAAAAACAGTCCCAATAATAACTGTCCAAACGTCATTATTCGCCAGGTAGCAACAGGTACAAGAGAAGTTTGCACCAAACAAACTTCTCCATTACAATAGGCTTTGTCGGCATATCTGCTACATTATTGTCGGTGCAAATTTTCTACAATTAAATCTCTCATCGTCATGAATAAATTGATATTGAACACTAATGTGCTTGTTTTGAGCATGAAATACTAGATTCTTAGTCAAGTGTAATGCATTATGATTATCACGATAAATCACCACTATTTCGTGCTTGAATTTATATTCTTATAACAACATTTTCAATTAAATATCTTATTTATATGCTTATATAGCTGATATGTACTCTGCTTTTATAGTAGACAAGGCCACTACCGACTACAATCTTGACATCCAACTAGCCGCACTGCTGGCCAAAGAGAAAACATAATTTGTAATCAATCTTCTTTTATCATAATCTATTACATAATCTCATTAGTTGCTATAACAAATAGCCGTCTTAGAAGTACTCTTCAAGTAATGAAGGATCCAATTCATAGCAGTCTAATGTTCTTTCCTCATGTTTGTCATGTATTTATTAGTAATCTCATTGGCTACTATAACAAATAGCCATCTTAGAAGTACCTTTCAAATAGCGAAGAATCAACTTCACGACAGTCTAATATTCTCTTCTCAAAGTTGCCATGTATTTATTAGCTACTTCCATTGCTTGTGCAATGTTTGATCTGGCATACATCATGACAAATACAAGACTTTCTACTGCCAATAAATATGGTACTCATGACATATTTACTTTCTCCGCTATGCTAGGAAACTAATATGAAAATAGCTTATAACTTTGGATAATTAAATTGGTGGATCAAGATCAATTCACTAGTCTAAGAGCCCATTAGCTTGGACATTGATATGATGCATGAGAACTTTATTAATTCTTTTGGACAACCAAATTGTGTCAAAATGAGATGATTCTAAATTCATTTAAATTTTTATCAAATTATCTTTTCAACGAGTATAAGATCACCTAATTGGATATATAAAAAGGGAGTTATGACTATTTTCTCGAGATCTACAATCCACATTGAGTATTGGCGACCCATAGTAATTTTGAGCACATTTTTTAGCAATCAAATGGTGTCCAAATAAGATTATTTTAAATACGTTTAAAAGTTCATTAAATTATCTTTCCAACCAGTATAAGATCATCCAAATTGGACATATAACAAGGGAGTTGTGCTCGTTTTCGTAGGACAAATGATTTATAGTGAGTACCGGCAATCCATGATAAGTATCGACGAACTATGGTAACTTTGGCCTACTATTGGGCAATCAAATGGTATTTAAATGAAGTGTTTCCAAAGTCATTTGTAATTTCATCAAATATCTTTCCAACGAGTACAAGATCACCTAAATCGGACATGTAACGATAGAATTATGACCGTTTTCATGGGATATACGACCCATAAGGAGTTATGATAGTTATGATTGTTCATCCGCTTTAACAATATTCCGCTACAACATTCATTCATTTCAACATTCATCGTATTCATTTATTACAACATTCTTTTAATACAAAATTCACCCCCTTCATAAACTCTTATCATTCATGCCCATAAAAAAATAATTATAAAGAGAACTACTACACCCTCATTCCTTTTACAAACTCTCATCATTAATATCCACCAATAAAAAATAATAACACATAAAAGTCATTATTATCCTAACATAAACCTACATTTGGCCGTCATAACTTCTACGTCGAAGAGTGTGGCTAGAAATCTAAAAAAATACTTAGAAGCTCATTGCAATGGAGGAAATGATGCGCATCGAAAGCGAATGCATCCGATCCTTTCCCCCCGAAAAAAAAAAAAAATGAAGAAGACAAAAAGAAAAATCTCAAATGGCATTTCCTGCGCAAGGGGCCCACCTATTAAACCCATCATATGTCTTATGTGGGGCTTACCTATTAAACTCATCATATGTCTTATGTGGCGCCCATTGGATCATCTTTGAGTAGATTTAAACCGTCAATATGAAATGGGTTTTAATTTCATGTCATCTGCCTAAATTTTAGAGTAAAACTTATCAAACATGTATCACATCAGATAAAATAGTTCAAAATTAACTCACAACGTTAATACAATTATAGGCCACAACAACTTCAAAATTTTTTAAATAACCCGACTATGACTAATTAAAGTAAATGGATCAAATCAACTAAGAGGTAGCATCGATCATTGATTTAGTAGGGCCCATATTTTACTCTCAAAATACTTTCAACTTCTACGAAAAACCACCGCAGTCTAGAAAAACAACCGACAAAGAGGCATTTTATTTTAGAAAACCTAAAAAGTGTCCAAATCACTAAAAAAATATAATTTAAAATTCTAATATTAATACATACACTACAACATAAATTAGGGTTATTTTAATTATTAACGGGCCAAGTTTTCATCTTTTTCTTTCCTTTCCTTCTAGGAAATCGGATTGACTACTGAGTTACTCGGTACGATAAAACTCAGTTGGGCCCACCTTGAATGTATGTGGTCTATCTACACCGTCCATCCGTTTTTCCATCTAATTTAAGGGGTTGAGCCCAAAATTGAAGCATATCCAAAGATCAAGTGGATCATACCACAGGGAACAGTAGAGATAATGATTTCCACTCTTGAAACCTTTTTAGGCCCGACTGTGATGTTTATATGTCATCCAACCTTTCATAAGATCATACAAACACGGATGAAGGGAAAACAATTATATAAGCTTGATCTAAAACTTTTGTGGCCCCCAAGAATTTTTCAACGGTAGATGTTCAATTCAACTTTATCATGTGGTGTGGTCCACCTGAACATTCTATATTCTTCATTTTTGAGATCAGGCTCTAAAATTATCTGATAAAATTGATGGACGGAGCGGATCAGATATATAAATCATGGTGTACATCACAGAGTTTACTCACTACGCTAACCGTAGTGAGTTACTCACCACGCAATCCGCTTCCTCCTTCTAGATGGATTGATGGACTGAAAACTATCCGTTGTGTCATCTCCACCCAGATCCAAACCGCCCATCCGGCTGGTCCGGTCTTAGATGGATGAAGGTCAAAACGTTGATTTTTTTTTTTTCGGATAATTTTTTCTTGGCTATTAACAAGGCTTTTACCATTGTCCGTGAACACGAACACGGATGCGGATTAGATACCGACAGGTTGATTATCCAAACTCACTACTGAAGTGACGTCACCAAGTTCTGTGGGCCACCATGATGTATGTGTTGTATCTATACCGTCCATCCATTTGGAGATATCATTTTAGGGCATGATACAAAGAATGAGTCAGATATAAAGCTCGAGTGGACCCCACCACAGAAAACAGTGGAGAAGTGACACCCACCATTAAAATTTTCTAATTTGTTTTTTACCTTCTGTCATGTCTGTATTAACTTATAAACAGGTTCGATCACAGATAAACATCATGGTAGACCTTAGGAAGGTTTCAACGGTGGACTTCGTGGCATCCACTACTGATTTGGCTCTGACTCTTTCTTTGTCTCATGACTTAAAATGATCTCTCCAAATGGATGGACAGTACAGTACAACACATACATCATGTGTTCCCCACATAACTTAGTGACGTCACTTCAGTAGCGAGTCTGGTTACTTAACCTGTCAGTATCTAATCCGCGTCCCACGAACACTTGCTTTAGTCATGTATTTTCGGGTCATGGACTTCACATGCAGCATGCAAACACGAACGGGCGGCATGATGCACCATGCACGTGAAGTGTATAGTGGGGCCCACCTATGATCATGGCGATTATGAGGGTCTCACGGAAGATCGTACATGGAACGAAAATTATCGAAACCATTAAAAAGAAAAAGGCCTGCAAGATGGACCGTAATAACTAATAGAAATGGCTGACCGTCCGTTTTGAAAGGCTTATTCTGAGTACTATAGTCCTCGATTCATTCTAATTTTAGGTCCATTTGCAATCCATAGTGGACCCCTCCTTTCCAACGGTTCACATTGATCATTCGTGGAATCTACTTAGGCCCTACTGAAATTTGCACCACAACAAGGTACACAACCTTCTTACGGTACTTCTAGCAGCATTTATTCAAGAGAGATTTACAACTGTATACTCCACCTTTCACCAACCGTCTTATCTAAGCACTCTCAAACTTTATTTTCTCAAACTATACCATACTGTACGGAGAAATTATTTGCAGGCCGGCACGTGAAACATACAGCTACGGATTATAACCGTAGCTATTTCAATGCTGTTGATTCAGCTTGGTTCGTTGAATTTCCCGTTTATCTATTGCTACGGTTATAATCCGTAGCCATAAGTCCAGGGTATTTTCTCCTGCCACTTTTCTTTATTCAACTTACTCGAAAGTGCACCTCAGAAAAACTTTGATACTCTGACAGCATGTGAAAGATGATACGCAGGCATTTATAAACTGCATGCTTGGAACGTACATAATTCAAATTAAACTGTCCAAATGATGGCTTCCACTTTAAATGTAATGGACCCATGCAATTATTTCATTATATCCCACTATCGGATTGTTACGGGAGCGGATTAGGTGCGGCCCGGCGTCACACGAGACGGTGCAGCACTTGTGGCAGGCCCACCTTGATTTATGTATTCTATATCAACGCCGTCCATTCATTTTTCGGATGATGGCCTAAAATGAAAACGGATGGACAGCGTAGATGTAGAATACCTTAGTCAAGGTGGACCCCACGCTAAGGGCCGCACCTAATCCACTCCCATGGTTGGGAATCTGTTGGACGGTTGACAATAAAATATCCAATGGCCGTGTCTCAACTAGTCAGAGATCAGGATTACTCAAGAAATCTGATTTTTTTGCACCTTCACTTAGAGAGTGTGTTTTACTATTTGAGTTCATGTATGACACGTGTATAATTTTGAGTGCCGGTGTATCAAGCGTCATATGCTGCCAGTGTGTCAAATAACTCCCCGCATTGTGAGCTCATGCGGATGGGCCGGATATTGAAATTCCAGTTTTACGCACTGAACTTTAATGCCGACCAATATCCTATTAACCGTTTGATGGCTACCATTAGGATGGTTAGGATTGTTTGATCAATGCGAATTTCCTTCTTCATTCCAAGCCATAACGGCATCAACTTATTTGGATGGTCTGGATTGGTGGAGATTTACAGGACGGTCAAAAATGAAAAAATCCAATGGTCCTGTTTCAACGAACAACTATCCACGAATCAGAGGTTAAGATGGTTCAGACAATCTGATTCTGATCGTGTAATCTAAAGACAGTGGGTTCCACAATTTAGTCGGTTTAATTTGATTTAATATATATACCACGTGTAAAAATTTTGAGTGCCTGTGTATCAAGAGCCATAAGGTGCGGAGTATCATATAAGTCACTTGGAAGAACTCTGCTCGGAAAAGCAGAGGCACAACCTTTTCCTCAGCTACTCCACACCCAACAACACAAAAGGGAAAAAAGGCCCAAAAATCACAGAATATTTACAACATTAGGAAGAAGACGAAGAAGTTCTCTTGGATCTTATACTGTAAGACTCTCCAACAAATTACCTTTTTGCCCTTGTGGTAATCTTTCTTTGATTTGCTCTCTCTCTCTCTCTCTCTCTCTCTCTCTCTCTCTCTCTCTCTCTCATTTCTTTAGAATCTCGATTACTCGAATGTCTGCTGCTTTATTCTCTTTTGTTGGATTGATGGGTGTCTTTATTTTTATCTATATTTTGGTATTCTGTGATGGAACAGTGCCGTTCTGGCCATTGATTCTGAGTTCTTCGATGCTTGAATCCATGGCCCAGATGGTATTTCATTTGGGTTTTTGCTGTTGATTATTCTTTCATGGGTTTTGGTGGTTTTCTGATGTGGGTTTTTAAAATCTTCTTATGGTTTGTGCTCTCGTGGCTGAAAAATCACCATAACTCTAGCATTTTGCTGCTCTATTGGGTGTTTATGTGGTGGTAAAATTCCAATTTTAGCATGATGGCACCTTTTCTGTTTTTATCTTTATTGGGAATATGTTCTTCCAAATTCATGGATTTTGAGGTTCCTCTCGCGGAAAATCCATGTCCAAAACCGTCGTATATCTACCGCCCTCTTCACTTGTTTATAGTTTTGTTATAAGGTTATATTCCATCAAGCCATTACGTCGGAGGTATGGCAGTAGGTTTTCAGTTAATTTTTTGAATTGGGTCATTTACTTTTTTTCTAGTGTCTTGAAATTCTGAGGTTTCCCTTGTTAAATCCGTGACCCACCTGATTTGTTGCCTGCTCCTTAAATGGTTTTGAAGTGGGTTTTCCAGTTCTTTGTAGCTATGGATCGGCTTCAGTTGATTTAGTTTGCGGTCAGCTTGTCCATGAGAAAAATAATTCATGATTTTCTGGTGTTTTTCTACTCTTGGGAGGAGTCCCAAAATTCGTGCAAATACGAAGAACGCTTTCTTTTCAACAAAACACAGAGGAACCCTAATTTTTGAATTTTTGGGAAATTCTACTCAGAGTAGAAATTCCTAAATCACAACTTAATTTTTTTACCGCTCCTGAAGTGACCATGAAATTCTTTTCATCCATACTTGTGAAATTATGATGTGTTTCTTGTTAAATCCTTGGCGCAGCTAGTATAACTACTGCTGTTAAAATGGTTTTGAAGTGGGTCTCAGCTTTTCTTTCTTTCTTTCTTTTTCCTGGCATTGATTTGGTTATCGATTTTATCTTGTCACAATTTGATGTTGCTCTGGTTGATTCCAGGTGCCACCTCTATTACTTTCTTAATGATTTCAAGAAACTCTTCGGCCTTTCATTAACGATTGTTTGGGTTTTACTTTTAAGTTAATCTCTTGAAACTCTGAGGTCTCTCTAGTTAAATCCATGACCGCCTGATCTATTTACCGTTCTTTTGGTTTGAATTTTGAAGTAAGTTTCAATTTTTTATTTTTTATTTTCCTTCTTGGCAGTGGTTCCGGATTTCAATTTTAGAACTTTTTGAATAATGAAAACTTGTTTCATGATTTCGTGGCTAGTTGTAGGCCTAATTCGTACTTTTTGTTGTAATTTGGTGATTTATTTACCCAGTTTCTGTTCCCAATGATGCCTTTGATTAGCTCCATTCATTGTTTTTAATTGTTGTTTCGTGGTGATGCGCTGCTGCAACGTTTGGATGCATTCAAATCGCAAGTTGGTGATTAATGGAAAAATGGATGTTTATGCATTCCTCTGGCCATTTTGGAGCATCAAAACTGCATTGAGTACTGATTTGCATGGAAAGATCCCTGCCTTTATAACATAAACTAACCTAATGAAGTCCGAATCTACCCTTGTATTGACATCATCTGTTTCCAGATGTAGGATCACTGACTTTCTGGTGCTTTGTTGTGATTGGTAATGTTTGATGTGTTTGTTGCAGTATGCAGGTTTAGTTCATTCCATGGGCTAAGCAAGAAAGTCATTGACATTTAGCATCTCGTGTGACTATACATGGATGAGAAAGGTGGATTGGGTATTAGGAATTGGAACTTCTCAGATCATGCTGCTGGCATAGATTCGAATTCTGGAGTCCATGGTAGGGCTGTTCTAGATGGTTCTTCCAGTGTTTCTGAACATCAAGCAGCTTTTCTGAAGGTGGGTGCTTTCCCAATTAGACATGCCATGATCTCCGAAGCTGATGCAGAAGCATCTGACATGGATTTTGCCGGTTGGCTTCATCAAAGAAACTTCATATCTGCCACAAAAGCAAGTGCGAATCCATTGCCAGAAACCCAAGCAAATGCTGAAATGGGACTCCCTGACATTCATATGGTTCTTGATGCACCAACAGACACATCACAGAATCATGAGTTCAAGACTAAAACCACTAAAATCAGAAAGCGGCAACCTTCTACGAAGAATTCTAATCACATTGCCTCCAAGGCCTTAAGGCCGAAGCAATCTAAAACAAGTCCATCTGAATCTACAGCTAATACAAAGGGCAGTTCTCTGGCAGGCGCAAAACGTGAAAAGAAGAACCAAGATATTGATATTGATGGAACAACACTTGATTTTTCTCACGTACCTGCACCAATATGCTCTTGCACTGGCATTCCTCGCCAATGCTACAGATGGGGTTCCGGGGGATGGCAATCGTCCTGTTGCACCACAAGTATATCCGAATATCCTCTGCCAATGAGTCTCTCCAGACCAGGAGCACGCCTAGCTGGAAGGAAGATGAGCAACGGTGCATACGGGAAACTTCTTCAGAGACTTGCAGCGGAAGGTCACGACCTTTCTAATGCACTTGACTTGAAGAACCATTGGGCCCGGCACGGTACAAACAAGTTTGTTACAATCAGGTAGACATGAAGAGTCGGGCAGTGCTGTCTTTCATCACCCTTCTGGTAGAACACAGTCATATCCCTTTTAGGCACATGCCTCGTGCTGTATCTCCAAGCCATTTCATGAACATTGTGTAAAGATTGTATGCTTTGCTTAAACCCAAGCCATACTAGGCTTCTGCAGTTCTCTTACATTTGCTGGGTTCTCAAATTTCAGAAGTTATTACTACTGAGGAATTATAGAGTGCTGGGCCTCAGTGAACATATTGTTTGCTGATGTGGAGTGTTGCATATGTTGGGCCCATGATTGAGTGATCTGGACCATTGACCTTATTGACCCTTTGTGGATGGGGGATGCCTTAAAAAATGCTGCATATCGGAAATATCTAAACCTTTGATCAGAGGCTTATAAATATACAGTTAAGAAAGAACTGTTGACATTCAATGGCAAATAGGCTAAAGATGGGAGGGTCAGGGTCTTCCAATCTAAGTGGGGTGTTCCCCATCCATGGTGGAACCCATTTATCTACTGTCTAGGTCACCAAACCATTGGCCCCACATGTTTGGAATCTTGTCAACAAACCATACGTTCCCTAAGCTTGGCACCCAATAATTCCTCATTGCTATTTTACATCCATTGTAAATGAGTTCTCTTCCTGTCTTGCAATGATTAATTTCGGCATGTTATGCTTCTACCATGCAGTCTCTATACATTCCTCTCAAGATAGTTGAGATAAAGTACAGTGAAATTGAAATTGCACTTGCTATAACTCCTTTTTTTTTCCTTTCTTTTTCTTCTTTTTATTTTTTTTTAAAGCAAAATGCCAATACACAAACATGCTAAATCTTGATTTCTTTTTCATTCATTTAGATTTTAGCTTGGTGTTAGTCGGTTAATCAAATGCTGTGGTCTGTCATTTTTTCTCTTCCATTGCAGAAAAAGGTTCCAGACTTAAAAGAATAATGTAGTTGTCAAACAATTCTCAACAGAAATCCTTAACTGTAACTCAACCTTCCTCCCATAGAATCACAAGACGTTATTGCATTTGCCCTTAGCATCTGTTAGAAACTACTGCACACATTTGAGAACTTCTTAGATAAAAGTTGTGAAGTAAAGATTTCAGTAGGCAGTACCGCACTGATATGGCCAATGTGATGAGGCAGGCCCAAGTTTTAAACTGAAAAACGAGGGCACGTCTCGATGCTTATGATGCTTTACAATAGCTGGGTGGCAGTTGTTTGCAATGTCAACAGCGTGATTGAGAGGCAGACACCACATCCACCATGATCTCTTAATCTTAAATCAAACAGTTATTCTTTGGGGAAGGATTGGTAGATGTGGGATGGTCTATCTGAGACCATTAAGGATGTCTTTTATGGGAGCTGGATTCTAGTGGGGAGGAGGTATCATATCTCCATCACTGGTTAATTTGTTTTCCTTCCTGTTCTACTGGTTAATTGTGGAAAGCGACTCTCATGACTCTCATAATGTGATTTGGTGGGCAAGGGGCATCTCATCCTTGCGTTTTGTGGATTACTTTGACAAAGCTGGGAATCAGGTGAAGTAAGAAACATCTTTCAATCATGTGCTCTGACAAGCTAATGGAAACGCAGTTAGCTGAAGGGGGAGTCTCGTGGGTGACCTCTTTTTATTGGGGATTTTTTGCTTTAGCTGCAACACAGACATCTTTGATGGTGTATTAAATTCTTTTTGTACCCTCTTTTATCAGCGATGATATCAAATTTAAAATTATAAAAAAATAATAAAAAATAATAATAAAAAAAAAAGAAAAAAAAAAAAAAAAGAAAAGAAGAGGCAGCTACAAGGCTGCATTACAATTTACAAAGAAGAGCCAACCTATGCTGGGCCGTAGCTGCCGAGGAAGAAACAACCAACCAGCAATGGGCCGCTGCCTCCACCCACTTGTTTTTAATGAATCTTTTGTTCTCAGTTGAAATAAAAAGAAAAGAAAAAGGGTGAATTGCAGGATATTTCAGACATTATATGATTCAAATATTTCAACACTTAAAAGTGTGTTGGGACTTCACTACATTTCATCACCTTTGCACCTATAATACAAATCTCCACGGAATTACTTTAAATACATTATGGGTGCTTCTTTTTTTTTTTTCGTAGGAGCCTACATTTAACAGAAAACGAAGGGGAAAATTGAAGAAGATGAGAAGATGACTCTGCGATGTTGAATATTAGGCTTTGGTTGCCTGTAAAGGAGCTGTTGCCTTCTCGGCAACAATCTGCTCATAGAGATCCCTTATCTTCAACCCGACTATGGTTTGGAAGAGACCAGTCCCATTGTTACTTCCTGGGAAGTCAGAATGCTTTAACATTTGCTGCGTAACTTCACCATAGAACTTAGTAGAGATGTTGCTTAGATGGCTTTCAACGTAAATCAGTTCATCTAATCTGTCAAACTGCCCATCCATCTCCAGCACAGAAACCTAAGAAAATAAGGACTCAAGAATTAGACAAATACACATGATGGTCGTATTAGAAGAAGTTTCGAGTTTCGAAAGATAATTATATATGTGCAGTTTTGATCTTCTAACTTAGTTTGGTATTGTCAAGGTTTTTGTTTGAACAGATAACACCCACCATCGGTATATTTATAAAATATAGCTCCATGCCCCTTGCAGCCTTAGTATATTTTTTTTTTTATTTTTTTTTGGTTCTTTGGACCATGCCATGTGTTTTCTATGTCAATTTTCCAATGAGGATCAGGCGCAGCTCATATCTATGTAATGCTCACAATCTCAGATTACAAGTCATTGAACGTGGGTCACTCATTTCCAGTAGAATAACGTGGGAATAGCAGACTACTTGTCTTTTCTCTCTCTCTCTTTCAGTCTCTTTCCTGATGAAGCTTTTTCCTGTTCTCTGTCTTTTCCTTTTTCTCTTAGTAAAGTCCTGGTTATAAATTAGGAAAAGGATACAAATCTTTCCTTCCTAGCAAGTGATAGACGGATAGTATTGGAATCAAATACAATGAGATGGAAATGTAGGTTTGGCGGTCTCGAATTAGTTACCTCATTAGAGAAGTAAGAGTCTGGGCCGTAGAAGAATTTGATGCCAGGATATGAGCATGTCAGCTTCCTCCCACAGGGTATCCATGATATGGATGAGCCTTCGTCAAACAGATAAACGGGGCTGAAATACTTGACCCCTTCTTTCATCACCAATTTAACCCTCAAGACCTTCCCTTCGTTGTCGCCCGGAATCAGTTGCGTCGGCAGGACTTCAATCACTGCATCTGCA
Source organism: Magnolia changhungtana (assembly GCA_030180095.1). Classification (NCBI taxonomy): domain Eukaryota; kingdom Viridiplantae; phylum Streptophyta; class Magnoliopsida; order Magnoliales; family Magnoliaceae; genus Magnolia; species Magnolia changhungtana. The sequence continues at coordinate 2,413,793 of JASAUF010000667.1, forward strand.
TATTGCTTCTGCGGGTCTGCACAGTTAAATACTGAAAATATTAGGATTGTGCCGGAGAGACTGGCTATATTTGCCAATGAAGAACAAGAGAAATCCAATATCTACATCCTATTGTAGATGATAAACATCCTACAATCCATGGTATGAAAACTCGCTGCTTCAACTTGAAACTCAGCCAAACCAACTCGTCCCCAGTCAATTTCGAGTCGAATCACATTTTCGAGTAGTCCCCTTGCAGATTCGGTTTAACTGATTTCAGTGGATACTGAGGTTAGGCTATGGTGAAGAAAAATACCAATGTAAGCATCAAAGTCTGGTTTTCGGGCTTCAATACTGGCTTTGATACTTTCTAGACTGTGCCCACGTTCTGCCATGTCTCTCTGCAATGTTTGAACAAGGTCACGAAAAAGAAGACGGTAAATAAGGCTCGTTAACAGTAAATTTCAGAACTATATATCTGTTTACTGACCTGAATTTTCCATGCAAACTTGACCTCATTGCTAATGTCCAAGTAGATACTGAAATCCAGGAGATCTCTTACTCGAGGATCAAACCTGAGAATTAAGGAGATATTATCAACTGATTAACTGATAGGAAACCAAATGTAAAACCCAACAGTTTATGGATTCATTGTTCCAGAATAGTTCATAGAGATAGAACCGAAGTATGGATTTTGGTTCAAAAGTCTTCGCTTCCATTTAGGGGTCATTTGAGAGCATGAATTTGAAACCCCAGATTTTTAGTTGTGTTTGGCAGCTTGGATTTTCAAATTTTGTATTAGGCAACCTGAATTTCGACTTTGGGGATTTCTGGAATTATTGTGTATATTTACGGGGTAATGAATGTGATGAGGTTAATTGTCTCAAATATTTTAATATGAAATATGTGTGCAACATTTAAGAAAAATATTGTGTTGATCCCATTATAAGATAGTCATGACCCAAAAATAAGACAATTCCAAGCATCAAGTGGCTGACAAAAGTTCGCCCACTAATTTCATAAGTGAAACAAAATCTCTTTTCTTTTTTAGGTAGTAATCAATTGTTATATGATGTGGCCTATGTAATGATTGCATGGGCTTGATTTTTGTAGAATATCATCATCATGATGCAAATACAAGTAAAAACATCCAACGGTGTTAATGAATGTGAATACTTCAAAGAGAGGAGAAGAGGATAGTCATGGCAGTTGGAGAGGATTGAAAATCCTGTATTCTGCAACTCAGCTTTTTGGTAGGTTTTAAAGAAGGGCCAAAATCCTGGATTTAAAATCTGGTTGGAATTGAAATCTAGGATTTCGGGGGTTCCAAACATGACCTTACACTCATCCTTGTTGAGATGGGTATAGGTCCAAAAGATTAAAGTTCAAAAGAAAGATTTGTAGGTAAGATTGGTCTCCTTAAAAGTTTTATATGCATGTAGACAGTAGTTATCTGACAGAGAAAGCAGAGATCAAAATGGAAGACAACCCCACCCCACACACGAAAAAAGAAGTTTCAACTAACTTCTAGAGATTAAGAGTCTGTGTACACCTTTAACCATACAGTATGCAAATTAGCCTACCCAATTCCTCGGTAAAAACAACTTTTCTTTCTTCTTTTTTCCATTTCACTTTTTATTTTTTATATCAAGGGTCATTAGTAGAACAACTTATAAGACAAAAATCTTGCATCTTTTTTTTGTTTTTTCAAATTTCAAAAAAAAAAAAAAAAAAAGCCAAAATTATCCTTCCAACTCCAGTAAAGAATAGCTTGTGGAAGTCACAAGTCAAGATAAGAAATGGTTAAAATAACCAAAGCATTCTATTGTTGTTAGATTAATGTCAGGTCATTGTGACTGGATGTCTGAAATGAAAATGTGATGCAAAAGCCCACAGACCTCTGTTGAGAGGCCAAAATATCAAGCTTTTACCAAATATATGGGCATTCAAAATATATTGCAATAATTACCATATGCAGTCAATGTTTATGAGCATAAATTCCTATGAAAAGAAAACAAATCGTAATTTGGATGAATTTGGATTGTTTCTATGGTAAAAATATAGCCTATTATTGATTCCAGACACTGAAGAAAGGAAGCCACACATTCCATTATATCGGCAATGAGAAATGAAGAACAAACTACTCTATTGAAGTTCTGTTTTCTCTTCAAGCAAAGATCAAGTACAAAATCCTAAAACCTCTCTCTAAAAAAATAATAAATAAATAAATAAAAATAGAGTACAAAATCCTAAAAGGAATACATAATGACCATCAACCATAAAGTACCTTCAAGAGTCTAAACAGAAAGAACAAAAGATACTACTAGCTGATCTAGCTACCAGTAAAAGTAATAAATTATCTTAAGATTTTTTATTTTAAAGCAAGAATCTACACAATACTAGCAATTCAAGCCGTGCCAGAACTTTTATATTAAAAAATTCCATGCTACAATTAGATAACACCAACCTACTAGAAGCACAAAACAGAAAATGGCAATATAAATGCCGTGTAAACGACGATACCGATAAAAAGAAAAATCATGTGTAAATCATAGTAACACCCTCTCTTCGTAAATATAGACACTCTTTTTTTCCTACATCTGAATATTGCATAGCCTAATTTGTGTCATTATTCTAATACCAAAGGTAGAATAGGGGAGTGTATGCATCAAAAGGAGGGTGCAGACATGGTGGGGCCTATAATATTTTTTAAATCTGGAAACTCACATTGGATGCAGCCCTTCAATGACCAGAATCTTGGGTGGCTTAATTAGTTCAGGAGGATCCAACAGACCACTCACATGATTGTATATAGGCTTTTCAACTGCAATACCTTCCTTGAGAGCCTTCACCTGCTCATACATGAGATCAAAGTTATTGGCTCTTGGGTCCAGTGCCGTCACCCCCTTCTCCTTCCTGCCTGTCCTATCAAGAGAGTGGTAGTCATCCAAGCAGATGACTGTGGTTGTGTCACTAATCAAGGTGTTCGAGTCTGGATTCCCGCCCTTTGGTGGCTCGCCTGCCCCACCAAAGACACTAGTCAGCCGCCTCATGAATGTGCTCTTCCCACAGCCAGAATCAGCTGCCAGCCCAATGACCACTGTGTTAGATTCCCCAGCTGAGCATGAGATCTCAGAGAATCCAGTACTTTTCCTAGTCTTCTTGCTGCTGCTGTAGAAAACAACCTGTCTTTGGTGAAATCCCAACTGGGTATTTGTTGGGGTGGAGATGTAACAGGTTGTATGAAGTGAATGGGTTGTGTAGACTGTGCAAATTGCCATTTTGGTTGCTTTTCAGATGCTTGTGAGGGAAGAGCTGAAGTGGGTTTTTCTTGGTTACTTCAGTAATGGAAGGGAGATGGAAGGAATTCTAGAATTCCTACAGACACGAAGTGGGTTTTTTCCTTTTCTTTTTCTTTTTTCTTTCTTTTTTTCCCTTCTTCTCTTCCTTGGGATGTTCAAAGGAAAAGAAGATGGAGATGGAGAGAATTGAAAATAGTTCCTTTTTTAAACTGTTTTAGATATTTGAAGGATTAAAAAGTTGATTTTGATGAGTGAATGATGATGTGTGGTTTAAATGGGCTGTGAATGCAACCCCTTTCTCTTTCATTTTTTTCTTTTTTTTTTTTTTTTTTTTTTTTGGATAAAGTTGGGGAGGTTTTTTTGAGGTGGAAAGAGTGGGGATATGGCTGGAATTAAGTTGTTTTTGGGATTTGTTTTAGTTATGCAATAATCAAGAGATGGATTTTCGTTTATTTGTTTTTGATGGATTTTTTATTTTTAAATTTTTGATGATTCGGTGATGTTTGTGAAGACCAAAGATATGGGAAGAAGCTTGGTTGAGATTTCATGACTTTGGATATGGGCATGCCACGTGGCAAAAATGGGGTGGTCGGCTGGAGATGAGGTAATGTGGGGTGTGGAGTGGGAAGAGATATGGGCATCATCAATTAAAGTCCTTGGGTTTTTCACCTGTGGAGATTTTATTTTATTTTTATTTTTTTCATTTCTGACGCAAGATACTTTTCACTGCTTGCTGTTCCTAGCATGGCACAGATTTCCGAGGCCTTTACCATTCATCAGGCCGGTCCCACAATGCATGCAACATGGTCCAAAAATCAGTCCAGTCCGCACATAAGCTGGGCCTTTAGGTATCTGATATTCAATGTACGTGTCGCCTACTTCATCAGCTGGCCTTAATCGGTGCCAAAGAACATAAATAAGCAGGGCTTCACCCAATGATCATGCTCAAGTGAGCCACTCTGGCATTTTATGTTGGATTATGATCATAATAGCCTTGATTTGAAGCTATTTATCACCAGTTAAAGAAAAGAATCCAGCTTTTGCTAAGTAGGCAGCTATATATGTACGCCCCGACGCGTGCCACCATTATGCAAGATCCAGTCCGTCCATCAGAAGCGTGTCTCTGTGTAAATTCCATGGCCTAAGAATCACGTTGGACTACTGTGAACGCCACTCCTGCACGCGAAATCGCATGGCAGAAAGATGCGGGCGTTTTTTTTTTTACGGCTTAGTCTTTTGTCCGTTTTATTATTTTTTCGAGGTGGGTTGACTAAGAGGTAAAAATATGTTTGACTTAGATTCGTCACCATTAAAAAGAAACATGGAACAATCAACTAGAAACCGTAGAATCATTTAATGGTCGAAAAATCATAAGATTTTTCAATTCAAGTGACTCTTACAGCTAGTTTGTGTCATGGATACAAACCTCTCAATTACGGAAAAGGAATGAGTTAAGCACCCTTTTTCCACTCATACGGAGCATGATCTCTACTTTATGGAATTGTACTTCTTTTTTTTTTTTTTTGAATTTGGAATAACTTGTAATATAACAAAAGTAAGTTATACTATGCTAGGCCGTAGAACTAAGGTATGCAAAAAAAAAAAAAAAAAAAAAAACAAAGCGATAGCAAAGTAAAGAAATCACACAAAGTTAAACTATACTTTGCAAACTTTTAGGGTCTGGGTACGTGAAATATTAAAGAAATGAAAATATAATAAAAGCATAGGTGGGTATAGATGCCACAAGTGTGTAAGAAATATGTGGAGTAGAATACGGCTTGATTCTAAGATGTAAGAAGGAAAATAGGAAAATAGGAAAATAGGCATACTTTTTAGTCAAAAGGAATGGTCAGACGTCCCAAATTTTGATCATAGTCATTGACTTTAGTGGCAGCTTCGGCCTTAATGTTGATAATCAGTAGGACCAGACAAGAGGAATATTTTAGAGAGGATGGAGAGTTAGGCACGTGCTTTGATAGTAATGGGAGTTAGTTGTTGTGGCAACAGGTTGCCTTAAATAGACAACAGACCAAGTGACACGCGAGTGCTTAAGCTTGGATCGGTATACGTTGTTGGGGATTGTGCCACGAAATCACACAGATAGATCTAGGATAGCAATCCAAGAGTACCAAGCAAGCACAAGAGAACACAAAGATTTAACGTGAAAAACCCTTTCGGAAAAAAACCACGTCACAAAGCGACAGATCTTCACTATGAAAGCAAACATTATAAAGAGAACGGACTTACCAGACTTGAGTAATACTCAAATCTCCCCATTGCTCCACTCTTTTAAAAACCCTACAACCTTTTAGAAAGCCTTAAAGTCCCTTAGAATACATCTTAATCCCGTTTACACCCATATATATAGTTTTAGAAAGAATCTCAAACAAAATCGGAAAAAATCATAAACGAAATCGGAAACAAATCCCACACTTTCGCAGTTATGTGAAACATCTGCGCAGAATCTAATTAGATTTAAGACATCAAATACAACAATCTCCACCATATCTTCAATCTTCAAGCATGTAGCTCCTTGTCTTCTTCTCTTATCTTTGCCTCGCATCATAGTTTCATCAATACTTCTCGTACACACTCCATCCTCCTATTACGCCATTGCCAAGACAAGAAAAGTTGCACAGAAGTTGAACTTCTTTGTATGAACAAGCTTAGTGAGCATGTCTGCTAGATTCACGCTGGAGTGAATCTTCTCCAGAGTTATGCCTCATTCCTCAAGCACCTGTCAAATAAAATGGTCATGAACATCAATGTGTTTAGTACGAGAGTAATAAACAAAATTTTTGACCAAATTGATAGCGCTCTCGCTATCACAATTAACCGGCATGGCCTCCTACTAAAGTTTCAACTGATTTATCATGCTCTTAACCAAACACTTTCCTTAAATGTTTCTGTCACTGCCATATATTCTGCTTCGATCGTGGAAAGTACCACCACGGATTGAAGCTTCGACATCCAACTAATTGCTCCACCTGTTAGTACAAACGAGTATCCTGAAGTTAACTTTTTGCAATCCACACTGTCTATGTAGTCTGAATCCACATACCTTATCAACTTTACCCTTGTCTTCTGAAAAGTTAAGATGTAGTCTTTTATACCTCAAATGTATCGAAGTAGTCATTTCACCGCTTCCTAATATTGTTTACCGGGGTTTGACATGTATCTATTCACAACACCGACTGCCTGTGAAATATCTAGTCTCGTACAGACCATAGCATATATTAAACTGTCAACCGTATTCAAATAAGGCACATGAGACTAACCTATTTTTCCTCATTTGATTTAGGACATTGTTATGAGGAAAACTTGAAGTGAATCGGATGGGGAACGCTCATTGGCTATGCCTGGTCCATCCCATACTTGATTAATATCTTTTCAAGGTATTCTGCATGTGATAATCAAAGTCTGCTCCTGCTCGTCTTTCTGTCTCTATAAATATCTATGCCGAAAACCCTTTTTGTAACCCCTAGATCTTTCATCTCAAATGTCTCTCATAACTGAGTCTTCAGTACGTTGATTTTAAACATATCATGACAAGCGATCAACATAAAATATTAGGATGATGAATTTTTCATCACTCAGTGTCTTGTAAAAGACACGGTGACCATATTCACTCTATGTAAATTTCTGACTCAATATGAAAGAATCAAAATTTTTATACCACTGTCTAGGTGACTGTTTCAAATCATACAACGACCTCATTAATCTGCAAACATTTTTCTGTGCCCCTTTAACTTTGTAGCCATTTGGTTGCTTCATGTAGATCTGCTCTTCTAACTCCCCGTGCAGAAAAGTAGTCTTGACATCTATCTATTCAAACTTGAAATCGTATTAGACAACCAGCGTTAACACGAATCTGATGAATACTTGCTTAACCACTGGCGTGAATATCTCTGTAAAGTCGATTTCTTCTCTCTGAACATACTCCTTCACTACCAGCCTCGCTTTACATCTATCATGTTTTCTTTTGAATAACCATTTGCATCTTATCACTTTTCGGCCCATTGAAAGCTCCACCAGCTCCCATGTGTGGTTTTTGTGTAATGAGTTCATCTCATCATTCATAGCCGCCTTCCACTTTTCTGCATCAGACTCATCAAGAGCCTCCTGAATGAGGGCATATGAGATATTAGAGTCATCCCCGTATCTTGCCGGTAACCTACGATCACGCGGTGGGTTCCTTCTCACATGTGGTTGCTCTACCTACTCTTGTACTTCTGTCTGCGCATCTGTTTCTGCCTGAGTATCATTTGTATCAATATGGACGTCTACAATCAACCTTTCTGGTTCCTCTTACTCCTCTTGATCATTCTTGCGAAAGAGGGAGCTTTCATCGAATATGACGTCTCAGCTGGTGATGGCCTTACGTGCGACCTTGTCAAATAACCTGTAACCTTTCACACCAACACCATAGCCAACAAAAATATACTTTTTGGTTCTATGGTCTAGCTTATCTCTTTCAACTGACGATACATGAGAGTAAGTCTCACAACCAAATATGCGTAAATATGAGTAGTCTAGCTTATGACCACTCCATACTTCCTATGAGATTTTACATTCAATTGTCGTAGACGATGACCGGTTCACCAAATAGCAAGCCGTGTTAACGGCCTCTGTCCATAAGTCCTTGCCTAACGCAACATTACTTAACATATATCTGACCCTCTCTAAAAGAGTTTGATTCATCCGCTCAGCCACACCGTTTTATTCGGGCATGTGGCGCACTGTGTTGTGCCTGATGATTCCTTCATTCTTACCATATTAGTAAACTCAGTGGAAGTAAATTTTCCACCATTGTCAGTCCTTAAAACCTTTATTTTTCACCCTGGCTATTTTTTCACTATTACCTTCTATTGTTTGAATATGGTGAAAACTTCGGATTTACGTTTCATGAAGTAAACTCAAACTTTCCTGGAGTAGTCATCAATGAATGAAACAAACCATGACGACCCCCAATGGAAACCTCTGGTGATGGCCCCCATACGTTAAAGTGTACATAATCAAGCACTCCCTTACATACATATTTTCCATATTTAAAAGATAATCTAGATTGTTTACCATATATGCAATGCTCACATATATCTAAATCAGAAATTTTAAAAGTTGGAATCAAATAACGATTAGATAGTACCTTCATGCCCCGCTCGCTCATGTGGCCCAAACGAGCATGCCATATACGTATAAACATGGAATCTGCAACAATCGTTGCCACTCTACCTACTGAAGTGTTCCCAATTAACCCGTAAAGGTTTCCGTGCCTTTGCACTCTTATAACCACAAGTGCCCCTTTTGAAACTTTAATGATACCATCAATACCAGTGAACTTACACCCTATAGCCTCGAATGCACTGAGAGAAATCAGACTTTTCTTCGTATCTGGAACGTGCCTGACATCAGTCAAGGTACGCTTCATCCCATCAAACATCTCGATGCTTGCAGTACCAATAGCCACAATATTACAAGCATTGTCATTGTCCATAAATACTTATCCACCATCACATTCCTTATAACTGGCAAACCAACTCCGATGAGGAGTCATGTGATATGATGCTCATATGTTAAGGATCCACTCATCTTTAAGATTATCATGCAAGTGTTCGACCATAGACACAGACAGAACACACCTCCACTTCCTTCTTCATCAGATGTGACAACATTGGCCTCCTTAGAAGAAGCCTCTGAGTTTTCTTTCTTTACTTTAGGATTTGTGCAATCCTTCTTCATGTGTCCATTCATCCCACAGTTCTATCACTTTAGTTTTCCTTTGCCCTTACCCTTGGATTTGGATCTAGGTTTTGAAGATCATGTACCTCGCTCAGTATTTCTTCCCTTCGTAAACAGTACATCAAAAGATGTCTTCATGCCGTCATTTAGCTTTCTTATGGCTTTCCCTTGAAGGGCTGAGATAACGGTGTCGACACTTAGGGTTTTATTTACGGTGCGCATTGTGTCCCTGAATGACTCATATGATGCTGGAAGAGAATTCAACAACATACATACTTGTTCCTCATCTTTGATCACTTCCTCCATATCCAGCAGTTTGCAAACCAATTTATTAAAGTTTCTGATATGGGCCTCCAGATCTCCACACTATGCCATCTTGAAGGTATACCACTGTAGCTTTAAGTATAGGTGATTTTCAGAGGATTTTTTTCGCATAAATATCCTCTAATTTCGCCCATAAACTAGCCGCAGTTTTCTCCATCAAAACGTTGTAGAGAACCTCATCTGTGAAACATAAACAGATAGAAGCTAAAGCATTCATGTCAAGAGTATTCTAGTCTTCATCATCCATAGTCGATTTCTGCTCCTTAAGAGTCTTAACTTCGCCTTTCTTGGTTAATAGACCAATCATCTTGATCTTCCATAACTCAAAATTATTTTTTTCTAAGTACTTCTTAATATCAAACTTGGTGTTTCCCATTAATACTAATCCTACAGATCCAGATATGTGCCCCAACGATTGCTCTAATTCCACTTGTTGGGGATTGTGTTGCGGAATCGCATAGAGATGGATCTAGGATAACAATCCAAGAGCACCAAGCAAACACAAGAGAACACAAAGATTTAACGTGAAAAACTCTTTCGAAAAAAAAAACCACGGCACAAAGCGACAAATCTTCACTATGAAAGTACAAATTACAAAGAGAAAGGACTTACCAGACTTGAGTAATACTCAAATCTCTCCCTTGTTCCACCCTTTTAGAAACCCTAGAACCTTTTTAGAAAGCCTTAGAATTCCATAAAATACATCTTAATCCCGTTTACACCCATATATATAGTTTTAAAAAGAATCCCAAACAAAATCGAAAAGAATCATAAACGAAATCGAAAACAAATCTTGCGCTTTTACAGTTGTGCGAAAAATCTGCGCAGAATCTGATTAGATTTAAAACATCAAATACAACATACATCAAGCCAAGCTCACTCAGGGCAACCTCAGGATCGAGTATATAGCCTCTGGTTCGGGACAGGTTCTAATTAGCGTTCAGGACAGCAATACGCAGATACAGTGTTACAAGGATTGTATTTGTGCATGTCCCAGAAAATCCATTTCTAGGATTACGGTTTACCCTGCTTTGTATTTGGGTTGAATTGATATTATGAGGCTCTGTGGGTATGTCGAAGACTTATACTTCCTTGAGGTCCTGCCACCAACATGACGTAACTTTGTCTTATTCACTTTGATATCTGCCTTTGAGGCATATTTTAGTCATACATTTGCCCGGTTAGGGCCCACTGAAGTCGACGAGCAAGATTTGATCTCGTTTGAAGTGAAGTGTCTACAACTATTAATCAAGTGGGGGCACAATTTATGAAACAAATTATGTACGTAAGTGAAAACTTTGGTATAAGTTTCCTAGCTCGTCCACATGTTTCTAATATTGTGGCCTACCAACTAAGTTGTAGACTTTATTTTTAAACAAAAACAACTATACTGTGAGACTCACCTGATGAATGGCTTAGATATTGGCATATTGCATCTATCTTCCATCTGTCACTTGGTGGTGGGTACATTAGCTACTTTGCACAAACTTGTTGGCTTGGCAAAGCATATCCATTGTCATCCAAATGTTATTGCACTGGACACAAACTGAGCTATCTCGGTTAACTTGCTCGACTCGGCCTAGTTATGCTCGACTTGGTTCGACTCGAAAGCTAGGTTCGGGCCAAGCTCGAGCTGGCCTGAGTTTGACTCGACTCGACTCAGTCAAACTCGGCCCGAGTTGGCTCAAAAACTTTCTGTAAACAAAACCGACCCCCTTTATTTGCCCTAGCCAGAGTCAGTCGCCCGAGCCCCCAAGCATCCCCTCCCCCTTTTTTGCCCTAGCCCAACCCGAGTCTCTCTCTCTCTCTCTCTCTCTCTCTCTCTCTCTCCCACCTTTTCATTTGACCGCCCATGGAGACCCGAGCCCCCTTCAAACTCTTCGTCCAATTGACCCGTGAGACCCGAGCCCCCTTCTCACTGTCCTGAGCGTCTGATTATCTCAACTCTCTCAATCTCTCTTTTGGGCACCTGGACAGTCGAACACCTAGCCGTTGAACGTTGACCGTTTGAGAGTTTCGATTTAATATAAATGTTAAATTGTTGTTATTGTTATTATTAATATTAATATTAGATTATTATTGTTAACTATGTGATTGTTAATATTAATATTAGATTGTTTTTGTTATTGTTAGTTATACGATTATTAATGTTAATTTGTTAATTTGTTATTGTTATATTGTTAATGTTAAATGTTAAATTGTTGTTAATGTTAATGTTAAATTATTGTTAGTGTTATTGTTATTATTAAATTGTTAGTTACGTGATTGTTAATGTTAATGTTAGATTGTTAAATTGTTATTATTATTATTACATTTTCATCAATTGTTCGATTAGTTAGATTGATTTTTTTATTTTATTGTTATAGAATAGGATAATCAGTTGTCCTTTCGAGGACTTCTATGTTTTCGGGTATACATACAGTGTATTTTTTCGGAATAAAAATTCTCAAATTGAACTATTTTTTTATAATTCAATTTTGGATAGATTGAAATGCTTTCATTTATTCTAATTTAAATGTATACATTTGTTATCATCCGTCTCTCCTTTTCTCTCTGGATATATTTCTTATATTTATTTTTATCATCAACTATTCGCACTTTGTGTGAATTCTTAATGTGTAAATCAAATAAATTATCAATATTTCTGGAGAGATAAGGGGAAGTACTGTTGAAATTTTAGTGTGGCATTTAAATTTAAAAATATAAGCATTAAAATATATCCAGCCTTGAATGTGTAAGTGATTTAGACGGTTAGGCAAGTCTAGAAAAGCATTATAATCCATGAAGTGGTGTGGTGGATATTACAATCTATGAAAATAAAAGCATTATAATCTATCCAATCTTTATTTTTATAAATGACTAATAAGGAAGTCCTAACTACCCCCAATGTCGGTGCGTCGGCTACATCTCTTCTTATCGTGGAGGGAGAAGTGTCTACAACTTCAGCTAGAGGAAAGAAAAGATCACCAGTATGGGATAACTTTAAAGAAGTCATAGTTAATGGTGTGGTGAAGATCAGATGTGTTTATTGCAAGTTATTATACAATAAAAATCATAGGAAATCAACTACTCATTTAAAGTTGTTTAAAGCGACTAAGAATCTCAATTACATGCCAACAGTTATTGCCATTTACGAAGTCTGAAGGGGACAATTCTCAAGGTACATTTTTCGCTCATAAGTTTAACAAAATGAAGTTGAAAGAGTGATATGCAATATTAGTGATCGTTAAAGAAAAATCATTTAAAATTATAGATAGCAAATTTTTCATGTCTTCTGTAAATTCCTCAACCTTAAGTTGAAAAGCATCCGCACCATTGTAAAGATAGATTGTGTGAAGATGTACGCAAACGAAAAGATAAAAATGAAAGAACTTTTAACATTAGTCTCCAGAATAAGTTTGACTTTTGATTTGTGGACAACGTTTAATCAAATAAATGTGATATATTTCATTAACCACAAATTACGTTGATGAATATTGGAAACTCTGTAAGATAATTTTGAACTCCTTTCACCTTCCTCTTCCTCGTATCAGTTTAGTTATTTCAGATTGCATCTACAGTTGTCTGTAAGAATTAGGCATTGAAAAGAAATCTCTTCAATAACTTTAGATAATGCATCCACAAATGACAGTGTAATTTCATTCTTACGTAATTAGTTCAAGGTAATTAAAATTTTTTTAAGAAAAAATATTTCAGGTTAGGTGTTGTGCCCACATATTAAACTTTATTGTACAAGAACAGTTGAAAATAATTAACCCCACTATAAAGAACATAAGAGATAGTGTAAAATATATAATGGGGTCACATTTAATATTGAGTACATGGAGTGATATAATTCAACATTTGAATGTGAAATCCTAAAAAACATTGAAGTTAGATTTATGTACACATTGGAATTCAACTTTTGAAATATTGGATTCGATCGTGGAATTGGAATTTACATTCCTTGAATACGCAACATGTGACAGAACGTATACTTAGTTGCCTACTAAAGATTATTGGAGCAAATCAAAATAAGTTCACAGGTTTCTCAAAGTTTTTTTTATGACTGCACGAAGATTTTTTCTAAAAATAAGTATCACAACGCAAATTTGTTTCTTCTATATCTTTGGAAGATTAGTGAAGCCCTAAAAAAGTTCTGGCGATGGTCCAAATTTACCACAGTTGATGGCACTTGGTATACAAATGAAGTTCAATAAGTATTGGGACGAATGACATTTGTTGATGGCCTTAGCAATTGTTCTTGATACTCAATGCAAGATGGGTATAATTAGGTTCATCTTTATGAAAATTTATTCTGTTGAAAGGGCGGTAACTAAAACCTTCAAAGTTCGTGACGCAATCAAAGAATTGTACACTTTATATATTTCTACTTTACCTATAACCATGACAGGTGATAAAGAAGTTATAGCTCCCAGTGTTTCTAGAAGCAATGACAATGTGCTCAATGAATACATGTCTTTCTAAACACAAAAAGAAATAAATGATCGGACAAAGGAATCAAAGCTAGACATGTATCTCAAAAAGTCAATCGTAAAACGCACAGACTTAAACTTTGATATTTTTGGGTAGTGAAATATTAGAGTCAGTGAATCGAAATACCCTACACTATTAGTGATGGCACAGAATATTGTCGATTTTAATTTCAACAATAGCATCAGAATCCGCTTTTAACACGGTGAGTAGAGTCGTGAGCAAGCATCGAAACTCACTTTCACTTTTTAAGCAAGATTGGTTGCATCCGGTATGAAAAAGTAGTAGTTTTGATATTGAGGATGAGAATGAGGATGAGGATGATGATGAGGAGGAGGAGGAGGAGAATGAGATCAAATCTCAAGACGACACTACATCAATAGCAATATCAACATGAAGCAGGTCATAAATTATTGGTATTTGTTAATATGTTGAAAGTGGTGTAGTGTATACTTAAATGTATTACAATTTACATATATGAAAAAATACAATGACTTTTATTTTATTTTCTTTATATTATGTTAATTATTACAACATATTTCATTATTACTTTCGTTTATCATATTATAATCTTTTATTTAGCTTTTACGTCAAGTTGTTGGTTTTTAATTTCTAATTATGTCAAAATACTCATTTTTTTTTCAAAATATGGAGTATAAATGTGTCGTCATCTAACCCATCAACCGACATTTAGGAGTACGGTTTCCTAGTGCACTCTCCAATGTCTGAAAAAATGAAGGTTATATGTTTTTTGTGTGAGGCAAAGTTTGTTGACAAAACTAATCAACTTAGGTTATACCTATCATGTCGGGGTGGAGATGTAAAACCATATCCTAAAGCTTCAAAAGATAACCAACTTCTTTTTAAAACCATTCTAGATTTAAATAAGAAACCTTTCACTCCTACCAGAGTTATAATTGGTAGAAGTTCTGATACACGAAGAGTAAAAAGTCAGAGAACTATTGGAAAAGAGCGCGTTGAAGAAGTTAGATTATCAGCATTAGAAGAAGAACAATTACAACTCGTCTTAAAATGTAGTATAGAAGAGGCTTCAAAATATCAATTATGTCTTATAAGACAATATAATGTCGAAGAAGGATCAAGCATGAGCAAAAAGAAAAGGAAAAACAAACCATTCAAGTCTCTCTCCAGTCTCAATGCATTTTATAGGGTGTTGGGTACTTTGTATCAATCTACTCACAAAGAAATTTGAAAATTTCTAGTTCAAACTATAAAAGAGCATAATGAAAAACTCTCACCACCTTCTTATTCAAGAGAGGTGAATGAGTACCTATATTAAGATTTAAATAGCAGTTTGAGCTTGACTAACAAATTTCCTGTAATCTAAAAAAATAAAAAATAAAAAATAAAGAAAAAACAAGAGAGAGAAAGAGTGAGAGAGATAAAAACGCATCTAAGGATGGATCGGATGGCAAAAGTAATGGATCTGGTTCAGATGCAGGAGGTAATTATTATGAACATGACTATAGTTATATGCCAGGAAGGCACTTCTCCTATGGAGGGTATTAAGTTAATATTGTGAACACCATAAATTTATAATATTTTGTTTTTTCATTTGTAAGTTGCTTTTGATTTTTCACTTCTACATATATGATGGAGTGGATTTTATATACAACCTTAAATTCAAACTCGGGTCTTTGAACTCAAATTCGATTCAAAAGCTTGAGCTCGAACTGACCAAGTTGCTAACTAAACTGAGCCAAGGTGTCCAGTCAAGCTCGAGGACTGAGCCGGGCCAAACTCGAGCTAAAGTAGGCTGCTGGCTAAATCGAGTCAAGTTGTGCCAAGCTCGACTGGGTGTATCAGTACGTTTGGCTCAAGGCCTGAACTGAAAAGTTGCGGCCCTGCGTCCTATCTTTTCAACCTTATCAATATATCAACTGTGGTCCTGGACTGAAATCCTATGCAGCACCTCTTGGAGAAGGAGCATGCAACACCCGAGAATATGTGGACCCACTGTAATGTTTACCTAACATCCACTCCGTCCATCAGTTCAAAACATCATATTAGGATTTGTGAGAAATAACCAATCCAAAAGTCGCATGAGCCACACCACAGGGAACAGTGGGAATGGGGGCACTCACCATAAAAACCTTCATGGGGCCACTATGTTGTTTGTTTGCCATCCAAACCTTTCGTAAGGTGGGACATATTATGAGGAAGAGATGTGCCCAAGTTTAGCTTGATCCAAAACTCATCAGTGCCACACAACATGAATTTGGAGGCTGCAGTTGTGATTTTTTTTTGTTATCGTTCCCAGAGTGTGGCCCACCTGAACGTAGGAGTGATTTGATGTTGTCTACTGCGAGCATAAAGTGACGCAATGGATTTCACACGCGTACATCATGGCGGCGGGCCACACATAGCTCGGGTGTTAGCATGCGTTTCGTGTGCAACCAGTGTTGCAGAGGTTTCCTACGATGTTAGCATATTCCTTACGTAGAAAGAATAGCCCACAACGGAGTTCTGGACATATGCATGTAGACAAACACCTCGCACGGTCCCCCATAGCTATCAGTGGGCCAAGCACACGTCAAAGCTGAGGATTGCCAATCCCTGATATTTACACTGCCCCGCCAACTTTTGGGACGGAATTTGAGACTAGGGTCTGCCTCAGATTGAGCCTCAGTGAGCTAATCTGGACTACTTATTGTTAGGCCTGAAACGGACAAGTCCAGATCAGCAGCCCAAAATGAGAACCAAGCCCTGGGCATGGATGCTACGCCCCTGAAGCCCAACGAGGCTGATACGGTTATTCGATGGTTCTATGTGCCCACATGGCCCATCCATAGGACACAAATGGCATCGGGTTATTACTTGTGAATCTGATCCACGCTGTTGATTAGATGGGTGCACCATGTATGGACCATGGTCTAAATCACCCAGATTAAATTGATCGTCTAGCCTTCTTTTTTCATGTGAATGAAAACCATTGATTTGCCTTCTCGCCCACTTACCTGCAGACCACAGATTTTGAGTTAGGATCGCCCTACAGAGGATATATACCCTTTGGGGCACGCATGGTGGGTCCAACCGTTGATCCCATTGGGTCCCACTGCCGACGGACTGCCCATCCTGACAGAAGAACGTAACCAGGCACGGCAGTGGGTTAGGTTAGCCTGCAGGTCTGCTGGCTTGAGGTGGGTTGTGGACATGCAAAATGGTTGGCGGGCTGGGCTCAAGCAGAAAATATGGCACATTTAAGTAGATGGGTCAGACTTGAATTGAATCCTACCCGATCTGAGCCACCCATATAGGCCTATCAATATGCTGGGACAGATGACATGACCCACGATGGGAAGCCAAATATTAGCGCGAAGTTTGCCTCGATCTGGCAGAACTTAGTGCCTGTTTGGCTGGCACAAAATTCATAATTTTGACAAATTTTTTATTGCCAAACTCATGAACTTGGCACATTAACGTCTTTGGATTAGCTTTAATTACAAATTCACTAATTGCCTAATTAGCAAACAGGGCACAAATTGTGAACTTGTTAATAAAAAAATAAGCTAAGTCTTGTTAAGCGAGCTTTTCCCTAATGGCCCTCGTCAACGTCCAAACAAAGATGTGCCATTGTCTAGTGCATGCAGTATTGCCTCGATACTTGGTAAGGAATCTTATTTACGCCAAAAGATCATTTTGATGGGATAACCTAATCTTCCAATTAAAGACTGTGCAAATGAACAGCCCACATTGATCATGCTAGGAAGGATCCAATCATTGAACTAGTCCATCCACGTGGAACCCACCACTGATTGCCCATCCATCTCAAAATTCATTTTGATTGGATGGGACTTAATGCTAGGCACATGCACAGTCCAAATCGATCATAATAGAAAAGGTCCAATCGTTAATCTAGACAGTCCATGGCATGACGGCCCCCTCCGATTGGACAATGCACCTCAAAATCCACTTGGATCCAATGATCCCAACCATCAGATCAATGGCCAGAAAAAAAAATGGTCGATCATATTGATTATACCAGAGTTTATGAGGTTAAAAAGATCTCATTCTAAGAGCCAATTAATTAGAGATGACAAGAAAACCCAAATTCGAGATCCAGTGGCGAAACTAGTGTGCCCTGTCAAAAATCTTGTACGCAACCAGTCCAAGATTTTCACAGACAGCAGCAGCAGCAATGATATGAATAACTTTCCAAAAGCACAAAAGATGAACTGCTTATATAAAGCCAAAGCATGAAGGGAAAATGGCACCTCCAAAACATCCTATTTCTGTATGTAAAAATTTACATAAATAAAAAGCCTCAATCCTTTTTGCCTAGCTCTCATCAATATGGAAGCATACGGATGCATCAACAGCAGCTAATGAAATCTTATTATCCATGCAAAAATAAGAAAAGAAAATAATAAATCCTATCACGCGTTGCCATTCCATGTGCATCACTGAATCATCGAACACAAGCACAAGAAAAGGGGAAACTGAAAAAAAAAAAAAAAAAAAAAAAAAAAAAGGGAATGTACCATGACACCTCAACCAGCAGGGAGCTTAGAATGTGCAATGAGAAGAGTGGCCACAGCAGCTCTGTAGCGGTTACACCAGCTCTGGCTTTCAATTCTTGACTCCTCTAAAATACATATAAACTTTCTGCACAGAACATAAAGCAACACAACTTAGAATGTCATTGATATAGCAATATGAATGAAGTTGGTGATTCCAGCACTGACCTGGAGTACCCACAAACTGAGCAGTGTTTCCAGGCAAAAGAAACCGAACCCAATCAAGTAGAAGATCTGCAAGAAAAACAAAGAAATTTCTTGTGTAACATATCATAGGTTAGAACAAGATTCCAAAAACTAAACAAAAAACGAGTAGCTTTTAAATATATGGTTCCCATGTGCCTCCATTAAGATTCCTTAGCATCCTATGTGCAACAAGAAACAAGAAAAAAGGACAGTAATTTTTCAATCATTCAAACGGAAGTAAAATGGATTAAGAAAATAATGGTTGTGTTTACTATGAGGAACATTGAGATGAGATGCCTCCAGTGCCCTATCCAGCAAGAGTGGTTACCTGATTCGGAAGTCTTTACATGTACCGGTGGAGCCAAGAAAAAGGTGCATGGGTAATGATGAGGATGGGTAATGATGAGGAAACAGATGCAGGAAACATCTCATTTTGAAGGTTTAAAAAAAATTTTATGACCTTATAACAGCCTACTGGTGTTACCATTATGTAATAGTGACAGTCATTGTAAAAAACAGGGGGGGGGGGGGGGGGGAAAGGAAAAAATGGATACGTAAGCCCACAATAAAGTAATGGCTGTTTTTACCCACCAAAAAACAAAAAGAAAGAAAGGCAACACTGATTGTGTTGACAGAAAACAAAAAGTCCAGTGTAGATAAAACAATGACTCATGTTTAACAATTTAGAGGCTTCTTTTTTTTTTAAGATAAAGGAAGTACTATTGAAAAGGCGCCGAGGTTCCTGTTATAAAGGGCATATTGGCATTTGCTTTTAGTAATTCTACAAGAATCTTACAGCAGATACTGGATGCTTGCGGGAAACAAGAAGCTACAAACATAAGTACTCAACACAGGTATACAGCCGTAGGTCCCAAGTAAATACCGACTTATGCTGCTCTAAGATCGATGAAAATGTTTTTTGTCTGATCAAATTAAAATATAAGCACATATACAAGTAGGAATGTGATGCGCAACTTACCCCCACCAACACATGATCTGAGAAGACATCAATTGCCGCAAGGATTCCCCTGGTAAAGAAAGAATTATCAGTTAGCTTCACAGAATTTAGAAATTGAGTTTGATGGCTGAAGGAAAAAGGTGAAAAGCATGTTATACAAACAGAACAAAATGCTTGTGATAATATAAGCAAAACTTCAAAGAGACAAACGTCCAACCCTTGGACGAATATATTTCTACTAATAAATTTTCACTTCAACAAAATAGATATCGAAAGAAATGTTCCTTTGGAAATTGAAATATATTGGCAAGTACCTAAACGAAATAATTAAACTGAACTACTACTTTTCCCCCTCCCCTCCTGTGTTTATCGTTCCATTGCTAATAGAAAAAGACAACCTCCAGTTCAATTTGCTCAACTTTGGATTATCTGAGCCTTCAATAGCAAGGCTCTTGGAATCATGTTTCCCAGATCCACAAACATGTATAGAATCACCCATAACCATGTACAAATTCAGGTTCAACGGACTCTCAATCTTGAAGGCTCTTGGAGTTTCATGGTCTTTCCCCGACTCGACGGGATAGGTTGCTCAAAGCAAGGCATGGTTCAAGTTTAGGCAAGGAAAAGAATATAGTTTGGAGAATGGCTCTCCTGGCGGTTTGGTGGTCAATTTGGGAAGAAAGAAATGGCAGGTGCTTCAATGATATCTCCAATTCGGTGGAGTCTGTCATCATTAAAGACCATCATTATTTTGTAGAGTGGGCTTCTATTTTTAAAAGGGGTGTAATCTCTTTTGTATGGGGTGGGTAATCAATCCGCTATCTCAGTGGCATTTTTATCTTTCCTGGTTTCTGTTTGCTTCTCTTTTTTTATAAAGTAATTGTTACTTCTCAAAAAAAAAACATGGCCTACTTGGAAAATGGTTCAACAAAGCAACACTCGAATGAAATCCATCAGAGTACACAAAGGAGATCACCATCATCATCATTAGCCTTGACCCAGCTATTTGAAGTCTTTTTTTTTTCAAGTAGGCCCTACCCTCAGCAAGACCAACTACAAAACTGTAGCAACATTATAGCATGGACCAAGTGCAAGTATCAAGAGCAAGGAGTCCTGGTTGACTTTCCCAGCGCATGATTGGTGGGTAAGGTCAGATGAAAAAGCATGACCTCAATTCTACAACACTTAAAAAGGAAAGAGACGCCACCTGGTCTGAAGTTCAACTTGAGTCATAGCTTACCATTTACCCAGAGAACCAACAATAATATGAAAAAACCCGATAAAACAAACAAAAGCCAGTTGTCAAACTTTTGTCAAGCAAATCATGAGTATTCTTACCCTGAATCTTGATACCAAAATAGAATCTATGAAGCCAACCCAGATAGCTAGGAAAACACTATTTGCGAGGATGATGATGATATTTAAGACCTCTAATCAACTTGTTCTGCAGGACCAACTGCTATTCCGTAGAAACTAGCGAATAACTTGGGGGCAATCATCACCGAGAAAGTGCGGCCAACTACTCTTTCCAATAAACTAACAACAACACTTTTTTTTGTTTTTTTAAGAATCCTAATCTTAAACATCTTAAGAAATCATAAACCATAGCCGCTACCAATCTCGATACCTCGACCTTGAGGTTGAGAGACAAAAATCATAAACCATACTACCAATCAGGCAGGCTTGAGATTGATTTTTTTTTCTTTTTTCTTTTTTGAATGATACAAAAATATCCTCATTCTCCTGTATAGCCTGAGTGGCAAGGCTGTTGTTTCGCTCTGTTTTTTTTTTCCCCTATGAAATTCCCAGATACATTAAAATAACAAATAATGCATTAGAAATGTGAACATTGAACATTCACCAACGCATAACTATTGAAGTTTGTCCTCAGTTCACCAATTACCCATTCTATAGAATACAGTGGTAACAGCACACGACTGAATTTTCTCAAGTTAAAGCAACATAGACTTAATTTACAGTTAACTTGAAAGTAAGAAAGGAAGGCGAGAACTTACGTCAATGACTTCCCATGAAAGACAACTGGAGGAGCAATGGCAGCAAATATGCAAAAACCAATGTGGAACTGCACCATGACCATGTCAGTAACATAAGAAGTTAGTTGATGAAGGTAATGGTGCTTACTGTGCTTAATAAGAAGTGATGGGTCAAAACAATCACCAAGTACAAAAGGAAAAACCAACCAAACTTCAGGGCACTATCCGTCCTGTAAATCAAAAGCAATAATCAGAAATCATTCATCATCCACAGCATTGGGGGGTGGGGAAAGAAACTGTAATTTCATGCAGTTACACATGCAAGATAACTCCTAGACTGCTGTCCTACACTTGTTGAAAGAAAAGTATAGTTACATAAAGCATGAAAAAGAAGTGGCAACAGCTTTAGGTGTGGTAGAGGGGAAACATCTGTTTCAAAATGTTAGCAATTGTAAGCAGCTAGGAAGCAGGAGCGGAGACACAAGTCCAAAGCACCATTCAAAGAAGGAGCAGCACCTGGTTAGAATGATCTTGCCACTAAAAAGAAAACACAATAGATCCCAAATAATGTTTCCAAAAACAATCATATTTGTAGGAATCCAACCAAGTCATTGAAAACATACTTGTCGGAATCCAACTGAGCCATCAAACAAGCAAGCATAACATATAAGTGTTCCTCACAAAACAAAAGAGTTCTGTGTTCCTTTCTTTTATCATTGTTTTACTTTCAGAACAAATGAGTATAATACTTCCTAAATAGAATAAAACAATTAAGGATCTATATGAAGAATAAACCAAGTGCAGCATGCATACTAACTGAAACAGTGATAATAGCTCCAGTAAAAGCTCAACCCAGTTTAGCTATTCCAGGGTCAGAATAATTACCTCAAGAGGATCTTCGACTGAACAAAAAAATTTGAGCATTTCATCAACAAACCTTTTGAACAATTAGGGGAGGTCATCCATTTTATGAATAGTGCACTTGATTGAATAGGTGTATGCACATAGAACTAGAAAGGAAACCAGAAAATACAAATGCGGCCAAATAACAGCGACCATTGACAACCCACCTCATTGCACGATATAAAGGCCTATACCACAGCACATAAGAAAGAGGACATCCAAGTAAAGCATAAATGGTTGCCAGGAAAAATATTTTAACACCTGCAAATGGTGAAGATTATCAGAACCATAATATGAATTAAGTTCCCATGAAATAATCTTATTTCAAATGGATCACATACAAACTGCAAAGGAAGTAAAGCTTACCTCCACCTCTAATCCAGCAGACAGTCACAGCAACTATGTTCCATACAAGACAAAGAACTATACCTGAAAGAACATGAACCAATCATTAGTTCTTCAACATTTCTCACAAAAACAATTAATGCAGGGGCATTTTCACACTGGGCTCAAGTGGGGTCGCTTGTGGGATGCAGGGGCACACTCGGGGTGGGTGCGGCCTACGGAGGAGATCTCGTGTTCGAGACTCCTCACCAGGGGTGATTAATGCGCATTTCACACCGGGCTGAGTGGAGTAGCCCGTGAGATGCGGGGACACACTCGGGTTAGGCGGCCCATGTGATTTGGGGCCCACGAAGGGGGTTCGGCCGAGGTCTTTAAAAAAAAAACCATGAGATGTGGGGCCTGGGCTATGAGATAAAGGGATTAATTCGTCATACTCTAACAGTTCGAGCTTTTAGAGCAAGTGGTTAATTGTCCTGCATCAACAATTATACTCCACGAAGAACAATACTTGGGACAGATCAATATTTCGCAATTCCAAAGATGGTTCATCGGTTGGAAGGTAGTGGAGGAATCCCTGAATTATTTCAGTTTTTGACAGTTATGGAACTGTAAAAAAGGGAAGCTATTGAATAGCCTGGATAGCACATTCTCAGACAGGCCAGTTTTGGATCCAGAGCATGTCAAGTGAATATCAAGCAGTGCAAGACGCAGATATTCCACAATTCAGACTGCCTAAACAAAGAATCTGAAGTAAATCTGCTTTGAGACACGCTCGTCATATTTGAAGGTTACTTTAACATTTCCATTGCAAAAGCGTCACCATCATCCTCATCACAAAAAGTAATTATGAAAAGGCAAATGGGAATATATTTTTGGAAAACGTGTTACCATCATCCTATCACCATTTCCAATGCAAAAGCATCACCAATATTATTGGACGCAACAAATGGGAATATATGAAAAGGCAAGCACTTCCCAAATGGAGGAAGAAAATAAAAAATAAAAAATCCAACCTATTGGCAAAGAGGTGGAGGAGCAGATTAAATAGGCATACCTAGCCAACTAGCAAAAGCAAGATACTGCAGCCTTTGAGCATGGACCGGTATTTCATTTGTAATATCGTGATGGATAATTGGAAAGAAAGGAGGCCAATTTTTGTCATCTGTGGGGACACCAGCTGCATTGAAAGGATTGAAAAACATGTAAATTACCTGCAGCAAGGCTATATAGAAATGGCCATAAGCAACCTACTAATCACAAAGCTTACCACTCGACACAGCATCTTCCCTCCGTTTTATATCCTGTAATGACAGTGCATAAATGCCAAGAACAGATTAGAACTTAGATTTCAAGAGTATACAGCTACAAAATGGTGCATAAAACCATCAAAAAATATAATGGCAGTGATGCAACATTACAGGACGTCTAATATACGAGGAAATAAATTGCGTTAACTATCTAGAATAGGTGCTACTTGCTAGCACAACCACCAAGTAGAAAGTGCATCTATATTAGAGACAAGCATTAGCATTAATTGACTGGAGTTATAAAGGTAACCTTTTCTCTCCTTTTCAAGTCTGCCTCCCAAGCTGCAAGGTCTTTCTCTTTCTTCTTGGGATCCTGCATATACCACAAGAGCCAACTAATAAACAACTCAATTCTACTCTTGTATAAATTTCAGAATACATGGGAGACAATAATTATTAAAAGTCCCCTTACATTCATATTGTGCAGTGGTATGTCAACAGTTGCATCATGTTTGTTGCCAAAACCCACTGGCTCAGGTCCCAATGGAGGAAGGCGTGACTTTGAACCAGGTCCTGCAGCATTCTGCATAGGAATGCATCAGAAGAACCATGATGCACATTCAACAAATAAACAAAATTCACATGGAAAAGATAGTTTCATAAACCAATATCTACAGTAGCCCTATACACAATCTCACCTAATAAGCATGTTGTAGGCATGTAAAAGTAGACTACAAACAAAGAAAAAACTTAGTTGCAGTTCATTTCCCAGAAAATTGGGCATCGAGTTGACATCAGGAGGAAAAGAGAATTTTTTCAACCAACATCTACCGTAGCCCTATACACAATCTCACCTAATAAGCATGTTGTAGGCATGTAAAAGTAAACTACAAACAAAGAAAAATCTTAGTTGCAGTTCATTTAGAAAATTGGTCATTGAGTTGACATCAGGCTGCTGATCCCTCAAGTGTGGCTCTAAGAAGCAATGCTGAGATGAAGAAACATTGTAAAAATATCCCATCAAATACTAAAGATTTCACCTCCGTTATCCCCTCTGATATAAAATTTCACATCCATCTTGCAACTGAATTTGGCTCCTTACAAATACAATAAAAAAGTGATGACGGTACGAACAATTGAGCATACAAATCCCAACAAAAGCTCAATTGAGCATGCAATTAGAATATGCATCTTTCTACATAATCGCCGCCACCAAAGCCATTCCAGTTATTAGGGAGTGGCATTATAAATCCTGTTTCGCTAATCATTGTTGGAATGAACATTCTCATGACTTCTTGCAAAGGTTTTACAATCAGCTGCCAAGATAACACCAACACTAAGACAGGAGTGACATCAACCTTTCTTTCCACATGATGTTTGTTCTTTTCTTTTCTTTATTTTGTATCAAATTAGCCATATGTGCACAGTAAATGAAAACTTACAATCCACTTGGTAACCTAGGGTCAGATCTAAGGGGCCGTTTGGATTTGGGGCATTTGGATGACCTAGATATTTCAATTACCAAATATTGTAATTGCTGGAATTATCATCCTTGTGTTTGGATAACATTTTGGAGTAGGTAATGGTGATTATGTTTGGTTTAATTACAAGTTGGGAATCACAGGTGGAATTGATCATTCAATCACAATCTAGACCACCCATCACGTGAGACCACACCAAGGTATTGCGTAACGGCCACCATCGTAACCTTTACGATACGGGGTGTAACGGCCGTTACGGGGGCCATAACGGCCATTATGGCCTCTTTTATATTGAAAGAAGAACACCAAAAAAAAAAAAAACTTGTATCAGCCCCGTAATGGACCATTATGGGGTCTTACGGCCTTTACGGGGGGGGGGTGTAACGGACCGTTACGGGGATGTTAACGGCCTTTATGGTCTTTTTTTTCCATAACGACCGTTACAGCCTTACGTGAAGGCCTTTACGGCACACCTGGTTGCACATCCCTCTTTAAAAAGATCACTTTGTCAGATGATTCTCAATGGTTGGGGAAATGGACAGTTAATATTAATCCTACTAAATGTGGTTTGATCATTGATCTAAACCATCCATTAAATAGGTTCACCATTGATTGCCAATCACTATAAAAATTACTTACATGAGTTACATCAGATGATTTTATCCATCTGTTGAATTGTTAGGGAAATGGACAGCTCATATTGATCATACTACTAATGGTCAAATCATTGATCTAGATCATCCAACATGTGGGTCCCAACCTTGATTGCTCATCCCTCTCAAAAAATCACTTCTGGCAATGTCATTGTTTGGTGAAATGAATGGTCCATATATGGTGTTAAAAAATGGTTATGTAACAGTCATAACAGTAATGGTGAGGGCCATTACACAATATATGGCCGCAACAGACATTCTAAAAAAATGGCCCGTAACGGTCCGATTTGGGGCTGATACTTCTAAAAAAGGCATTACAAGGCTGTAATGGGAGCCGTAAAGGCCATGTTGTCATGGTATAAGGCTGGCTATTATGGCCACGGTTACCATTATTGAATATCTTGTATATGAAACATGCTTTCTTTCCATATGGTCAATTGCCTATGTAGAAGATGGCTTCTCTCTGGCTCGAAAATACTTTCCCTTCTTTTTCTTCTATGGATTTTTTTTTTTTTATTTTTATTATTTTTTTTTGGAGAGGGGGGGGGGGGGGGGGTGAAAGCATTTTAAAGAAGAGGACTGATCACTTACAACTGTCTGTAAGCTACAGCCCATTTTTTATGCCTTCAAATTTTTTATTTCAAACCTTGCCCTTGAACTCCGTCCATATTTTCAAAGAACTGATCACCGACAGAACAGCACCATAACTTGTGGTGCCATTCTATCTTTCCCGCTAGCAGATATGCCAACTGTGTCAGACATCCATGCCATGAAAACAGTGGCACCGTGAAGATCACCCACTTCTAAAATTAGGCTGATCCACTCACTAAGTAGGCCACACCCATATGTTCTGACAAACTGTCAATTGTCTATTGATTCCAACAGTGTGGCCAATCTGATGAGCGCGCAACCTGATTTTTGTGCCAGGTAATCTTCATGGCGGGGCCTATGGCCCACCATTTTCATGGTACGGATGTCATAAACAAGTGACATGTCAGCAGGAAAGATGGAATGGAACCACAAGCTGCGGTGTTGCTGCCAGTAGTTGATCGGTTCTCATATTTTCAAGGGCAAAATGCTTGTCAGAGAGTTGTAGGTTAACCTACAACCGGCTGCATGTAATCAGTTCTTATATGTTGCAGCAGTATTGCAGCATGTCTAATATCCAGTTAGTGAACTCCCTTTTTAAAATCTTTTTCACCCAAAATTCGTAATGCACGAATACAAGAAAAAATGGGCCGTAGCATGCAACCGGCTGCAGGCGATTGTTCCTCATAGCCACAATAAGTACACGATGAAATGCCTACAAATCAATCTACATTTTTAGCCAATTTAACATATGCTGAGCCCGGACCGAGTACAAATCAAGAAACTAGGGTTCTAGTGTATAGATCCAAGATTTCCATCCGACAGACAAGATCAGACGCACGCACAAACACGACATTGGAGGTTGCAAGTTGAATTTCAAAAGATCTAAAACAGAAATGAGGATTTCAAAGGGAAAAAGCGAAAACCCTAGGGCAAAATAGAGAAATCTAAGAAAACGAGAGGGAGAGAGAGAATCAAGGGCGGTTACCGCAAACGGATTCACTTCTTCTTCGTCAAAGGGATTTGGATCGTTGTTGCGACGCATCTCGTCTTCTCCTTTTTTTGAGGGTTTTTTTCCGAAGCGAGAGCGATGGAAATGGGGGCTTTTTTTACTTCGCACCGACGGAAAATGCGAAAACGAGAGCGCAGCTGGTGCGGTGAGGTGAGTGGGGAGAGCTTTTCTGCCCTTATACGACGCGCCAGATCTGGGGAAAATGTTCGTTTTGCGTCCGTCGGGAATCAGGAAGATCCAGCGTCCGTCTCCACCCACTCGAGCCACATGTTGAGACGGTCTTGTTATTTAGACCGTCCGTTCGAATAGTAAATAACCTTTAATCTCTCTTCGTTGATGATCTTGACCTTTGAGCCACTTAAAATTTTCTTTTCAATGTTATAAATTCATCAGAAATTAAGGACGGTTAAAATCATCTTATCAGAGTCATTTTCTTTGTATGGTCCATATACAATATATTCCACAAAATGGACAGATCTGATCCTCATAATACTCATAATGTCGGCTCCAGTAGCAGAGACGCACTCTGTACATTTAGTCGCGACAGACATAAAATGATTCCCTCGAAAAATATTTCATTGTTCTCTTCGTTTTTACCCCTGAGTTTAGAGATGATTCACGTAATTAGCCTCGCAGTGCCGGCTCCTTTTTCAATTTTGAGAAATGGGACCCACAGTTCCGTAATCCAGACCATTGGGCTATTTGTGGCATTTCTCTTCTTGACTGTCTATCTTTATGCCACAAATCAAACGTCTGAGATTTGTCTTATCGGGTGATATTTTTCCTATTATGCCCATCAACCGTAGGATGCAGCCGACCAGTGGCATGGATTGCCAGTGCATGGACCCAACTTCTCAGAAACTTGAAACCCCGGGCATTCTGCGATAAACACGTGTTGCGTGTGACGAGAGGTTTACCAGTTCTACACGCGTGTAGAGCCGATATATATACGCGCAGCACATGTGCGAATATGAAAAACGTGTATCCGATCGGATCTCTGCATTAGGTTAGAAGCAATGCTTAGATCTTCGATCTAAAAAATCAGACAATGTCAATATTCAAGTGGACCACATCTTTCAAAGTAAATTGACATCTACAATTTTTTCCAGCCATTCATTTGTTTTGATATACTGTCGCCAGCCTTAGGTGCTAAACTGTTGATTTTACGACCGTAGATCTAAACAACAGTAATCTAAAGAATGTATAAAGCCTGAGGGAAAAAGCTCAGATCTTGCACATGTGTCACAATGTGACAGATGAGCCCGCGTGTGGATGCGGACAGGTCACGCTTGTGGGATTAGCAAACATCTACGTACTCAGTATATCTTTGGTATTTTATAATCCAGATGCAAACAGCGTGATTAGGAATTTCACAATCCTGCGTTACGCAGTTGTTAAGATCAAGATAACTATGTAGATCTGGACATACCTTTACCGCCAAAATGTCGCTCGTGTGGGAAATCCGAGCCCTAAAAAGAACGGGCCGCACCATAATACTCAGCTGTGCCGGAAAACATGCTAAATCCTGGTTAGAGAGGACGGATTGGCTACTCCCCTGCCACTAGCCCCGTGGCTGATGGTAGGTGCTCTCTGGCCCCACCATGATTTATGTGTTCCATCCATTCCGTTCATCCATTTTTACAGATCATTTTATGGCTTGATACAAAAAATGTGAGGAATATAAATACCACACCATGGAAAAATAATGGTGATTGAATATCCATCATTAAAATCCTCCTAAGGCTCACTGTACTTTTTATTTGACATCTAATATGTTGATTAAGTCATACATACCCAGATGAAGGGAAAACCCAAAGATTGGATTGATCCAAAACTTTTATGGCCCCAAAATGTTTTTGATGGTCCATGTTCATTCAACACTGTTTTCTGTAATTTGGTCCACTTGAGATTGAGATATACCTCATTTTTGGTCTCATACGGTAGAATTATCTAGAGAAATAGATGGACTGCGTGGATGAAACAAATACATCATAGTGGGGCCCACAGAGCACCGACCATCAGCCATTGGCGGGTGGCGGGGGAGTAGCCAATCCGTTTCCCTGGTTAGATTCTTTACAACCGTACAGCGAGTCAGGCCATCATCTGTCCATTGATCCAGACGCTGTAGTTCTCCTGATCAGTGGACCATCCGGTTGTTTTGCTGAAGCTAATCTTATGACGTGGTCCACCATTTTGCTCTGATTGGATGATCTCAGCTATCGATGTACATGTTGGAAATTCAAATAGAATGTCGTACGTAAAAAAATCTCTGATCAGGTGGTCGGGGATCATTCGGACCACCTGAAAATCCAACGGCTGTGGCATTATAATAGGCAATGACTCTCGTGGTGATAAGGTGCGACTATCAGGTGGGGCCACGGTGCTGACTGCAAGGATGGTTTGGCCATCCACGCATAGGACCCACGAGATGGATGGTGCAGATCCACTACTCCCAAATGCCTAGCGACGAACGTGGTTTCCGTGTCCCACGCCTGGGAGGCAGTTGCCTCGTCGGTCAACGGACCAGTGTCCACGCGCGCTTACATCAGATCATACCCCGCATTAGTTTAGGAGAGTTATTTGATACTCTGCTAGGTGATAGCTTTTGATACGCAGTCGATCTGAAATTGTATATGTAGCATACATTAACTCAAGTTAAATAGACTAGATTGTGGAGCCCACTGTGGCCGTCATAATCCCCAAATCCAATTGATCGAACCATTCTGACCATTGTTTCGTGATAATTCGTTTGTTGAATTAGTACAGTCGGATTTTTTTTTAAACCGTCCAATAAATGCCCCACCAACCCCCAATAATCAGCTATTATTGCATAGTTTTCTTTATGATACATCTAAACTAGTGCCCGTGATTTGAACAGTTTAATTCGAAGTACGTGTGTGCAGAGCATTCAGCTTCTGAGTAACTTCCATGTGCCTGCGTATCATCTATCAGCCTAGCTAGAGTATCAAAGAGTCTCAATACTCGATGGTTTATTCTTCTGGAATTGCACGCTGATAACATGATGTGCCGTGCGTGACCCTCGCGATATCGAATCTAACCGTTAATAATTAAATATGCGAACAAAGCTTTGAATTTTGATACTCCACCAGGGTATGTCCACCCGCGAGTGGAACGTACATGTGCCTAGTCCAAGGTACTGAGGCTGTGGGGTTTAATGTAGATAGGTCGCAGTCCAAAAATTATATTGACGAATCATCATAACCGTGTCCCGTGGGTGGCTGACAAATGGATTGTTGAATTATAATATTCAATGGTCCAGATGCAGTCCTTTAGTAAGATGTTATGATCGTCTGGTGGATCTGATATTGTTCATATGCCCCATCTATGGTGGGCTCATTGGTTTACACTAGTTGGATCGTGGTACAGTCCTATCGTGCATGTTATGAATTTTGTGTTAGGATCTTCCGATATGGAAGGCTTTTGGGGCATGGTCCACCCACACATGGGTCATCCCATCCACCCGTTAGAATTGAATATAAATGCGCACCCGAAGAATGTTCCTAGCGTGCATCTAACATGGAAAATTTCACAAACCATGCCTTGCTGTTGGCTCATGCACCTTCATTTGCAAGCAACCACATGAACAGCTGACTTGCTTGTGATAGATGAAGAACGCGGATTGCGTCTTACCCCCGCCCGTCTCCATCTAGGAACGGACAGGAGCTCTGAGCGGCCATTGTGATGTATGGGTTTTAACCACACTGTCCATCCATTTATATGTATTATTTCAGTATATATTTCCAAAAATGAGGCAGATCCAAGAAACAGGTCGACTACACAATGGGGATTAAACTTTTACTGTTGAAAACTTCTTAAGGGCCACAGAAGTTTTGGATCAAGCTGATATTTGTGTTTTCCATTCATTGAAGTCTATGTAACTTTATGAATAGGGTGGATGGTAAATAAACATCACTGTGCGTATGAACATTTCAACGGTGAGCATCACCACCACCACTGCTTCCTATGGTGCAGTCCACTTGAGACTTAGATTTTCCTAATTTTGTCTTATTCCATGAAATGTCACTGAGAAATAGATGGATGGTGTGGATAAAACCTCTGGCTTGAGACGGGCAGGGCAGGACGCAATCCGTGTTCACGGATGAATGGGATGGATTTATGCCATGCTGTTGGATTTAGGCTGTGGGGCTTGTGAGCAACTACTAATAAATGTCTCTCATACAGTAAATACTATACTATGGATATTTTAAATTTTGTACTTAATTTTTTACCATCTTCTGTCTAAATTCAAAAGAAATTAATAATAATAATAACCATGATAATTGAAATAAGGGAGAAAGATGGAATGTGATAGGTTCCAACAGTCTCCGTTCATCTAAAAGGAAGGCAATCCTTTGATAAAAGTATCTAAAAGAATTTCTCATAACATAAAGTTGATTAATAATATTCATTAATCATATTGTCTATTAATGATCCAAAGAGCTAATCATTTGCGGAAGCCATCCCAACCATAAAGCCAAAGTGGTGATGAAATCATTTTTACTCCGATAGTTAGTTGATCTGTTGGATATAGGCCATCTATCCTCAACTTCATGCAAGGTCCCGAACACCATGCAGATGCCATCAAATCTTGTGGGCCACCCATTTAGGCCATACATTCTTGGCACTCATCTAATGACTAAGATTACTCTAAAGGTATTCTAATCTTTTCCATACTTTACCCAAAGGCTTCCACACTCATGACACGGAGCCAAATATAGTGTTAATAAGCTTTTGAATGGTATAATTTTGTACTAGAGGAGAGCAGACTACCATTTCTAGACACTTAATAGCATGTTTGGAATGCATTGGTATTCAAATCATAATTACAATAGGATTGTTTGGTATCATGGATTTGAGAGAATTTAACGGGATTTCAAACACCTTATATGTTTTGCATCATAAAGTAATTGGGATTTAAAATCCCCTCCAGCAAAGGGTTTGAAATCTAAGGTGGAAGTTAAAATTACATCTAAAATCTTCTCTGAGTTGCATGTGTAACATGTGTGCCACTAGGCTAATAATTTATTGAGCATGCAGGCGTAGGTGATATCCCAAAACAAATAGATTATCAATTACAGCACTAAAATTACTTTAATATATAGGATGGTTTGCACCTTTAAGCATTGTTCATGTAAATCAGCAATTAAAAATCGTTGGTTAATTGCTTGGATGTGATCTTATGCATGTGGCTCATCCAAGACTTGAAATTTCATCATTTTCAGCCAAAGTATATATTCTTATTAAAATTAGTGTTGAACATTATATTATATACATACATTAAATAGGGATATTAACATTATTTCAGTAATTAAATTTAAACCCCTGCAATATACTATGCATAGCTACTTTTTTATAATGGAAGATTTTGAATCAGGGATTCCAAATCTAAGGTATTTCAAATCCATAGTGCCAAACAAGGCCTTGGAATCAAGGGGATTTCAAATTCTCAATTGCGTTCGGTTGAAATGCATTGGGATCCAAATCTTCCTACTGGCGCATGTATTTATATTACACTAGAATTATTCATTGTATTTGCATACATAGATTTAAATAATTAAATCCGCTTTCATATTCCAAAATTTTGTGTGTGAGATATTTGATGGAATGGTTGTAATAAGCCTATTAAAATATATACTTTTCCAGCAAACAAGGAAATTTTTGAGCTTTAAGTGGGCCATACATGCAAGGATAGCAAATAAGTGACTCACCAATACTTTTTTACCTTCCACTTAGATGTCCAGCATTTGGATGGTTCGGATTATTTCATTGATGTAATTTTAGTGATATGAGGGATAGTTAGATTATTTTGGGGGTGTCACCAGTTTCACATGTTTACGGTGGATTAGTAGCTTGGCAATACTTTTATTATACATTCGATTTTCTTACCTTTAAAGTGGGGCATAAAAAAAATCATTTGAATTGAAAATTCCAATATTTTATTGTGATTTCAAAACACACAAAAAAATTATGTAATAATAAGAAAAAAAAAAAAGATTGGTTTTGAATTACTTCAAATTTCTGAATCGAAGATGGGCAAAAGTAAAATGTAATTACTTGCATTTGAAATACACTCATTTACCAAATCCAAGGCGCCAGTGCAAAACACAACACCAATTGGCATCATGCTTTAGATCGCCGTGGTCCAATGAGTGATTTTCCACGATAAATGTATGGGATGCATATAGGTATATGTGGACGGTTGGAAAAGATATGATAACCGTCTCCATTAAACTCATGTGTGATGTGCCCATGATGGGTGGACCGTCGTATTCTGACACGTGACAGTTACCTTAGAATAAAAGGCAGGGTGGCTCAATCATTGCCGGGCCATGCTCACGTGAGAAAGATGGACGGACAGTTTAACACAAGATATGATAAACGTTTAATGTCCATGTGTGGCCCAACAATGAGAGTTTCCAGCTGCCGATCAAGATTCTGGATCAAGGAAGAGTAGGCCCACTTGTACTATTGCTGCGGGCCTAAAAATGATATTTTGTTCAGTGCCAGCTTATAAAGTACTGCCAAACGGCCCACTTTGAAAGAGGCCCATTCGTGAACGTGAAGCGATTTGTGTGGTTTACTCCACTCTATATGGTTCAGGGCGGGGAAGTCTGCCTATTGAATGATCCCGCCGGACCTACCATGTTAAGAGACCATGCTCAATGACGACATTTTTATTAATTTGATGGTTAGGATTGTCCAATTGGTGCAACCAATGTAAGTTGAGACATTTGTAATGGGACCCAGCAAATGGACAGTTGTAATTGACGGAGGTGGGCTGCATGTACGGTGAACGTCCTACTAGTTGAAAGTGTGGACAGCGGTGGAAAAGGGGTTTCGCCTTACTTAGAATCTCAAAGAAGGTTTATTTTGACATCCAAACTTCCTTCTTTTAGTTACCACCAAGTGATTAGGGACATATCTCACTACGGCTCTCAATGGGCCCGATTTGGATCGGCTCCAAGTTTCAAAATTTGTAACTAGAATCGGATCTAGAGTAGGATCTGATGTGGACCGAAAAAGGTGATATCCATATATGATCCACATATAAATGGTCAAACCTATTTCTAATTAAAAAAATCCATATAGCCATTGAATTCGAGTCAAATCTAGGTCCGAATTCACCACATCACAAATCTAAAAAATGTATATGATTATATATTTAATTTAGCAACAAAAAGGTACAATTTGAATCATACAGAAGTATTGAAGTATGAAGAACAAAAGTTCAACAACCACAGGTAACTCACTACTGTGGAAGTCGAAACGGTCGAAGGTTTATAGTGGGGATCTGATCGGATCTCACAACTATATCTAGATTTGACCCGAATATGATTCAAAATTTTTTTTTATAAACTTGAATCTAGTCTATGTAATTAATCAGACCTATTTTAAAATAAAATTCTACATTATACGGGAGTGAATAGAATCTCATATATGACCTACTCCATTGAGAGCCTTATATCTCACTAGCAAATGGTATGTTTGGATACATGGAATTCACACATTAATGAAAATTATTTCTCACTAACAGGATAATTAAACTCGTGTTCACATAGCCATGTCATGAATACAATTCTATCTCTGGCGTTTGTAGGATATTGGCACATCTATCACAATCACACTCCTTTGATCGCTCCTGTGTGAATTGCCTTAAGGCCTATTACGGTGACACTCAAATTTGACTTTATTTCATTTTAGTTGATCGTAGTTATATATTAGATATCACTTTTTAAGAGTAGATTTCCATTACATAATTACAATCAAATAAAATGAGATGAGCTCTTACCGCTCCCTATCTCTAATCAATAAGTAAGTTTTTTGGTGCGTTGCCATATGGTAATAGATGTTGCTAAAAAAGAAAAAGAAAGAAGGTGTGCTACGTATGTTAAAAGAAGAAAAGTGACATAACACAAGGCGAACCTAGATCACTTGTTCGATGTGAGAGGCATTATTTCAAGAAATGGTAGCAGTTTAACATGCATTTTTCATCACACAATGCGAACCTAGATCATTTGTTCATCTCACATGAGACATCACAACATCGGACCTTTAAACCTCGCTATTTTACAAGACTACTCCATCAGATCAAAATGACACGAGGGGAGCTAGTAAGAAAGGACTCGGCTAATTGAAGATCCTTGATTAAATGAAAATAAAAACATGCTTATTGTAGTCAACCCGGAATAGTTTGGACAAGGTTCATACGATGATGGTGATTTAGATACAGTGGCTGATGTTTAAGTAGTTTCATAAAAAGTGAAAATGTACCTGTTGTATCTGTTGGCTGACGGATAAAGGTGGAGAGCCTGTTAACAAACAGAGCAAAATATAAGTTGAATTGTATTTAACATTTGCCGAACTACATTTCACTGGTGAATTCTCACTCTAAGGAGATAGATGTAATAACAAATAACATAAATTTAAAAATTCCCCTATAAGTTGAAATGCATTGACTTATACTTAAATTAAAACAATTAGCCAACCCCAGATAGCTAGGAGAATGTTATGATGTACGGCATCCGCAACTTAAATAAACACAATTGAACTGATATATTTAATGAAGCTAATAACCACTTCCTCAAACAACTAGGTTAGACATCAAATTCAGTATACCCCATTTAACTTATATCTATTTTTCTTTTTCTTTTTATATAATGACCAGTTTGGCTTACACCTGAGAACGAGCAAATCGCATTTTAGTTAGTCATACATTATTGTTGGTTATCAAGAAGATTTGCAATCCACACTGAAGATAAATAGAGGCCATCGAGAATATGGATCACACAAAAGTTGTCCACATCCCAAAACTAAAGTGGGCCAAAAAATAAGTAAATACATTTCAAACATAAGTAATGCTGTAGATCCTGTTGTGGAACAAGCCAGCAAGGCCAGAACCATGCTCTAAATTTTAAATTTTTTATTTATTTATGGCCAATCACACTTTCGCAGTGAGCTCATTTCTGGTGAATTCCATTACTACCTCTCCAGATAAACATGTTAGATAACACATGAATGTAAGCACCTATTTGGGAGCGTGGATTTGGAACCCTTGGATTTGGAACTTCATAAATTTGAAATCCTCCTATCGCATTTTGCAAATTGGATCAGGAATCAACTTTAATCTGAAAGTAGTTGTGTATGTATTTTTATAGGGGTTTGAATTTAATTACTATGCATGTAATGTTTGGCACAATAGTTGTCATAAGCCTGCTAAAATATATGCTTTGCTTGAAAATAATGAAATTTTAAGTCTCATATGAGCCACAGGCATGAAATCATGTTCCTCTTGTTGTGTTTTGCACCCTAAATTAGGAGTCAACTTTAATCCATGAGTAGCTATGCATAGTATATTTATAAGGGTTTGAATTTAATTACTAAATTAACTTTAAAATCTCTAATTATTGAATGTATGTAATGTTTGACACCATGGTTGTTATAAGCCAGCTAAAATATATGCTTTACCTAAAAATGATGAAATTCCAAGTCTTGTATGGGCCACAAATATAAAATCAGTTTGAGTGACTAACCAACGGTATTTAACAATTGATTTACATATAAATTGTTTGGATGATGCCGTTAATCATATTATAATAATTATACAGATGCAATTAATAATTTAATTGTTTTTTATATCATTAGCAGGCCATGTGCCTAATAAAGTAACAGCCCAGTGGCACACATGTTACACATGCGACTCTTATAAGGATTTTAAATATAATCTAAGTTTTCTTGTTGGATCTGAAACCCGGATTTGAAACCCACGGTTATTTCATGGTGTCAAACAAGCCGGGGATTTGAAATCCCCCCAAATCCATGCTGTAAACCACTCGTAGTGGTGGTCTTTACAATGCATCATGTTGGCCCCACTAGTCTAATAATGAGTTGCGGCTACGTCACAGCATACAATTTATGACCAGCAAGATGCCTTTATTAAGTAGCTATTTGGACTTTCGGCCTCATTTTTCAGTCATCCAAATTTTATTATGTAGCTATGCGGACTACGATTTCGGCCTCAATAACCGTCCCTTGGAAGGAACTTCTTTTAGCCTTTATCCCAACTTTTGATCCAACATGTGTGGCCACCCACTGGGACCCATATGATGAGAAAGTCCTGTGATTTGAGCCATCCGCATACTATCTAGTTTCCATGTGTAGCCCAACAATGATTGTACCGAACTGCCTTCTTTGACAGATTATGGTATAGCGATTCGCACCGATGAATGGAACGGATCTCTCACAAGTATGATTTTTCACCGCGCGTGCCGCGAACATACTGTCCACCTCATTCGAGCGATTTCACAGCATTCCTCTAATCCGTCCGCCGCTCTTCCATTCGCCGCTGCGACACGGACGTCCAAAACTGGACCGGGATCGCCGACCATACCTGTTTCCCGCAGCGCATATAACATGCAAGATATTTGGGTCCCACCACGTTAGATATTCAAATCTACTCCATTCATAAAGTGATAATATTTATTTTAACCGTACGTAAAAAAATATAATACTGTATTAAACTCTAGTAATCCATAACGATTAGACAAATGTAAACTTGCTTCTAAAACCTCTAATTTCATACAGTGTTAGCATTAAGAGTTATCTATCAGGCCCAATTTTTCATATGAACATAAAAATCGTGAGTTACACCTGATTAATGGGTTTGATGAAAGTTAAACATCACAGTGGCCTGCACGAAAACTATGGTTGACATCTCATCTCCATCGTTTACCATGATGTAGCCCATCTGAGATTTGGGTTAGCTGAATTTTTTTTCATTATGGCATAGAATCGAAGTTATAACCTGATGGACGGAGTAGATTCTAAATACATAACATCTTGGATCTCACTGAAATAGCGTGTTTACGCGGCGCATAAAACAGGTGTTGCAGAGAAATCCTGTCATCCAAACGAGAAATGCTGATTCCATATCCCCATCTTCAAGCGCAAGAAATAACACCCCCACATGTGCAATGCAGGGACATGCGTAGTCAATCCAGGACGTTCAACGGACGGTTCCAACGGTCCATGCATCCTCTTATAAAATAAGGCTGGCCAACTAACCAGATAAACGACACATGAGCGTGCAATGCAGAGCTGTGGTTCTTATTTTCTAACCTTCCATTCGTTCATAGGTGGATGGCGCACACTTGAAACGCACCAGCCTTAATTTTGATAAAATGGAAATTCACCGAAACAAGTACCTTATGAACTATCAGATCCTATACACGTATGCCAAGACGGCACTTGCTAAGCGTTCGTGTATGGCGCTTGATGATGGGGTGCGTATGGAGCCATCATTACCGTGGAAAAAAAAATACGCAGTCGAATTTAAAAACCCACGCACCGTTTCCCTCTCCTTTACCAAATCCATCACTTCAAACCCCCATTTTTATTGAAATATTCCCCCCTTCCTTCTGACACGACCAGACCCTAAAAAATGAGCTTCGAGGGTTTCGACGAATGGGACGAGAAATTCCTGGACCAGGCGATTCGGCTCGAGGAAGAAGTCATCTCCACAAGACACGCCACGCAAGCCACTCCCGTCATTCCGCCCTCCCACCCCCATGCGCACGATAGCGCGTGGGATGACGTCAGCTTCTCGCCTCCCCGAGAGCTGTCGCAGAGGTTCTCGGAGAGACCCGAATCGGATTCTTTCCCCGAAATGGACTGCGAGGTGGTCGAGCAGTGGCGGCCGGCCGCGAGGACAGGAACGGGCCGTCAGGCCGGAGGCGGAAAGGAGAAGGAGATTGAGCGGTTGAAGGTTAGGGTTTCTGTTTCCGTTTGGGAAATTGGAAAATCCAGAATGTTCTGTTATGGAGGAGATGCTATTTTTAAAAAAAAATGACTCTGATTCATCCACTGTACACGTGGCATGCATTGATGTCTATCAAGGCCGTCCTAACTGCTGGCCTCCTCGTGGATGGAGTGCCAGCTGAGAATCACGCTCGACAGGCTGAGCCTGATTCGATGAAGCGGAATCAGATGGTTGAGGTCGTCCGAGCAGTGCAGTTTTCGGCTTTGTTTCATCCATGATGGGGCATATATCATTCGGATGATTAAATGTATGCCATTTGCACGGTTGATGATTCACCATCATTTTAAAAGTAACGGTGAACTAATCACTGTAGCCTACCTTGTTACAACATATACGCGGGGCCCTCCATTCAGTGTTCAGGGATGTTGATCTGGTGAGCTCATAACTGGCCAGGTTATGATCTTAACCGCCCAATTGGGGTCTGCAACTGGCTGGGTTAGGCAAGGAGTTTGATTCTATGGCTTGAGGTTTTCGAAAATGGGGGGTTTGTTTGAAGCAGGACCTGTTGACAATGGTGCCCACTACATCAAGATTCTTGATCAATAAAAGCTGGGTCTGACTTGTACTTTTGTTGGATGGACCAAAGATGCCATCTTGATCGATGGAACTTATGTTGTTCAAAGCCAATTCACAAAGTCCTATCAAGTAGTATCATGCAGACCCAAGAGGCCCATTCTTGAACATGGAACAGATTGCCTGGTGTGTTCTGCTGCATATGGATCAAGGTGGAGAAATCCTGCCTGTTGGATGATCCCGTGGGCCTCACCTAATTTGAAGCTAAGGTTAGAGGCCACACTGAACGAGGATAAATCCATTAATTGAATGGTCAGGATTGTCTGCTTGGTGCAATCTCTGCACGGTTGGTCTTTCATTCTGGGATCCAGTAAATGCTGGGGTTAGGCTACATGTACGGTGAAGTTCCCACAGTCTAAGAGTGTCGACAGTCTGGTGGAAGCGGGCTCCATCTTGTTGGAAGCCCACGTATGTAGCAAGTGAAGTCCTGTGTTGATAAAATTTTGAACTCGCTAGAATCCAGATTCTGGAAGCAGGTTGATCACAATATTTAGAAGTCCTCTGGATGCACACCAAATTGTTAGTGAAATGGGTATTTTCAAAGAATGGATGGGCTTCCATTCTTGTATGTGTTTGGCAGGGCAGGAATTTCGTGAATGTCCTGAAGAATGATCCATTTCCCCATCCTTTACCCCATCAATATCTGCAACGTTTCAGGTCTGGTTTGAAACAGTCATGGGAGTAATTTGGGGGCTGTAAAAATCCCCCGAATCACTTTATGGGAAGCCAAATGCAGCTTGACTTCGATTTTATTTGATTATTGATGAATGATGAATCTTGAAGTAGGTTGATATTGACATCTAACTTTTCTCTTTCAATTACAGAGGGAGTTGGGACGTGTCTCTAAGCAAATTAATCACCTGGTATTTTTTTTCCTCATTTTTATGTGCAAAAGTAAAATAAATTGCTGAATTTCGTTTTCTATTGAACTGCCTATATCATTATCTAAATAACTGTACTAACATTCATTTTTCATGAACTGCCGGTATCGATAATCGAATATATTATATTTACAAATTGCAAACCTATATGGGAAAATCAATATCATCATCATCTAAGCCTTATCCTAACTAATTGGGTTAGCTACATGAATCCTCTTCCGCCATTCCATTGTATCAAGTACCATATCCTCAGTTAAACCTTAAACTGTCAGATTGTTAGGATTCATGGTAAAAGTTGTGGCCAGAGTTGTGATCCGATTAAATTTTGAATGGATTTATTTGGACTTGTATTGTTGGGCTTGTTTTGATTTCTTTGGATTTCTTTGGCAGGAACATGAATGCATGGAGCTTAAAAAGGACAGGGATAAGAAGGATGGACAACTAAAATCTGCCTTTTCCCAGCTGGAAGCAAAAGATGCCGAGATACACTCTCTGAAGAAAACAAACGTGTGAGTAAACTGCACTTCCCTCTCATGACATTCATTATCTTTGAAGATGCATGAGCGTGTGTATTCTGAATCTGGAATTGTTTTGGAAAAAAAAACAATTTATTATTATTTTTTTATTTATTATTTTTTATATTGCTATATAGATATTTATAGTTTTTTTTTTTTTGTCAAGACTGCCAAGGCTTATGTTTTAACTTAATAGCTACCTTTTACTTTGCCACTATTTTGTACCGTGTAATTTCAACATGTTGGTAATCACATTCCACCCATATCTTAAATTAATCCTTCTCTTTTATTGTTTTTCTTGTTGTAAATGAAGTTTATCTTAAACATATCTCGATATACACAGGCATATGCTTCATGTGAACTTGTCTGCATCTGATGCCCGCATTTCCTTCAGCACTGTGTATGGTGTACTATAAATCTTACTAACATGCCTGGATTTTGTTAATTTGGCTGATAATTGTTAGGCATAGAGTATCACACAAACAAATAAAGTAGATTTGCTTAAGTATTTATTCTTGTATATAATCTGATGAGGGGATATCTCATTTTAGTGCATGATCTTAGCTTAGTGACTGTTTCAATTCATGCATGAGATTTATTTATTTATTATTTATATATTTTTAAAGGTAATTCATGCATGAGATTGAGCATTACTTATATACAAACAGGGAGTATGAGGCTTCTACCCTGCAACTTCACAGGGCAAGCACTTCTATTGATCAAGTTGGCACCGGGTTTCCCATTTCTGGACCATGGGCTCGAGAAGGTACATCAAAACGATTATCCCGTAATATCAAGAACAGTCTTGAACATGATTCTACAAGGACAGACATTCAGATGGATGGATTATCTGCTGTATCTGAATTGAAGCGTCGCATATTGATTGATAGTGGTGAGAATTGTATTTGAACACACCTGGAGTTAAGATGTTCTCATTTTCCTACTATTTCATGTTTCTATTTTTTCCTGAAATGTCTGCTTTCATTTGCTTCTTCTTCTTCTTTTTCCAGATACTACCACCTCTAATGAATGTCCAATTCCGGTAATTCTTCAACTAAATTGCTATAAATGCAACAGCACCTCCCATACACTGGATATTTCTTTGATTTTTTGGGTTTAGGAGTTTGTACTAATGGTACAAGCTGTTTATCACAGGAGTTTATTTTCCCTGAGACATCACAGCAAAAGTGTACTAAAGCCATAGGAATCCAAACAGATCTCATTAATGATTTCTGCAATGTTACAACAAGGAATGAACTATGTGCGCAGCATGATCTTTCAAACAAGTTGTTAGCAATCTGGGACTCTACAAGTGACAAACAATCGGAAAGAAATCTGGTCTCCAAGTTACTTATGACTTGTGCATCAGATTTTTATGTGCTTTTCAGGTGCATGAGCATGTCTTCCAAAATAACTCTCGACTCTCTGGCAGATGAAAGCTTTTCTGATGTGACTTTGCATGATCGCATGCAGTCTGTTCATTCAGTTGAGGCTGCAAAAGTTTCGCATCTCCAAGATGTACTGACAAAGGTAA
Organism: Magnolia changhungtana; assembly: GCA_030180095.1. NCBI lineage: Eukaryota > Viridiplantae > Streptophyta > Magnoliopsida > Magnoliales > Magnoliaceae > Magnolia > Magnolia changhungtana. The sequence goes on from JASAUF010000667.1 coordinate 2,456,854, forward strand.
TTGGAAAAATAATGAGATTATATATCATTGATCAACTGAGGTAACAAACCCTCTCTATAAATGACCATTTAGATAACCAAGTTGCTAAGAATGTCTGGTTGACATTATCTCTCAAAAAAGGACGTCTGGTTGAGTTATCCCAGATATCAATACCTTTGATGCGGATAAATTGTGTGAAGAATATCATTTAGTTTGGTCAAATAAAATGGGACCATACTAGTGCTTTGAGCTTTTATGACACAATGGTCTCATGTTTGCATCTGTGTGTGTGTGTGTGGAGAAAATCTCAGTGAGTTTGACATATTCATTTCCAAATTATAGAATTTCCTTAATGTTGTGTACAAGTAGATGCATTCATCAATAATTCGGACATGCTATTGTAATTTTATGTTTTGCACTGGAATAATGTGGATTCTGGTTATAACTTGGTGACGCAAACATTTCTAACCCCAGCTGTGGGGTTTATAGGTCAACTTCTTTCATGGCTACCAGTGTCATGCACTTCAAATTCATAGTGTCATTAGGATGATAAGGATCATCTTACAGTTGGGCAGTATTGTCTTCTCCATTAACCAAGTGCCAAAACTTTTGTCTCAACGATGCTGAACTGATTGATGGTTTTTTTTTTTTTTTAATTATTTATTTTATAATCTATTGTGAATATGCAGTGAAGATTTGGAGTGAAATCCTTGGTAGTTTTTCGTATGCACCAAGTGATGCCTAGATCAATTGTCAATGGGAGATTATATTCTTTCCTGGAAAGGGGGAATTGATGGCGAAAAGGAAAATATCTTATGGAGCCTTTCTTTTATCGCAATTTTTGGTCCTTGTGGAGAGAGTGAGATGGCCACACCTTCAATAATAAAACTGAATCTAGTGTGGCGGTTCTCTCAAGGGCCAAGGGCTACATTTTCTCGTGGTGGATCTTTTTAAGAGGGAAGATCTCCCAGGGAATTGGGTTTTTATGCTATCATTGGGTGGTTGGCAGTTTTGAGGGTTGGCTCCCCCCCCCCCCCCCCTTGATTTGCCTGGTTGTTCCTCTTTTTGCTCAGTTTTAATTAAGCTTTTGTTACTGTCCAAAAAGAAGCCCCAAAATTTTTTCCTAAAATCGTGATTTTGTTTTAGAAGACTTGCAGTGTGGTCATTTTGGCTTTGGCTTTTATAGTTTATTGGATTGACTGGTAATTTTTCTTGTATTGACAGATAAATAATGGGATGCTGCAATTGGATGTGTTGCTTGAAGCATTACTTGACCTCTGTATTCTAAAAAATGTGAGTGACTAATAGGTTGTTTGGAGCTTCTAGAATGAACAATGAATAGTTTTATAAGTTGTAATTTGGCACTGTGCAGATTTCGTATCTTGTATTGCTATTTGAGTGCATCATTTGTTTGTTTCTTGTAGCAAAACGAAACATGATTCATCAAGAACGATGACCAAAACGATAACATGGAATGCTGCAAATAAAACAAACCAATAGATGTACTAGCAACCAAAAGAGATGAGGCTAAGAGCAAAAAGTTTTTGAATATATTGTTCAATTATGCTAATCGCCACTTGATTTTTTAATAAAATAATAGGAAGAAACAGGGAAAATTGTAAAATATCTTAAAGGGACAAAAGTATGGAGCCGTTTGGATAGTGCCTACTAAGGCCTCCATGATCTTTCCATTTCCCCCCAATTTTCTACTTTTTTTCTTTGGAAGTGATGGATGGGGCTTCGGTGGATCCCTGGATCCATTGAGCAGTGCGGGACCCCTGACTGTGGGGCCCATCGTGATGTTTGTGATTACATCTACACCATTCATCTGTTTTGAAAACTCATTTTGGGGCATGATCCAAAAAAAAATGAAGCAGATCCAAATCTCAGATGGACCATAGTACAGGAAACAGTAATAATTGACCATTAAAAACTTCTTGTGGACCACAAAAGCTTTGGGTCAAGATGATATTTGTGTGGTCTCTTCATATAGGTCTTTGTGGCCTTATCAGCAGGTTGGATGGTAAATAAACATTCCAGTGGACTCCATGAAGTTTTTAATGGTGGGGATTCAATCACGACTATTTCCTGTGGTGTGATCCACCTAAGATTTGGGTATGCTTCATTTTTGGGATCATGCCCTAAAATGAACTTTCAAAATGGTTGGACTGTGTGGATTCAAGGCAAATACATCACTGTGAGCCCCACAGTAAGGGGTCACACCCAACTTTGCGCTCTTGGAAGTAACTGCTTCTTCTGGCTTTGTAAAGAGTCGTGGGATTGGACAACGGGTCCACCATGTTGTATATGTAAAATCCCCTCCATCCATCAGGTGATAATCCTTATTTGGACCGTACAGCCAGAAAAAGCCCGATTAATAACTCATATGGGTCACATCAACAGGAACAATGTAGAATTGCTCCCAAAACCGTTAAGTTCACATGGTATTGCCCACCTTACTCTTCTATCAGGCCAATTTTGTGTCTTCTCTTCATCTTCACAAGTTGCACTTAACTAATGATGAAAGACACACACCTTGGTGGCCCCACACACAAACCTATGGTTGGTATTCCATCCCCATTGTTCCATGTGGTGTGGCCCACCTGAGTTGTGGATCTTGCTGATTTTTTGCTCAATGATAGGATTTATGGACAAAAATAATTTGTATTCACAACTCAAGTGGCTCACGCCACAGTAACCAATGGGCATGGGCTGACAACTATAGGTTTGTGTGGGCCACCATGGTGTTTATATTTCATCAAAACCGTTCATTAGGTATGATTGACCATGATGAAGGGAAAATACAAAAATCATGCAGATCCAAATCTCATGCGGACCAAAACACGTCGACTTAGAGGCTCTAAGTGCAATTTTACATTGTTTCCAGTGGTGTTCCCAGCTGAGTTTACTAATTTAATCACATTCATTACATGTGTACAAATCATTAGTGCATGTATAAACTCATTACTGCCTGCCTATCATTGTTCACAATCTCAAGAGTATCAAGGACTTTCTCCAAAATCTTACTACTCCTCGAGTCTGTTTTGTCATACCTCACGACTAAGTGTCAGTAGCACATGTTGCCCTGTTGGGGCCCACATGCAGATGTTCCAATGATCACAACCGTCCATTATTTAGGAAACATGTTGAATGCCCTATGGTCTAATCATCACAATGCAAGTATGGTCCTCAACAGTTTTCTTTTTAGTTTGGAACCTGAGCAATTGAAACTTCACTTTCCAACAGTCCTCTTTCAGCTGAACATATCAATGATTAAAATCACCATCCCATGTAAATTTTAAGCCATGGATTTTCAAGGATATGACTGACAACGGTAAGAATATATTCTGATCACCTCTTCATATCGGCTCCACTGGGGCAATTCATACCATTGATCATTAGACAAATGATCTCCAACCGAAGCACATCTCTCTCAAGTCTCACCCTTCACTCTAAGTCTCTAACCACTCCAACTGTCCAAAAGATCCAGGACTCTTTCTGATAATTGATTAACTACCTTCTCCCTAGAGCTGCCAATGGGTACCTGAACCTTGCTTGACATGGGCATGGCTAAATGGGTGTGGGTGTGGGTTTGGGTATTTTTTGAGCTCGATTAATAAGTGGGCCGGGTATTGGTATATCTGAACCCCACCTGAAATTTATATATAAATAAATGAATAAATAATATATATTCCATGCATTGAAATAGCAGACCGTCTAGATTGAACCTATCAATTATCCATTTTGAAATGGACATGTGGCCCATCTGAGGTGTAAAACGACCTGTGGTACAAATGCCAGCATATTGGATCTGTGTAGAGTTTATATAACAGACCAAAGTCAACGTGTATAATTTTTTTAAAAAAGATATCCATGTAGAGTTTACATACCAAATCAAGAGTTTTAATAAAATGGGGAGTTATTTGATACACAGGCTGTGTGTGACATTTGATATGCAGGCGCATGGAAATTTTGCACGTGGCAAACAATCTCTCAAATCAAACTGAGTAAATTTTGGAAACCACTGTCACTATGTAACTGTCCCAAAATCCGATCAATTGAACAATCCTAACCTTTGATTCTTAGACTTTGTTGAAATAGGACCATTGGATATTTTTCACTTTTATCCGTCCTAAAGATGCTTGCTAATCTGATCAATAGATAATTGAACAAGCTTATCTTTTGGTTCATTCTACATCTTCTTGGGCCGACAATGTGGACGGTTTATATTTTAATTATTTGTATTTGAAGTATGCAATTACCCTTTAGTTTTAGCTTTAATCATGTGATGGATTATATACACGAAATGAAGAAGATTTTATTATTGTTATTATTATTTTAAAAAATTTCTGCTATACTTTTTTTTTGAGTTATTGGTGTATGTTTTTAAAATCCTAAATCATAAATGGGTGGCCGATACCCTAATGGGTACACCAACACCCTTGAGGGTATGGCAATGGCTGTGCGTTTCAGGCTCGCCATGCGTATGGGTATTGGCATGGCTGTAGTATCCGATGGGGTGTATGGGTATGGGTACCCCTATACCTGGCCAGAACTTGGCCCATCGACACCCCTATTGCTCCCGGTCACCCACTCAAATGCCCATCTCCAATCCACTAATTACATCTACCCTTAATTTCTCTCTCTCTCTCTCTCTCTCTCTCTCTCTCTCTCTCTCTCTCACACACACACACACACACACACACACACGTCATAGATCTGGTGCTAAATTGGCTCCCCCTCTAGCTGGAATGTGGGAAATTCAACTTTGATGGGGCCCCTTGTGGAAGCCTAATTCCATCTGGTTTATTTTTTTATTATACTTCTAAATGTTTTTTTTTTTTTTTTTTCAGCATTTGCTCCTCAAGAAGTTGTAAAAATCATCAACGATCAGTTCCAAGGGAAGCATGTCATTGTAGAAGGCTATTTTGCTAATGTTATCATGAGATTGGGCTATAGGAATGGGGCTTGGGCATTCCCGCTTTGGGATTTATCCTTTGTTTTCAATTAGATTAGACCTCCATCTGCTAGGCTAAACATTTCATTTGTCCATGTTGGTAGACATGCTAATTCTTTTGTTCATGGTTTGGCCAAGGTGGGGGTGTCTGTTAGTGCACTTATTTGCACATATGTTTGTCAATCACATGACTAGTTGTGTCAAGTAGTCGGATGAGTCCTTTGCAAATGAAGATCGACGACACAATTGGAGCAGAAACCCGAACTACAAAGTCAACATCTAAAGAAGCTTATACGATCTTGACCTTGCAAATAGATGATCCCAACCCAAATAGGAAAACTTACTTAGGTCATCTATTCAAAGCCAATTTCGAGTTCATATTTTATATCCTTTAGTCTTGGCTTTAGCAAGTTTCAAGTTGATAAATGATTAAATGGACAAGGAATTGACACAGGAAAATCTGTCCACATTTGGTAGGAAAAGGTGCCATCGAATAACACTTTCAGTATCACCGAAGATACCTTCGATGTTACCGAAATCGCTCAAAACAGTCCAACAACATTGCAAAGGTAATTCGGTACCACCAACTGGACATTTTGGTAGCACCGACTGCAACCGACAAACAAATTTCGGTGTCACCGAAATAGATATTTTTCATTCAGCAACTTGAGGATTTAATTCGGTACTACTGAAGCAAGTTCAGTGATACCGAAGTTAGCTTCGGTAGCACCGTAAACTAGCCGTTTTCTATCCGTTGAAACTTTTTTTTCTATAAAAGCGGCCTATAGAAACTTACAAAAAATGTGGATTTAGGCATTTTAGAGTCCCTAGGTTGTCCCAAGCTCTTATCACTCATCCTAGACTATCCACATGAGATTCATGTTCTTTTCATTGTGATTCATCACTCATGAGCATTCAAAGCTCTTATTTATGAAGAACATGATCTCAAGCCTTCACTAGAGTATTGAGACCAAACCTATAGGTATATCCTTAGTCTCAACCATGCTTTAGTGTATCCATCGGTTGAATCTCTTAGGAAATCCATCCTTCGTTAGAGATTCAACCAACTCCCATTACCTTGGTTACCTTTATAGGAACATCATATGCAAGTTTTTTTATCGTGAAGCTGAACCAACAGGAAAATCTAAGCTACGCGATTAGGGGAGCACCGAGAAGCTAATTCAAGCACTAGAGTGCGAAGATCAAGCAAACCAAGACAAGCTATAAGAGAAGACTCATTCCGACAAGTAAGTGTCATTATCAAGAGTCCAAAGTTTAGTCTCTATCCTCGTGTAGGATTGAGGCTAAGAGTTTGTTATCGACAAACTCGTGTAGGTGCCTTGTGTAGGACCTTGGCCGGTGGGCCTAAACGTGGGTGCCTTGTGTGGGACCGTGGCCGGTGGGCCTAAACAGAGGTGCCTAGTGTGGGACCTTGGCCGGTGGGCCTAAACGTGGGTTCTAGGTGTAGGGCCTTTGCTTTTGTAGAGAGCATAAATTGGTGTTCTTAGTGTAGGACTGTAAAGGTTATTTGTGAACTTGTTTTAAAACCATTAATAGTGAAATCCGGTGCACTCTGGGATTGAGTGTGGAGGCCGGGAGTGGAGTAGGCAAGTAGCCGAACCACTATATATGCTCGTGTTTGGAATTGACATTTGCGCATCTATTTAATCATGTTTATTTAAGTTTGAATGCTTGATTGTTTATGCATGATTAGATGAATGCTTAAGATTGATAGGAAGCACATTCCACACATAAGCTCACAACACTAGGCTAGTTGTTTTATTCGTATATCTTGAATAGCCTTTGTGATTGGACCCTCTATTGGCTTGGAAGCCTTTGGAGTAATATCGCCTTATTTGCTTTAAACTGAATGATTGTTTAAGTTAGGAAATTAGGATATTTAAATAGGCAAAATATTTGAAAAGTCCTATTCACCCCTCCTTTAGGACATTGCCTTTATTCATTCTTTAGTATCAACGGTATAAACCGGCAATTTCAGTGTCTTGCCTTTCTCTTTGTACTGGGAACTTTATGCCCTTCCATTTTAGTGCAATCTCGTTATCACCTAAAAAAATGGCATTCTAAGTGGCTGGTTGGTAAAGATAAGGCTCTAATTGTCAATCACTCGAGAAGTAGGAAGATGATTATCATCAATGGCACAACTTGTTTGAATTTTGCCTTTCTGGAGCACAGCAGAAAGCATTTTCAACAACAGATTGGAATTGCCGAAAGGGGTCTTTTAGAGAGCAAAGGGAAGGATGATTGATTTGGCATTGGGCCTCAACGCTTTTGAAGGAGGCTGTAAAGAGGAGTTTGTTGCTTCTTGGGAGTTGTTTCAGTTCAGTTTGGAAGAAGAGAATTTTTCATCAGCTGATAGATTTTTTGTTGTTGTTGTTGTTGTAGTTTTTGTTGTTGTTGTTGTGCTTTTCTTTGCTTCATAATAAAATTACTGTTAGCCTAAAACAAGCATGTGGCATATATTTACGGTAAATCCCTTTCATTTTCTCAAGGATAATATGTGGTCCATATACTAAGCGCTGCTTTTTTCTTCTCCTGTTTATGTGCTTGGCTCTGTCTTGGTGCAGGTTGTTGTTGTTCATAGATCTCTTCGTATACTGCGTGTCATTTTGCAGCACACACTGAGTTTCAACACAAGACCTGATAGAAGGTAGAGCTTGCAGCCGCTTATTTTTGTCTGTCATTTTCAAATTACTTTGTTTTGTTGTGTAATAGAGTGGAATGGCTGACTTGGAAAGCTTTTTTAGTCGTTCATCTGAATCATACCTGGGAATCTATAGCCATTTTCTATCTGTTTTGGGTAATAAGGCCATCTGTAACATGCTGATTTATCATATATTCTGATGTCTATTTTTCTGTACAATGTTTTAGAGGACTGAAAGAGGAGGATGAATCTGGAGCTAGGTGTTATTTTTAGATCTTCCTCTAGGGTAGGAGGCATTGACTATTGTCTTATCTATGCCGCATGTCAACTTAACCCAGTAGTTGGAAGATATTGTTCATAGAGGTCTTAACCTAGAAGTTGGAAGATACTATTCATAGAGGTCCCAAGGAAGGCAACTGGATCGTTGTGGAATTACTTCATTTGTCTTCATGAGTGAGGAACTGATTTTGAACAGTTCTAATCTAACTCTTTGCCAGGGAACAAGTTACAACATCACTGTGTGGATTTCACAGTCGTCAATAGCTAGAACGCAGAGGAAAGCATTCATTTCCTTGTTCTGAGAAATTTCTGGCACTTGGGTCATCTCTTGCACATTGCATCATCCTTGGGTGTCTTGGCTAAATGTTGTTTCATGCCATGCCAGTGCCCGGTGCATTCGCTCCCAGCAACCACTTCTCTTTAGTATTGAGGATGAGTCTGCCCCCAAAATGCTAACTCATGGGTTTTTTTTTTTGGTCATGTCATCTTTTGTCCTTGCAACCTAGTGCAATCTTATATGGAAGGTCTGATAAGCTAGAACCTGAGTTTAGTGTTATGTCTTTATGAGAGGCCAACTTTGGTGTGTCTTGCACCCTGTAAATATGGGGTGCAAATGCTAAAGACGGGTTTTGAAGATGTCATCATCTTGTGACATTATTGCCGACCCCCATTAATTGGGATAAGGCTTATATGAAGAAGATCCTATTGCGACCATTGATGTTAATGGTGGCTGTAACGGCCACTCTCATTATCATTATGATATGGGTCATAAGACTTGTAACAGCTATTATGGTCTCTCTCTCTCTCTCTCTCTCTCTCTCTCTGGAAAATAAAAAACTGTATGAAATGGATTGTTATGGGCCATTTTTCCATAAAGGCCATTACAGACTCGTAATGGTGGCCACTGTTACGTAACAGCCATTACATAACCGTTTTTGGATACCTTGCTTGTAACATCACTGAGTCCAGTGGTAGACTCTCAGGAGTTTCAACACCTATTTGAGGGTTCAAGTACCATAGGTGGTGAAATCCCACCATGGTGCGAGTGTGTGGTGGTGTGTGTGCGTGTGTAAAAAAAAAACATCACCAAGACATCATCAAAACATGTTGTTTAGCGCTTGCACCCTAGAATCTTCTTGTTATCCTGTTTCCATTCCCTCAGTACATTTCATGCCGAAAGGTTTCGCCATGCTGTAGGCTAGACTAGATACCTTATGCCATTTTTTCCTGATAAAACTAATGCTTATGGGATGTTTCTCATTTTATTATGTAAGTGCTGTTGTGATGTCATCTACCTAAGTTCTAATTGCACAGTTTCTTAGATTGGATAGAGAGTCAGAGTATATATGAATGGGAAGATATGTAAATTATTCCCATACAGTTTGTTTTTAGTGCTTATGCTTATGAAATTCAATATGATTTTTTCAGTGTACTCTGCTCAGGGACAATGTTGTGATCACTTATTCCCCAAATCCCAACATTTTTGAAGAGAAGAAAAAGACAGACACTGGAGTCCAATTTTCTGAGAGCTGGGATGAGGCATTCTTTACAGGTTTACTTTCATCAGGCACCAGATCCTTTGATGTGAAAAGTCTAGGCAAGAAAGGAAATGAGGGTTTTTGTGGCAGCACATCTATTTCTTCTATGCATTGTATCTCGCTCTTTGAAACGATGCAACAGATTGTTGAAGGAAGTACAGAAGAATGTATACGAGTGGAAGCAACATTTGTAATGAACCTTATTCTAATGAGAAGTAATCCCAATACGGATAGAGTGAAGTAAGCTTGCTGGAGTTCTGTTTTTGTTTTGTTTTCCTTTTTGCATCTGCCCAAGAATCATATATTTTCTTTGCTACTCTGATGGAATCCTTTTTGCCACAGGTTTGGGTCAATCCCACTGTTTGGACGCCTGTCAAGGCTCTTGCGGAAGGAAGCTGGCTTATGCGTGCAAAAGCAAGCTGTCTGCCTTCTTTTCCTGTTATTGAATTGTATGTAGGTCATTCTCAATGGATTTTTTCTATGGTCCTGGGTTAGCAGCGGGGGATTTGCCCAGCTTGTGTAGTTTATGCCCGGAATTACCTCACTCTTACTGTTCCTGCCTGTTATGCATACGCCAAACTCATTATGGCTACTTGCCTTTTTATGCTATCTATATTGAATTGCAGGCCCAAAGCTTTTGATGATGTTTTGTACTGGCGATAAAGATGGTGTTGAGTATGCAGAAGCGGTTGATGTCCCAAAAGATGCTCCTGCATTACAAGGCAGGTTCAGCAGTATGCTGGAGGGCTTAGCAGAGTGTGTAACCTGCAAGGGAAACGGTCCACATGTATGCCTTCCACTCATTGTTGATTCTGTGATCAGTCTGATGTGCTAATGCAGGCAGTGCTTGGTTTCTTCGTATTCTGCTGTTAAAGTCAAGAAAATAATGTACTAAAACTGGAGCAATTAACTACTGGGCATTAAATTCGGGTGACATGCAGTAATCCATCAACTACAAACTTGGCACATTACAATTGGCTTTCTAGCCTGGATTCTAATGTCATCTTGGTAACCAAGATGTAATAAATATTGGTCTCTAAGGGCATGTTTGGTTGCACCAAATTAGACTGATTAATCATGAAAGATCATGAAATTCCGTGGTATTTGGTGCAACCAAATGCATCTAAATTAAAGAATAACTCCGGTAAGATCTTTCTACATAGAGAGGCTGACTTGGTGCAGCCGGCTGTGTACAATCTGTTGGCAGTTAAAAGTCTGCTCTATTAGCTCAATGTTAAAAAAATCTACAATAAATTTTGAAATCAAAAATTCAATTTCTGAGTTTGATTTGGCTGAGTTGAAGAGAAGCCAATTTCACAAAAAGATTGTGTCAAGTTCATTGATTCAGCTGTTTTCTTCTTCTTCTTTTCTTTTTTCCATTTACTTTTTTTCCCTTGTGCAAAACTGTTGTTTCATCTCATGACTCACCTGGTAATCCCAATCAACTAAGCTGAGTTTAGAGTCTATCAGGTGTCTGAACAATGATTGAGATAATGCTTTTGCAATCCTATATGCTCAGTATTTCACAACTATATTGTCTGTTTTTTCTAATGTGACTCTACATTACATGTCTACAGGCATATCATTTGCAGCATATTTGTGTAGGTCTAACACTTCACCCTGATTTCCGTACCTCATATTCGGATATCCACACTCTAATGATTGACTGTACCAAATCTGAGTCATTCGAGTTTCTGAATAATTTTTTAACCATGCTGTAAGAATGCTACCATAATCCTAGACGGTATCCACATTTATTCTTAACCCTATGAGTTTTCCAATTTGAATCTACACTTACATGTCTACAAGCATATCATTTGCAGCATGGCAAATGCACCCCCAACTTTCAATAGTTACTCCATAATCTTTTCCTTTATAAATGAACTTTATACCATTGGCCAGTCTAGACTTCCCTATAGGTGAAAAGAACATACGACTTACTGGTTCTCATTTAAGCTTCTTGGTTAACGAGGTGATATATATATATATATATATATAAAGAGCTCCCCAGAACTTCTGCTGAATTTTGTTATGCTTTTCCTTAATTTTCAAAGTTCTAAATAACAACTTTCTTAGGAGGTCCAACTGCGTCGGCATGCTATTATAGTGGTTGCTTTTATAGCATCATCTGGCAAGTCCGGCTTTGAAATTCTGCTGAATTCCAGTTCACCAAAGGGTATCTGCTTTCTGGAGTTGATTGTGCAAGTCTTGGCATCAGAAATGGATGCTGAAGCAGCAGATCTGGCTGAATCGCATGATCTCTGTAAAGAAAGGTAAATATAGAGTCAATTTCTCCTTTAAACCTTCTAGCTTTTGTCATTTGACGAAATGCTGTTAGTTTAGCCTCAGACACCTGCTTCTCCTCCTTTTCTTCTTCTTCTTCTTCTCCTCTTCTTCTTTTTGCATCATGTACCAGGTGTTAGTATGTACGAGTCGTAAGTTCACAACATTTCATGGGTTCAATACCTGCTTGTAAACTGATAAACTGATTACTTCTTCTCGCGGTCTGCTGGTCTATTTGGACGGAATGTGATAACCGCTGCTTCAGGAACAAAAGTGCTTCTTCGGCTAGTCTTCTCCAATGTTGTCGAATCGCATATGCGATCATGTGCAATCGCATATGCCTATGCGCATATGCGATCGCATATGCGACCGCATATTTATTGGTTTTGTTTTTTTGAAAAATTAAAAAAAAATCGAAAAATATGGAAAAATTCAAAAAAAAATTGTTTAAAAAAAAGGGAGGAAGAAATTAAGGGTAACTTTCCTAAGTTAATAAATAACTAAATTTATATATTTAAAATATATTTGAGAGAAATAAAATCAATTAAACAATGAATTAAATAACAAGTGCCTGAATCTTCATCTTTCAACTTCCGAGAGAGAGAGACCACTTGGAAGTAGGAAATATAAGAGAGAGATTAAGACCACTTGGAATTAAGAAATGTAAGAGAATAATAGAGTAAAAGAGTTTTTGAGTGAGAAGATTGCAAATGAGAGAGACCACCTGGAAGTAGGAAATATAAGAGAGAGATTAAGACCACTTGGAAGTAGGAAATATAAGAGAGAGATTAAGACCACTTGGAAGTAGGAAATATAAGAGAGAGATTAAGACCACTTGGAAGTAGGAAATATAAGAGAGAGAGAGAGAGAGAGAGAGAGAGAGAGAGAGAGAGAGAGAGAGAGAGAGAGAGAGACCACTTGGAATTAAGAAATGTAAGAGAATAATAGAGTAAAAGAGTTTTGGAGTGAGAAGATTGCAAATGGGAGAGGTTTGGAAGCCTTCTTATAGACAAAAAGTTTTTCTTTTACAAAAAATAAAAATAAAATAATGTGCCAACTGTTGGCCAATATGCGATCGCATATGTTGTATGCAATCACACACCACATATGCAACATATGCGATCGTATATGCCACGATCGCATATGCAATCTGCATATGGATATGCGGTCGCACATGACTGGGGTCTGGTTTTCTGTATTTTATTTTTTATCTTTTCTTTTTAGATTCTGCTCAGGTTTCTTTGTTTCTCCTTCTCTCTTTTCTTTTTTCCTTCTCTTTTTCTGTGTATAGTTTTCGTTTTTTTGAGGGTTCTCCTCTTCCCTGTTGTTCCTATTTCCCTTTTTAATAAAATTCTCATCTTTTAAAAGACGGAAAAAAGAAAAAGAAAAAATCATGCTCGCCATCCTCAGCCTTGTGTCAGCAATTGGTTTCAGCTTTATGCATCCTGTTTCACAAAATGTTTCAAGGGCCCCAGGTCTGTTACGAAGAAAGATGGTGATAGTTGTGTCTCATTGTTCCACTGGCTTCCATCCATTTTGGTTAACGTGTTCCACTTACAGATACCCTAGGGATAACCATCTGCAATGTAAGGAGCTCTAGTGAAAGGCCTTCCATTTTTCTGGGTTCATGGATTCATTACTGCAGTTCAATGATGTTGCTCCACTTTTCTTATTGAATATGCAATCCTGGTGTTGCCTTGATGCTATTCACCAAGGAATTGAAAAAAAAAAAAGGGAGTGGAATCACTAAAATATACCCGTAGGCCATCTTTGGAAACCTTGGACGCCATGCCAAACAGCGGAACCAAAAAAAAAAAGTTTTCCTTTGATGTGATGATTTGCATTATTTGGATAGCAAAGAAAGGTGCAGGTTCCACCAAACGATCATTACACTTTTCCATAATTTGGATTCTTGGCACCAGAAACTAGGTTAGTATTGAGGGAGGAATACAACATTTCCTCTTGTCATGGAAATCATTATGAGATAATTATTGAATTATTGTTTTTTGGCCTTGGATTTCATGTATTCCAAAAATGCCCTAAGTGTCTCGCAAACTACTAACTGTGGCTCTCCTGCCGCCGCCAGCAATAAGGATTGGATTTCTTGATAGGTAAAATTAATTGGGTGATTTGTGCAAGTGATCAGCTGCCACCTTGACAGCGTCATTGCTAATTCTATATCCTTTAAAACTACTGATTGTTGCGAGCAATTTCAACATGCAGGACTTTGCTAATGAGGGAGGCATTGATTCTTCTTAATAGACTGGCATCAAATCCTGTCTACTCTGCAGTTGTCTTGGGAGTGCTAACACGCAGCAGAGCCACAGCAAGCTTGACTATTGGTGTTGCAGATAGGATATCTAGAAAAGGCAGGGGATGCCAGCATTTTGATGGCATGAAGAGAGCACATATGGAGGCTGAGATTGTCAACCTGTCAAGGGTGTTTAGGACAAGGGTTTTCTCCTTCCTAACTGGAAGTGGCAGGGTCACCCATGGAAGTGGCTAAGAACCGTGAGATTTCAGCATGAGGGGGAACCTTCAGCCATCAAAATTTTGAAAAGCATCATTGGATTTACAATGTAAAGCATCGGATCATCATTCACATAAATGGGCATCTTAACCTTTTCTTTTTGGGATTTTTCTTGTATTTCATGCGGCCATAGTTGCAATTGTATATGTAAACTGATTGTATACAAACACTGCATTTTGCATTAAGGGAAACAACCATGCCAGTGTTGGTATTAGTCTGTCTGAATTGTCTGGAATGCACTGAGGGAAAAAGAAGTGATTGGAAACATCAATCCAGCATGCATGGTGGCTGGTAGAAAAAAGCTTCTTTAGGTGAAGGGGCAATGCATGCCGCAGTGTCAATATCAACAATCTCAGCTATAAGAAGTAGAATTTTACTCCATACCTACAAGTTTTACAGGAGACAGTAGAGGTTTTTTCAAAAAAAAAAAAACAGAGGGAGAAGAAATCTTGAAAGGTGTCGAGGCTGCAGAGTTTTTTTTTTTTGCCATTTTCAGACAAATTTGAAATGCTCCGATTATTGAGCTGGGCTATGGGCAACCTTGTGACTGATCTAACCCTTTGCACTACCCTTATTATCTCCTTGGCGAAGCTGATATTACCTTCAACTGTACATCTCCTTGGCGAAGCTGATATTACCTTCAACTGTACCCTTTATATCTCCTCGCCAAAGCTGATATTACCTTCAACTGTACACTGTAACCCCACACATCATTAGAACTAATGCATAAACGATGCTCCACAATACAGCATCACCAAAACATGTCATTTTCATCGTGCTTGATCTAGTGCTCTATCATGCTTATGCTGTCGAAATACGTTGTTGTTTCGATCACCTCATCATATCCATCCACGTTACCTCCCTCATCACATTGTCAGCCCATCATATCCAGCCATGCTACAATACATCATTGCGATCTATAATTATTTGTAATGCAATCAAGGATGCCACCATCTTTGATTCTATCATCACCTCATCTTTGTGAGATTCAATCCGTGAACCATGTCACTGCTGTGACTGAAAAATGCATACACTGATGTCATTGCTATCAGCTGTGAAAAAAGCATCCAAACAGGCAGCAAGTGATAGGTAGGTTGTTGTTTTGATTCTCACCATAGCAATTCTTGTTGTCCTTTCAGTTCTCAATGTCCTTGGCAACACTGCCACCATCATAATAATCATGGTGCATTGCAGAACATGGCTTTGCTACCTTCGACTTTTGGGTCCCTCTCATGAACACTTCCAGGAACCACATCAGACAGCATTCCGGATTCTGAGCCACAACTTTCTCCACTGGAGATGTCAAATGGTTTATACTTTAGATCCAACTGTCAGGTTTTTCATAGATGTCAAATGGTTCGTACTTTAGATCCAACTGTCAGGTTTTTCAGAAATACGACTCCCTCACTATTCATGAAATCCAAAACATCCCCTGCTTTGAATTCCTTGCCTGCAGACTCGTAAAGATGAACAGCTGCACTTAGAAGAAACCTGTCTGGTTTTACAGACCCATTAATATGTTCAAAGAATGAGATCCCTTCATCAACATATCCATAGTCCATATAACCCCTCAGCATTGATCGATAACACAGTAGATCGGGACTCAAACCAGCTTCCTTGATTTTTAAATAAATTCTTTCTGCATCATTCATTGATCCTGCCTTTGTGAGAGCGGACAGGAGGTGGTTGAAATGAGCACAGGAAGGGTCGATACCTTCCTTTCGCATCATGTGAATAATCTCCTCCGCTTCCAAATATTTCTGGCTCTTGGAATATGCTCGAACAAGTGCAAGGTAGGTGAAGGAATCTGGAGCATGGCCATCCCTCTTCATGGCCTCAAAAACCTTCTCTGCTTCGAGGTGATGTCCTGTGGTGGCATAGACATTGATCATGGTGTTGTAGCTGATCTGCATTGTCACAGAAGAAAATGCCTATGTAAGCACCTCTTTATGCCATTGCAGGTCTCCTCATAAGTGCTCAATAGGAGGGGCGGAAGCAACAAGCAGCAGATTCATGTGAAATGAAGCAAGCAAGCTATTGGCATAATAAATTCATTTTCCCTTTCATTTTGAAAAAATAAAAATGACATATACAGAGTAAATAAATCAGAAATGGGAAGCTCCCAAAAACACCCTCATTGGAAGACACCTGGGCTCTCCGACCGACACACTCACACAACCCAACCAGCAGCTTTGCTGCCAAGGCAATATATCATTCAGTATCATGAAGAAACTTATTATAGTTTCTCCCTTCTCTTAAATGATTAAAGGCCATGTAATTCAGACATAAACAAGTTATGGAGTCAGACATGGCCATGAGGTGTCCGATGCAGCAACCCTGGGAAGCCAATACAGGCATGTACACACTATTACATCACAGCATTAGATCGTGTATTATCACAGTATACTAGAAGAAAGCATCGTGTTGAAACAATATTACTGGAAAAATAGAAATACATGAAAAATGATATTAGTAATATGTAAAAAGAAAAGGGAAAAGAAAATCATTACTATCATAATCATCATAGCCTTGTTCCAGCTATTTGGGGTAAGCTAAGAGATTTTCCTTGTTACATATAAGAAGGGCTGATGTCAGGTGGGGAGCCGGTAATCAAACCTTTCGCCAAGAAAATTATGAGAAAAACCACCACTTAGCTAGGGGATCTGGTATTTCCAAATCAAACGTAACTTGAGAGCAGAACCGTTAAATAAGTGAATGAATGGTGAATAAATAAAACTCAGATTAGGATCATTGCATTAATTTTTTAAAAAGAAAAAAGAAAAAAAGAGAGAGCCATTTGTTAATTATTTTAGTTGCCAGTAACGGCTCATGTTTCAATGTTATGGGAAAAATTATCTTTTATAAAGCCATTTAGAAATGCACATACCTTTCCAGGCCTAATTCCTTCTTCTTGCATCTTGCTAAATAGAAGGGAAGCCTCTTCACTCTTACCTGCAAATGAGAGGAATATGGTTACAAGATAATGGATGTTTTAAGCTTACAAAGAATGATATTTGAAATCAACTGTACCAAATCAGTGAAAGTACAAATCAACCCACAACAGCGACTATTAATGGTTAATAAAACAAAATTCTATGCATGGTTCTACAGTCGAAATTCTCTTTCAGAAGTTTCTATAACATCAAGTGCTCAACTCTTATTTCCATCCTTTTTCATTCACAGTTTCATTATGGCATTCAAAGAGTATGATTAAGCAGGGGAATGATACTTACCAGCTTTACCATAATAAAGAATCATGTTAGTATATGCTTTCTCATCAACCATGACATCTGAGCTGCATGCCATGCTGAACATCTCAATAGCCTTGTCCAACTTTCCACCTCGACCATATACACTGCATTCATGAACCACCACCCAAAAAAAATAAAAAATCACATTCATTGGAAGGAGAGACACTAAGGGAAATCAAAAGTTCTGTTGAGAAGCACAATTTTATTTATTTTTTGATATTTTCATTTTGATGATTATTAATGATCCTCTGCATTCTTACCTAATCATAGTGCTGTATGTCTGAATTGAAGGAGCAGTGCCTGAAGAAATCATGCGATCATATATGCTGGCAGCGAAGTGCAACTTACCTGCAAGAATAATGTCATTTTCAGATGATGTGGATAGACATAGTTACCAAATTCATTACTCCCAAGCTTTCTTAGGCTTTATAGAAATTCTAAGAAGAAACATCCCCCAACCTGCTTCTAGCATTGCCTTGATATAGGTATTGTATGCAACAGTATCAAGCTCTACGCCACCCTCAAAACTGGTATGGATAATATTTTCTGCCTCTTGGTACTTGCCTGGAATTGGGTCATTAGCTATCAATATATAAGCATGAATGTCCCGATAAACAAAACAGGGCATAGTAATAGCACCTATAGCTATGCACTAGAATTCCTGAACCCAAAAAGAAGAAGATGTTGAGACGGATGAATGGCAAGACAAGGATAGAATTAGAAATGGATGCATTCGAGGAAACTTAGGAGTAGCGCCAATATGTAATAAGATGAGGGAAAGTATACTTAGATTGTTCTCTGATCTAGACTGTTCATCTGACAAGAACAACCATGGATGAGGGATGCCCAAAAATCTAGGAGACAGTTGGGGCAACTGCTACTCATAGTATCGGGGCAAAAGGTAAATCTGGCTAAGTGTGAGTTGCTTAGTATCCACATGGAAAGTGGCAAAATTGATTGTTTTGCTGAATGCTATGGATGCAAGGCGGGATCTTTTCCTTCTTCGTATTTGGGGCTGCCCCTTTGTATTGGTAAGCTGGCAAAGCATCTGTGAGACAAGGATTGAAAGATTTTGTCGCTCTTTAGATGCCCAAGATCGGTCCTTGATCACCTTGAGAAGCTTAGGCATGATTTTCTATGGGGCGATTCACCAGAGAAGGAAAAGTTCCACTTGCTAGAATGGGACAAATCTGTAAGCCGTATGATGAAGGTTGTGCAAACATTCGTAACTTGGCAATGGTGAATGATGCTCTATTATGCAAATAGTGGTGGCGTTTTAACTCCGAAAGAAATGCTATCTGGAGACAGATAATTGCTAGCAAATATGGTTGCTCGGTTGGTGGGTGGTGGACAAAAAAGTCTTCCATCTACAGGGTGTCAGTAGCATGGAAGGGTACCTAGAGTACGAGATTGAACTTCATAAAAGGTGTGGCCTTCTCTTTGGGGAATGGAGATAACATTTGATTCTGGGAATATGCTTGGAGGGGCGATGTGCCTCTTTGCGTCTCTTTCTCGGTTATTGCCCGCCTTGCTCCGGATTGGCATGTCATGATCAATTGTTGTTTTGAGATCCATGGTGGTACAGTTGTGTGGTTTCCACCTTGTTACCGGGCTCTTCGAGATGACGAGATAGAGGAATATACTGCACTTCTGGAGTTTCCCCATCTTTGTTGCCCCAGATTTATGAAAAGGATAGCTTGGTTTGGCCCATGGAAAAGTCAGGATGTTTCTCAGCTAGTTCTTTTTATTTTATGCTTCGGTCTGATGCGACGAAGTGTGGAAAGACGACCCATGTATGGCACTATGGTGCTCCCCCTAAGATTGGAGCATTCAGGTGTTAGCGGGAAGGAACAGAGTACTGACATTAGATAACCTTCAAAAGCATTCTATGATCATCTCAAATGTTTCTCCTTTGCATGTCTGATGGTCAACCACCTTTTTATTCATTGCTCTTATTCTAGTAGCATATGGGCCCCCTCCTTCGTCAGATTCAACGTTGTGTGGGTCATGTCATGTGATATCGGTGACTTATTAGTTGAGTGGCACGGGGTTTCTCTTTGCAACAATCGTCGGGCGGTGTGGAGACTTTGTCTCCTTGCAGGTCTTTGGGGGATCTGAGGTGAGAGGAATGGGCGGTGCTTTCGCAATGTTTGTTGAGATGACAAGGGGGTAGCCTCTCATGTTTGGGAAAGTGTTGTGGAGTGGGCCGGGTGTAAGAAGTGGCTGGATTAGTTGTTTTCCTTTTTCTTTTTTTCTCTTTTTGTTTCTCTTTGTTTTCTGCCTTTTACGCTACCTCAGCGCTTTTCAATGAAAGTTATCTTTATATATATATATATATAATTTAAAAAAAAAAAAAAAACTTGCACCCATAGTAGAGGTGATTGTCTGGATTGCCAAAACATGGGTCCACTTGGGTGTTATGGGTGCTTCAAGACACGAACATGATGATGCATCAAGACCCGACTATTCTTCTTATTTGTCTTTCGTGTACACCCCTGCAGTGTGAGTACTAAATGGACTAATCATAGAATATCTTGGAGTTCATGCCAAACATAGCTTCCACAGTTAGATGTCATCAAAGAACATTTGAAGAAGGTGCCAAGTAGGTATTTACTGTTCCTAATGTAGCTATTAGTAAGCATACCATAGTTTGTCAAAGCATTCATGATAATGCTGATAGTAACGGCATCATGATTATGCCCTTGCTCAACCATTTCTCTGTAAAGGTGCCTTGCTTCGTCCGGTACACCGCATTTTGTGTAGGCATCAATCATAGACCTATATACAGGCCTTCCAATCGGAGGGGAAGCTGACACTGCTCCAAACACTTCTTGGGCTTGTCTCAGCTGCTGCCGTCTTCCATAGAAACTAATAAGAGAAGCTATTGCTGCATCCTCAGGCTGGTAACCTAGGCCGATTACTTGATCATAGAGAGACTCAGCTTTAGATATATCACCTGTCAACCCAGATAATTAAAAATAAAAATAAAAATCAATGTTAGTTCGTAGGAAACACCCAAGGCATCTTGCAGGCCTTGGTCATGGAACCCTGAAATGTCTGTGCAGTCCAGCAAGTTCAAGATGAAGTGTTGCTTTAGAGGGATTATCAGGTCTTGATGTATCAAGATGTGAATAGTTTCCTGGTGTGGGCCGGTTTGAAAAGGTGGGACCCAGGGTCAGCGATCCAGGCCATTGATCTGACAGCCCAACAGTGGATGGGGGTCACCCAAAAATTTCCCAGATCAGAAGATTGTATCCTTCTATTCTTTGGTCTTTCTTCCCAGGCTCTTCATGGTTTTTTTTTTTTTTTTTTAATAATTATTCTCTCCATCATCTATTTGTAGTCCACTGGTGGAAGGTTAGGATTGTCAAATCTGGGAGTTCTTTTTAGAATGCTCCTTCCATGGTCACATCAACAGTCTGGATCACCAAAGCATGGGCAAAGATTAATGCACCAGAACATTTTCCGCATCTTGACACATCAGGACCTGATAATTCCTCATTGCTTCAACTCCATCGCTTCCATACACAGGATAGGCACAATAAAAAGCCACATTGTAAGCTCCCTACCTTCTTTGATAAACTTGCTGATGAGTTGGCTGGCTACTGACAAGCCACCTGTATTCTCCAGCAGAGATTTCAGAATTCTACTAGCCTTCAGGGCATCTCCGTTTGCTAAATACAAAGTAAGCATCTGACCAAGAGCCACAATGTCAGGCTGCTCAAATGCCTTGAATGTGTCCTCTGCCTGCTGAAGGCTTCCACATTCTCCATACATGGCCATCAAAGATGTCTGTACAAACTTATCTGCACCCAGCCCAACACTTTCCATCTCTGCCGATAGTTTTTCAGCATCGCTCATCATCCCCTCTTTGCAGTATACCTTCATGACAGTCCTGTAAAGGTCCTCATCAAATGGCATTTGATCTTTCTTCATCTGGATAATGAATGCCTTGGCCTTTTCCAGCAAACCAGTACAAATATACAAATTGAGCATGTGATTACAGGAAGCAGCATCAGGAATGCCGGCCTTGTATAGATCCTGAAACGTAACTTCAGCAGACCCCACATCTTCCTTAAACGCGTAACACTGAAGCAATGCACAATATGCAAATCTTGAGAACTCCACATTTCTAGACCTCATCAGCTCCAAAATGTCTAAACCTTTCTCATAATTCCCAGCATTTAGATGAACATGTGCCATTGCAACGTATGTTCTCTCATCCTTAAGAAGACCCAATTGCTCAATCTCTTCAAAGGTTTTCATTGCATCCTCATACAAGCCAAGCTTACCATATATTCTAATGAGTATACCGTAGATGACTTCATCAGCAGTGATGTTGTTTTTCTCCATCTCTGAGAAGAGTGAGAGAGCTTTAGAATAATCACCCTTTTTGTAGTATAAATTTAGAAGAGAAGCACAGGTATAGTTACTTGGCACGATTCCCTGAGATTTCATGTCTTCGTAAAGTTTCAATGCCTCATCCCAATCGCCCTGTTTGGCAACTAGGCTGATCAGAAGGCTGTATGTTACCTCCTCAGGCATGAATCCCGATTTTTTCATTTTATTAAATGTATCAAAAGCTTCCTCTGTGAGGCTTTCTTTGGCATATGAGGCTATGGAAATAGTGTAAGTGAAATGGTTGGGCTCCACCCCTGCAGCAACCATCTGCTTCCACAACTGGATCACCTTCCCATGTAGTGTTTTCTTTTGCAAAGAGGAAATCATGAAATTGTACACTGCGACAGATGGGAGGATCCCTCGCGCGTGCACGGCAGAATAAAATGACATCATCTCTCTATGGCGTCCCCACCTAGCATAGGTGCACAACATAGTACCACAAGCAACTTCATCTGGTTCACATCCTGCTTCAAGCATCTCCAAAAATGTCTGTTCAGCAAGTTGGATCTTTCCGACCTGGCCGTACATCCGCAGCACTATTGTGTAGACAATTACGCTGGGCCTATAGCATAGCTGCCTTGTGCAAAGGAGTAATCATGCTGAGTTAAAAGGAAATTCTTCTCCTGTTTCAACTTGTAGAATAATTACGCAATGAACACCATCATTTGAAAAAGCGAAAGGCAGTCCATGGAGAAAGAGTAACATGATCTAAAATGTCTCCAATCGAGGAGTCAATTAAATGAATATGGCACTTCTCTCTAAGCATTCGATGCCCATAGTCCAAACCAAAACATCAGTTCAACAAAAATCCACCTTCGACTTTAATATGAACTCTCACCATTAATCACCAAACATCAGTTGCAGAATCAAAACCAACTTGAGAAGTCAACAGAAACACAATTAATCTAAATTATCATCACTAATGGGGGCCAATTTCTGCACTACATTCAAAACCAAATCAAAATTTCAACATGCGACAAATTTCTAATTCCTTTTTCTTTATCAGCAACAAACACAATCCTCCAATTCCTTATCATCTCCTACCAAGTTTCTACTAGTCATCGTTATTGTCATAGTCATCTAAGCCTTATCCCAAGTAATTCAGATTGGCTACATGAATCCTATTCCGCTATTCCATTCTATCATGGGACATAACTTCAGTTAGACCATAGGTCATCATGTCTTTTTTAACTACCTCCATCCACATCCTTTTGGGCCTTCCCCTTGCTCTTTTAGATCCCATCAACTTGTACCAACTTACTCCTAATTGGCGTAGTTCTTGATCTCCATTGCACCTGACCAAACCATCAAAGTCTACTTTCCCTCATCTTCTTCTTTTTTTTTTTTACCCTATTGGTGGTGCTAATTAGTTGCCATGAACGCATTCATTTCTAATTCTATCCTTCCTCGTCTTTGCAACCATCCATCTCAACATCCTCATTTCAGCTACACATCCTACCACGTTTCTACTATTTAGCCAAAAAAGGACCAAATCAATGACTACGTGCTGGCAAGTAATCAAAATTCTCCTCGATAATCCAACTCTTCACCCAAGAATGAAGGCCAAGTTAGAAAACTAAACAAAACCCCACCTGCAATGAAGCTAAATTCTCATCATTAATCACCAGACTTCCACATAAGAATCAACAGCAAATCAATAAATCAGCAAAATATAACCAAATGCCAATCCAAATTATATCAATGCTTCTACACCACACTCAAGACAGCAATTTTGCAAATGCACCAAATATCCACCTTCAAGGCTTCAAGGAACCTAAATGCTAATCACTAATCATCAAAATTTCCACGACATAACCAGTGCCAACACCAGAAATCAACAATGACACCCCTAAAAGTTCAACCCAAATTATCATCACTTGCTCGAAATCGAAACCCGTGAAATCTGACAAAGACCCACCCAAAAAACCAGTCCAAAATACCATCATTGTTGATCAAAATCCCAATCCAAATCCAAATTTGACAAAACCCACCTAAAAATTAATCCAAATTATTGGAGCTACCGTTAATGTTCCAACCCAATAACCACTTAAAAATCAATCCAAAAAATCATCAATACCAATCAAAATTCAAATCCAAATCCAAAATTCAACAAAAATCAATCTAAATCATCTTCACAACTAATCAAAATCCAAGCAGAAACGGAAAATCATCAAAAACCCACAAAAAATATCAATCCTAATTATCAGCAGAACCAATCAAAACTCGAAAATTGAAGGGGAAAAAAAACCTAAAAATCAATCTATACAATCATAAATCCCAATCAAAATTCAAACCCAAACAAAAAACCGACCTACAAATCAATCCAATTATCATCACTTCCTATCAAAATTCGAAACCCAAATCGAAAATCACAAGAAAAAAGAAAATCCACCTGCAATTTCATCCAAGCGAAGAAATCCCTGACTTGTCGCCACCCCTTCTGCTCCTTCAACACCACGCACATCTCCCTGAACGTCAGCTTCGCAACAAAGGAACCCATCACTTCCCTCATATCATATGACCCTTCCGCCCGCGTCGACAGATTCCTCACCATCCGTATCGCTGCCACGACATGCTTCCCGTACAGGTGCCCGTCCCTGTCGTCTTCCAGGAACTGGGCCATCTGCTCCGGAGTCCGCCGAATCCATTTCGGGGTCTGGGCCTGGGAACCCTGGTTCTTGCGCAGCTGGCTGAGGTACCGGGCCTTGGCGTGGATGATGCGGCGGGCGTTGTCATCGGAGAGGGGCTTTTTCGGAATTTTCCGGTAGGGTTTTGATCTGGGGTTTTGGTTGTTGCCATTGCTGAGAGTCCAAGGGTCTGATGACAGAGAGCAGAGGATTGGTTTTTTCGGGATTTTGGGGGTTTCCAAGGGGTAAAAATGGAAAGGGTTTTGTGGGGGAGAAAGAAGCAGAGGAGAGAGAAATGGGGTTTTGGTGAAATCCATTTGAAGGGTTTTGGGAGGGAGAGTTTCAGACGCTGGCATTGGAGAGAAGATAAGAGAGTGAGCATTCAATAGCTGAAGTGGGCCACACATCATGACAGATATTCCAAACTGTCGCCCATTAGAGGATCCTGACCGTTTGATAATTTCTAATGTGTTATGGGTCACTTATTGTAATCTTTAGGATGTTTTGGATGGCTAAGATCATCTGATAGAGGTGGGCCAGTTCCATCCATGATGGGGCGCACCATATGAAAAGCCTAAATTAATTGGGCAATGTGAGCTATCATTTAATTATACCTCGTTCGGATTCGGACAGTTTCATTCGTGAACCACGGCTCACGGATTGTCAGACCCTCGGCCTAGCATATTGGGGAGTCATTTGATACTCCGACGCAGCGTGATGGTTGATACGCCGGCACTTATTAGTTATGCACGTGGCACACTCTAATCCAAATTCAATCATCTAAACGGCCGGATATAATTTAAAGGGCGCGACTAATCGAAAAATATTATATTCCGGCGCGGATTGGATACTTACTCTTGTCAGCATCAACCTTTATCACTACCGGCTGGAATTAATTCAGCAGCAGGCCTTGTCAAATATGGACGGTTC
This sequence comes from Magnolia changhungtana, assembly GCA_030180095.1. Taxonomy (NCBI): domain Eukaryota; kingdom Viridiplantae; phylum Streptophyta; class Magnoliopsida; order Magnoliales; family Magnoliaceae; genus Magnolia; species Magnolia changhungtana. The sequence goes on from JASAUF010000667.1 coordinate 2,482,291, forward strand.
AATGAAAACGGATTATATCCTGATCTCACCTGGACGATCATAGGACCATTTTAAGCTCTGAACTGAAATTTAGGTAAATCCAAGGCTCAAGTTAATCACATAGCAAAGATTGAATTCCCGTCATGAAAACTTTCTTACGGGGGGCAGTTGTTTTTTAATTTTTTTAATATCAATTAAATATTTGTGTGTTCCTTTTATCTAAGTTTATGTGACCTTATGGATAAGTTAGATAGCAAATAAACATTAGGTGGCTCTTACGAAGGTTTTGACAGTGAGTTTCATCCTTCTCGTTGTTTCTGATGGTGCAGTCCACTTGAGCATTGGACTTGCCTAATTTTTTTACACACGACAAAAAGTGATACGAAAAGTGAATAGACAGCGTAGGTGAAAATCATATATTATGGTGGGCCTACATCCCCAAACAAGGACGCAATCCGCTTGGATTCAATAAATGCTTTACTAAATAACTTATAAAAACATGCTTTGTGTGGGCCAATTGTCTACCATTGATATCCAATTAAATCCTGGTAGTGTTAATAGAGGCATTATCTAATCCAACATTACAAGTGTCTGTTATGCATAGAGGCAGCGGAAAGAACAAAAACTTTATTTCACTTTAGTTTATTGTGCCGTCTATATCATATGCTTGTTTATTTGGAAAGAGACAAGGGACAATAATTATCTAATAAATACATCACAATTAACTTGTTATGCAATTCAATTAGCATTAGGGGTGCACATCGAATCGTTGGAATCGTGGAACCGGACCGGAATTGTTGGATCAGTCCGGTTTGGTCCGGCTCCAAAGAGCACCGGTTCTAGTTCCAGTTCCAATTCCAAAAATTCGAGAACCATTGGATACGGATCGGTTCCGGTTTAAGGCCCTGCAGAACCGAACTGAGCCGTTGATCCGAACCGTCGATCCGAACCGTTACTTTAAAATTTAAAAAAAAAACCTAAATATCTAATCTCTCTACCCTCTATCCCAACTATTGCCACCCCTATTGCCCTCTCTCTCACCGACTGGGCCCCTGCACCCCCCCTCTCTCTCTCTCTCTCTCTCTCCCTCTCTCTCTCTCTCTCTCTCTCTCTCTCTCTCTCTCTCTCTCTCTCTCCAGCAGTCCCTGCCCAAGCTCTAGGTGTGGAAGCCCACACCGACGTGAGCGCTCTCACCCTCATACTCCATGACATGGTCCCGGGCCTTCAGGTCTTCTTCGACGACAAGTGAGTCATAGCCAAGTGCATCCCTGGCGCACTCGTGCTGCCTGAGAAGACTGGAGAGTGTCTGTGTGGCGCCGGTGAACCTCCCTATGTAGCTCTGATCCTCATCCTTTCAAGGCTCTCTCCGTCTCTCTCAAAAATGAAAGGCTGCAGTCTCCAAATCCCAATTCAAATGGAAGCTTTCTCAATATCTCGAAGGTAATACTGCTTTCAATCCAAAGTCTAAAATTCTCTCTCTCTCTCTCTCTCTCTCTCTCTCTCTCTCTCTCTCTCTCTCTCATTCTGCTCCCAGAACCGTGGAACTGATCCGAAACCGAACCGTTTTTCACGATCTGGTTCTAGTTCAATTCTATGGTGCTAACGATTCAGTTTCGGTTCCATAATTTGTAGAACCGTTAGGAATAGTTTGGTTCCAATTTCACCCCAAAACTGGACCGAACCTACTCGTGTGCACCTCTAATTAGCATACATGTATTGAGGTTTATAATCTATCCGAATTGTGGCCCACAATTAAAAAAGGGTTTAATTTGAGTTATGTACAAGTTTTTAATGCATGTATTATAAACCATTACTCTCCTTGGCTAACAAAGTTTCTAAGGTTGTGATTAGGCGAGGGGCTTGAGCAAAACATGTGTAGGAAATCCCATAGTATGGCACATTTGTCAAAGATTTGGGCCATTCATCGGGGACATGGATTGTGTACTTAAAAGTGTCTTATAGCATGTTGAGTAAACTCTGTGAGCCCATCGTGATATGTGTCTTTATTCATGCTGTCCATCTACTTTTTCATATTATTGTGACGAATAAGTCCAAAATTGAAGTATATCCAAAGCTCAAGTGAACCATCCCATGAGGGGAAAAAAAAAATGAAAATTAAATGTCTAGCATAGAAAACTTCTCAAGGAAACAAAATTAGTTTTGAATCAATCTGATATTTGTCTTTTTCCTTCATTTATATTTGCAAAACCTTATGAACAAGTTGGACAAATAAACATTATTGTGGGCTTTAGTCCCACTCTTTCCAATGGTTTGGTCCACTTGAACTTTGGATATGCTCTAATTTTTGGCTCATGCCTTAAAATGAGTTGGAAATACAAATGGACACGGTGATGACCTGCATTACAGTACGCCTGATAGGGTTTACTAATAACTTGCTAGGTTACTCAGAACCAGATCTGCATCCATTCATCGGGTGGTGTGCACCAGGATTGCTTATAAAATCAAAGAAGCAGTTTGGTTTGAAGATGCCAAGGAATCTATATAGCTCATAAAAACGACGGTTGTGACGAGTGACCCATATTTTAAGGGTTAAGATCATCTCAAAGCTGTACCTTTTACACTATGGTATGAAAGAATGGACAGTACGCATCCACGTTGACTGTCCCGCATGTCAAGTAAAAGCTTTGGCGGGTAAAGTCAAGCTTTTAAATGACTGGTGGGACAGCCAATCATTCATCCAGACAGTCCATTCATCTTTTCTGGAAACGGATTGGCTACTCCCTTGACACCAGCCAATGGCTGATGGTCGGTGCTCTGTGAGACCCACCATGATTTCTATATTTCATCCATGCCGTCCATCTATTTTTTTAGATCATTTTATGGTATGAGACCAAAAATTAGATATATCCAAATCTCAAGTGGACCACATTGCAGGAAACAGTGTTGAATGAGCTTCGACCATTTAAAATTTTTTGGGGGCTATAAAAGTTTTGGATCAAGCTGATCTTTGTTTTTTTCCCTTCTTGACCTAATCAACCGATTGGATTTCAAATAAACAGTACAGTGGGCCTTAGGGGAATTTTAATGGTAGATATCCAATCACTATTGTTTTCATATGGTGTGGTCCACCTGAGATTTATATCCCTCTCAATGTTTTTGTTTCAAGCCTTAAAATGACCTGTAAAAACGAATGAAACACATACATCATGGTGGGGCCCATAGAGCACTGACCATCAGCCACCGGCCTGGTGGCAGGGGGGTAGCCAATCCGTTTCCGTCTTTTCTACCGCTAGGGGCCAGCCAGAGTGGCAAAATCATGCCAATTGGATGATCCTAGCCATCCAACCAACAGCATGAAATTGGACAGTCAAGATCGGGCACAGAAACAAAATAGTTCTCATCACCATCTTGGAAAGTATAATTAACAGACCCCACCATTAATTACTTATGATTCCACAGGAGCACTTTGGCTTATGATGGTAACCACCCATCTATGGCTTGTGAAAGAAAAAAAGAAAAAGAAAAAAGAGGCCGTCCTAACAAAATAACCTACAACCGAAGGGCCAGGATCATTCAATATACATGATTTTTTACACCATGTCTTTCTCCTAATAGTAAGATTGAATGAACGGTTCAGATCATGAGATCCAATCTGACCAGGCATGACACAAATTGAGCCACTGCATGCTTCTATGGCTAATAATACATAGCATGCATCATGTAGAGAGCGGAGGTGGCACGCATGGCCCACCTCCTCGAGCATCCACTAAGATGTCATCATAGCCAACCCAGGTGGGGTAGGGTCGCACCCTGGCTGCTCTTCTTTCACCATCTTAGCTTGTACCATGGAAATGGTCACGATCATGAAGTGAGCAGATTACATTAATTTGGGTCCCACGAGATGAGTGGTGGGAAACAACACTAGTAATTGTGGGCCGCTGTCCATGGCACTAGCCAGCTATACATGCCGGGAGATATTAGTCATACGGTCCAGAGCCGGGAGAACAGGAATATGGTAGAGCCCTCTTATTAGATTACACGTGGTAGGTTATCTTTCAATTAGGATTATCCATCTAGTGGGACCATTATAGATGGAAATTGATTCAGGGCACACATAAATCAGATGATCCTAGCCATCTAAAGCCGCCCATTTGTAATCTAGAGAGAGATAGCTCTAACATATTCCGATTCTTCCATCTCTACCGTAATGCAATCCGGACCATCCATGAATCGAGCATTGACTGAGATTTGATTATCTAAAACCATCTATGTTTGCTTGTTGTATTCTAGCCTATATGCATTTTAATTTTAACCGTCCATCTGATGGGCAGCAATTGGATGGGGAGGATCGATGGAATCGGTTGAATTTTGGGTTATATGCTTCATCAGGTTAGCAGTGGGGCCCAAGGGCGTGTTCGTAATGGGACCCACATGCTGAATGGCCCGGCTTGCACACTGTGCAATGTTGGCACGTGTCCCATCGCCTATTCAATCACTCCTTTTGTAATGTGGCTTCGTAAAATTTTAACAAGATCTGAGCCGTTGAGTAATCTCACATGAAGCTTGTATCGTGCAAAATCATGGTCATGAATTTGCCCAGGCTGAAGATGAAAGAAATCTTCGGATTTACAAGCTTTTGGTCGTGCCCATGTGCCAAAGTGTCGTATGTGTGAGAGATCAAAGTCATTCATCAAATGGGCCCCACCATGTAGATGTGATTGAAAAAAAAAGGTGGTGCCTGCCCACTGATTGGTTGAGCTGCAGTTAACAAACAAAAGTATATGGCAATTAAATTCAACCAAAGTTTTTGTTTCTGAATGGCTCTGTAATGTGTGATTGACCTGATTGTTTTGGGAGATGTCTAAAATGTGGGACCCAGATGATGGGCAGCTTGAATTTCTCACACGTATGCCACGTTGGCATGTTGAGTAGGACTGTATGGCTCTCTTATACGCGCATGTGGCCTTAGTAAACCTCAGTACTAATCCCTGCTGTGTGTCATGTCGAGTGCAGTATCTCATATTATGCACTCAAGCAACGTATATGCGGCCTGCATGTAAATCCAATCAAGCCGTCCATTTCATTTATCACGTTTCATATGGGCCATATATCAACAATTACACGGCATTTGTTTCCTAAATGATGACAGTAAAAAATGAAAACCTACTAACGGTCAGGATTCAACAAAAGAATGACCATCAATGAGTGGTTTCAACCATCCAATAAATCTTATTTTCACTTTATGATTACGATCTATCTACATGGGTCCCATGATTTTAATGGGTTGTAGTTATATGTCCTCCATGTATACATTATGAAGAAATTGCGTCCTGAGTTACTCAGCATTGCTGTTGTTGTACTGAGTAAACTCAGTTGGGCCCACCTTGGATGTATGTGGCATATCTATTTCTTCCATCCATTTTTCTATCTAATTCAAGGGTTGAGTCCAAAAGTAAAGAATATCCAAATATCAAGCAGATCATAACAATAGAAATAGTGGGGATAATGATTTCCACAGTTAAAACCCTTCTAGGCCCTAGAGTATGTTTATTTGTCATCTAACTTATTAATAACATCACGCAGACATGGATGAAGGAAAAACACAAATATAAGCTGGATCTAAAACTTCTAAGGCCCCAAGAATTTTTCAACTGTAGATGTTCAATTCAACTATTTCCTATGGTGTGGTCCATTAGAGCATTGTATGTTGATGAAGTTTTTCCACAAGACCCTCAAGCTCCTGTACATGAGAGATAAAAGAATAAATGAGCAAATGAGAGCCTTACTAATATAGGAGACCCTCCGATGTCCAAGTCAAGAGCATAGTCTTTGTAGGAGATGATTCTAAGGAAAAGAGTTATCAATCGTATTTTACGTTAAGGGTTGTATGTGTATGTGAATCCCTATATATATATATATATATATATATATATATATATATATATATATATATATATATATATATATATATATGAGAGGGAAAGGCCACTCATCAGTAGGAGAGCAGTAGGTCCATCTGACCTTTAGGAAATGTCGTATGGTAGAGGCAGATGATGTCTCGGAGGCATGTGATACCGAGCTATCAACTGGTTAGTATTCTCCTAACGTTGACACCGATAAACCAGCTTGTGATGTCATTATAACCGTCGTATTCCAATGGTTAGACTGGATCGACCTATGGCTGACATAGAGCCGTGTTGACATATAGCCAATCTATAGTGCGCCGACCTATCATATGATCGGCCTGTTGTCATGCCGGTAATCACCTTTGGAGTAGTTTAGCCTAGCGGTCTATTCTGCTTGTTGGTTGGACCTTTTTTTTGGACCACTCTATTCTCCCCACCACATTGCATGTGCCTCAATTTTGGTCTCAATCTCCAAAATTATTTGATAAAGACGGATAGGATAAAATACATAAATCACAGTGGACCACACGAAGTTTACTCGGTACCCAGTCCGCTTCCGTTTACGAGTGCACGAGTATGAACCATCACGATCCGCCAGATAATTACATATAACTCCTCCATTTGCAAATGGGAACCGGCCACATGCAATGATGCCTTGAATCTCGTAACAGCTACATGCTTGTCAACATCGGGAAAAGCAACGATACTTTAGCAGTGTATGGAAACTCATACGCCCTCATGTAAATCATTCAAAATCGACCAATTTGTGGGCCACATTGTTGGGAAAATCAAATGTACAGGGAAATCCTAATCTCTGATTGAAGGACTTTTGTTAGTTGAATTGGGACCCTTTGATGGCCAACAGAGACTTATTTAGGATCACACCCAGATTCATAGCTCAACTGATAGACCGATTGGAGATTCCTCGTTTCAACACTTAGAGGTATTGGCATGGATCCACCACACATTCACGTCCTAGTGGGATTTCACCACCCATGGGTACCCGAAACCTCAACCAGGTGTTCAGTCTACCGGGGTAAGAGCAAGGACCCTCATCGATAAGTATCATACACTGCCACTGAATTGGATCTGTGATCATGATGCAGTGATCGAAACCGTTCATTTGATGATCCTATCGGTGGAAAGGTGAAAAACAAAAAGATCTTCAAGATCGGAGCATTTTATCGATGCCCCACCAAACAACGATTAGAGGGGGATAATGAGACCGTCCATATTCAAAAGAAACCATTCATTTGATGATCCTGTCGGTGGATAGGTGATAAGCAAAAAGATCTTCAAGATCGGAGCATTTTATCGATGCCCCACCAAACAACGATTAGAGGGGATAATGAGACCGTCCATATTCAAAAGAAAATGGCTGAATTATCAAACGGTTGATATACGATAAGAGAAATGCTCCGGTGCTCTCAGAGCACCATAAGTTATGGTGCACTTAGTTGCATGGGGACACGTAGACGGTCTAATCCATTGAAATGGACTATTGGTTACATCCTGCCAACATTTCATCGCCTACCATACCAACATCACACTGATTCGGCAAGTATTAACCATTTAATCTATGGTCCTTAACATGGATGGTCAAGATTGTTAAAAATAAATAAATATGTCCAACCAACAATTTGATCTATCTATTTGTTAAGGTCGATCGTGAATTTCTTATGGAATTACTTTTGTTAGGTAGTTATAAGAATCCCATTCATGCCTTGGAAAAAGGATGGCTGTAGAAAATAAGGTAAAATAAAGGATGATTGGATCATCAGACCAGAGTGATTTTTGTATTGTGGCCTGTGAAATGTGATCTGGACTTTATGGACCGTTGAGATAGACCAATGGGACTGTCTAAGGGTTTTAATGCAATCAGGAGCACTATAGCTTCTAGTGGTCCGAGAGCACTGGAGCATGCTTCGTATGTAATTGGGAGCACCGGAGCTTGGTTCTTATGGACAGTTGAGTTCGATCCATGGGACTGTCCAAGGGTTTCAAACTTTCAATGCAATTAGGAGCACTGGAGCGTGCTTCATGTGATAATCTAAGATTTTTATTTTTTATTTTTGTCTTTTTTTTTTCATTTTCTTTCGTGGTATCCCCATCCACTGTAAGGCCCATCGAATAGACGGTTTGGATCATTGCAAAATGACTCCAGATCTAGCAGCAAGAGCTTCCGCTTTGATGTACGCCATGTAAGGTTACCGGTGAGAATAGGATTCCAAACCGCACTCTCGCAAGTTGTTAGCGCGAGATCCGGGCCATTTGTGTGGACCCCACCACATATGTGCTGTAGCCCGAAACCAGGCTGTGCAGGTATAATGACCACACGTGCATATTATTTGGACTCTTTGTATTTTTCCGATCACCCATTTTTCGTCGAGAAATTTACGACTGTACGACCCATTTATGGTCCATTTACGAGATGACGCCCACCTCATTCTCCCTTGCGAAAATAAGCCCCGGCTGTACGGACGACTTGCCAAAGGTCGCAAATGCCCCTTGCTTTACCTTCGAGCGGATCGGCTGGTGCTCGAAGACGAGCGCTGACGCTCCTCGAACTCCGAGCTGTACGAACGGTTCAAAGAGATCAACGTTACGTGGGCCCACAGTTATGTATTTATTATATCCACAACGTTCATCCATATTTCGAGATCATTTTGGAGCATTATCCTGAAAAAAAAAAATCATATCCAAAGGTCAACTGGACCACACCACAAAGAGCAGCAAAAATTTGATTTTCACCGTTGAAACTTTTGTAGGGCCCACCATAACATTTATTTTCCATCCAATCTATTCGTAAGGTCACAAAGACCTGGATGAAGAGGAAAAACAAATTTCATAATGATCCAAAACTTTTGTAACCCTAAAAGGGTCTCAATGGTGGACGTTCAATTCCCCACTGCCTTTTAAAGTGTGGTCCACTGGATAGTTATATCTGTCTTATTTTCCGTCTCAAGCCTTAACATGAGCTCGCCAAATAGATGTACAGGTTGGATATAACATAGACCTCATGATGGAACTCAAAAAATAACAAAGATTTGACGTTTAAAAAAAATAATATATATATATATATATATATATTTTATTGGGTAGAGAATTTGGCTACGGATTATAACCGTAGCCATACCTACCAAATCTGTAGCCAAATGAGCCTGTCAAAGGTAGGCGCATCGAACTAGGGTGCCCGCACCACTCGCTGACCTATCCGACGGGGGCACGTCGATCTGACGGGGTTACGCCCATCTGACGACCCTTATAGCCATGGATTATAACCATAGCCATAACTGTAGTCTGTGCCAATATATGAAAAAAAAATATTTTTTTTGTTTTTTATTTATTTTTTTTATTTTTTTTACATGGAGAACTTCATTTTACCTACAATTTTCTCCAATACATATTTATATAAATATCTGTATATAAGCATGTAAAAAAAAATTCTCTCTTTTTTTTAAATTTCTTTCTTTTTTTATTTAACAAGAATATTTTCTAAACCAAAATTAGTTACTTGATGTACCCGATATGATTTTGGGGTAGGAGAATCTACTTTAGCCAACCAACCTGGTTATTTTTCAAGATTCCATCAGGTCGATGGTTGAAAATCTATTTCATTCACTTCACGGTCAATTTCAATCAGTTCGCGGTCAATTTCGCTCATTTCATTTACTTCACGATCAATTCCATGCATTTCACGGTCAATCCCGGCGATTCTGTTTTGATTCGCGGTCAATTCCCTTCACTTCACGGTCATTTCCATGCATTTCACGGTCAATGCGCTTCACTTTAAGGTCATTTTCATGCATTTCACGGTCAATCCTGGCAATTCCATTTTAATTCACAGTCATTTCCATGCATTTCACGGTCAATTCCCTTCACTTCACAGTCATTTCCATGCATTTCACGGTCAATTCACTTCACTTCGCGATCAATTCCATGCATTTCACAGTCAATCCCGACGATTCTGTTTTGATTCACGGTCATTTCCATGCATTTCATGGTCAATTCCCTTCACTTCATGGTCCTTTCCATGCATTTCACGGTCAATTCGCTTCACTTCATAGTCATTTCATGCATTTCACGATCAATCCCGGCGATTCCGTTTTGATTCACGGTCATTTTCATGCATTTTACGGTCAATTCCCTTCACTTCACGGTCATTTCCATGCATTTCACAGTCAATTCGCTTCACTTCATGGTCATTTTTATGCATTTCACGGTCATTCTCGCCTATTCAGTGTTGATTCACGGTCAATTCAACGCATTTCACTTCACGGTCAGTTGCAACTAATTCGCGGTCACACGTCTTCACCTCATGGTCAGTTACAACTAATTCGCGGTCCAATCGCTTCACTTCACCCCATTTCTATGCATATCATGGTCATTCCCGCCTTTTTCGTATTGATTCACGGTGATTTTGATGCATTTCGCGGTCACGTGTCTTCACTTCACGGTCAGTTCCACGCATTTCGCGGTCCAATCGCTTCCCTTCACCTCCATTTCTATACATATCACGGTCATTCTCGCCTTTTCCATGTTGATTCATGGTGATTTCGACGCATTTCGCGGTCACACGTCTTCACCTCACGGTCAGTTCCGCACATTTCGCAGTCCAATCGCTTTCCTTCATCCCCATTTTCATGCATATCACGATCATTCCCACTTTTTCCGTGTTGATTCACGGTGATTTTGATGCATTTCGTAGTCATGTGTCTTCACTTCATGGTCAGTTCCGCGCATTTCGCGGTCCAGTCGCTTCCCTTCACCTCCATTTCCATGTATATCACGGTCATTCTCGCCTTTTCCGTGTTGATTCACGGTGATTTCAACGCATTTCGTAGTCACACGTCTTCACTTCACGGTCAGTTCTGCGCATTTCGTGGTCCAATCGCTTCCTTTCATCTCCATTTCCATGCATATCATGGTCATTCCGACCTTTTTCGTGTTGATTCACGGTGATTTTGACACATTTCGCGGTCATGTCCCTTCACTTCACGGTCAGTTCCATGCATTTTGCGGTCCAATTGCCCCCCTTCGCCCCTATTTCCATGCATATCACGGTCATTCCCACCTTTTCTGTGTTGATTTACGGTGATTTCGACGCATTTCGCGGTCACGCATCTTCACCTCACGGTCAGTTCCACACATTTCGCAGTCCAATCGCTTCCCTTCACCTCTATTTCCATGCATATTACGGTCATTCCTGCCTTTTCCGTGTTGATTCACGGTGATTTCGACGCATTTCTCGGTCACGCGTCTTCACCCCACGGTCAGTTTCGAGCATTTCACGGTCCAATCACTTCCCTTCACCCCCATTTCCATGCATATCACGGTCATTCCCGCCTTTTCTGTGTTTGATTCACGATGATTTCGAAGCATTTTGCAGTCACGCGTCTTCACCTCACGTTTAGTTCCGCGCATTTCGCGGTCCAATCCCCCCCCCTTCACCCCCATTTCCATGCATATCATGGTCATTCCCGCCTTTTCCGTGTTGATTCACGGTGATTTTGACGCATTTCGCGGTCACACGTCTTCACCTCACGTTCAGTTCCCTGCATTTCGCGGTCCAATCGCCCCCCTTCACCTCCATTTCCATGCATATCACGGTCATTCACGCTTTTTCCGTATTGATTCACGGTGATTTCGATGTATTTCGCGGTTACCCGTATTCACCTCACGGTCAGTTCCACACATTTCGCGGTCTAATCGCTTCCCTTCACCTCCATTTCCATGCATATCACAGTCATTCCCGCCTTTTCTGTGTTGATTCACGGTGATTTCAACGCATTTCGCGGTCACGCGTCTTCACCTCACGGTTAGTTCCGCGCATTTCGCTGTCTAATCGCTTCCCTTTACACCCATTTCCATGCATATCACGGTCACTCCCGCTTTTTCCGTGTTGATTCACGGTGATTTCGATGCATTTCGCGGTCACGCGTCTTCACCTCACGGTCAGTTCCGCGCATTTCGCGGTCCAATAGCCCCCCTTCACCTCCATTTACATGCATATCACGGTCATTCCCGCCTTTTCCGTATTGATTCACGGTGATTTCGACACATTTCGCGGTCACGCGTCTTCACCTCACGGTCAATTCCGCGCATTTCGCAGTTCAATCGCTTCCCTTTACCTCCATTTCCATGCATATCACGGTCATTCCCACCTTTTCCATGTTGATTCGCGGTGATTTCGACGCATTTCGCGGTCATGTCCCTTCACTTCACGGTCGGTTCCGCGCATTTCATGGTGAAGTGTAGCGATTAGACCGTGAAATGCGCCGAAATGACCGTGAAGTGAAGGGGCCATGCATATCACGGTCATTCCCTCCTATTTCGTGTTGATTCACGCGCATTTCGACGCATTTCACGGTCATGCCCCTTCACTTCACAGTCATTTTTGCGCATTTCATGGTCCAATCGCCTCACTTCACGGTATTTCAATGCATATCATGGTCATTCTAGCTATTCTGTGTTGATTCATGGTCATTTTTGCGCATTTCACGTTCATGCTCCTTCACTTCACGGTCATTTTCGCTCGTTTCACGGTCCAATCGCCTCACTTCATGCTCATTTCCAGGCATATCATGGTCATTCCCAATGATTCCATGTTGATTCATGGTCATTTCAGTGCATTTCACGGTCATGTCCTTGAAGTGAAGCGAATTAACCGTAGCTATAGATATCAAGGACTTCACGGTCAATTCTCTTCACTTCACGGCCATTTCCATGCATTTCACGGTCATATTCGACAATTCCGTTTACGTTCACGGTCATTTCGACGCACTTCACGATCAATTCACTTCACTTCACGACCATTTTCAAGCATTTCATGGTGAATTCTCTTCACTTCACGGCCATTTCCATGCATTTCACGGTCATATTCGGCAATTCTGTTTGCATTCACGGTCATTTCGACGCACGTAATAGTCAATTCACTTCACTTCACGGCCATTTCCAAGCATTTCGCGGTCCAATTGCTTCACTTCACGCTCATTTCCGATCATTCCCGCCTATTCCCTGTTGATTCACGGTCATTTCGACGCATTTCACGATCATGCCCCTTTACTTCATGGTCATTTTCATGCATTTCATAGTCCATTCACCTCACTTCACGCTCATTTCCATGCATTTCACGGTCATTCCTGCCGATTCCGTATTGATTTACGGTCATTTCAGCGCATTTTACGGTCATGCCCCTTCACTTCACGGTCATTTCCGCGCATTTCACTTTCCAATCGACTCACTTCACGGTCATTTCCATGCATTTCACGGTCATTTCCGCCGATTCCGTGTTGATTCACGGTTATTTCGGCGCATTTCACGGTCATGCCCCTTCACTTCACGGTCATTTCTGTGCATTTCACAGTCCAATCGCTACAACTAAAATGCATTGTGATCAATTTCATGCATTTCACGGTTAATCCTGACGATTCTGTTTTGATTCACGGTCATTTCCGTGCATTTCACGGTCAATTCTCTTCACTTTACAGTCATTTTTATGCATTTTACGGTCATTTACCTACACTTCACGGCCATTTTCATGCATTTCACGGTCATTCTCGGCGATTCCGTTTTGATTCACGGTCATTTCCACACATTTCATGGTCAATTCGCTTCACTTCAGGGTCATTTCTGCGCATTTCATGGTCATTCCTGCCGATTTCGTGTTGATTCACGGTCATTTCCACGCACTTCACGATCAATTCCCTTCACTTCACAGTCATTTCCATGCATTTCATGGTCGATTCGCTTCACTTCAGTGTCATTTTCATGCATTTCACGGTTGATTCGCTTCACTTCACGGTCATTTTTGCGCATTTCAACACGTAATCACCAGGAATGAACGTGAAATGCATGGAAATGACCGTGAAGTGAAGGGAATTGACCATGAAATGCATGGAAATAACCGTGAATCAAAATAGAATCGCCGGGATTGACCGTGAAATGCATGGAATTGATCGCGAAGTAAAGTGAATTGACTGTGAAATGTATGGAAATGACCATGAAGTGAAGGGAATTGACCCTGAAATGCATGAAAATGACCGTGAATCAAAACGGAATCGCCAGGATTGACCGTGAAATGCATGAAATTGATTATGAAGTAAATGAAATAAATGAAATTGACCACTAAGTGAATGAAATGGATTTTTAACTATCGACCTGATGGAATCTTAGAAAATAATCTGGTTAGTTGGTTAAAGTAGCTTCTGCTACCCCAAAATCATATGGAGTACATCAAATAACTAATTTTAGTTTAGAAGATATTCTTGTTAAATGAATAAAGAAAGAAATGAAAAAAGAGAGAAAATTTTTTTATATGCTTATATATACATATTTATATACATATGTGCTAGAGAAAATTATAGGTAGAATAAAGTTCTCCATATAAAAAAAAAAAAAAAGTGCAGGGTGTGATTGGATGGAATAGGGGTTATCTATGGCTACGGCGATGTATCTATGGCTACGGTTATAATCCGTAGCCATAGGTGCCGCCAGATGGGCATAGCCTCGCCGGATCGGCACAGCCCAGCTGGATAAGTTAGCGAGTGGCGCGGCCACACCAGTTCGGCGAGCCCACCCCGAACAGGCCTCTTTAGTTACAGATTTTGGTAGGAATAGTTACGATTGTAATCCGTAGCTATGACTACAACTCGGAGCTCGTTGAGCGTCGGCACTCGTTTTCCGCTTGAAGGAAAAAAGCAGGGGCATTTTGGACCTTTGGGAAGGTGTCCGTACAGATGAGGCTTATTCTCGCAAGGGAAATGAGGTGTGCATGGTCTCGTAATTGGGCCAGAAATGGGTCATATGGTCGTAAATTTCCAATTTTTATTCACGTTCTCCTCATCCATCTTTCTTCACGCGCGACTTTCTTTTTGTACAGTTTCCAACGGGCACGTGGCAGGGTGACGTATATCAGCATGATTGCCTGGTGATATCCCTGTTGGGGGCCAACCGTGATGTATGTGTTTTATCTAGGCCGTTAATCTATTTTTAAGTTCATTTTAGAGCACGGGCCCGTAAATGAAGCAGGTCCAATGATCAAGTGCACCCCATCATACGAAAAAGTGGTGATTGGACACCCACCGTTAAAAACTTCATTGAGACCGTAAAAGTTTTTGATCAAGTCCCTTTATCCATGAACGTGTGACCTTATGAATTGGTTCGTTGGCAAATAAATATCACGGTGGGCCTAGTAAGGTTTCATCTGTGGGTGTTATTATCCCCACAGTTTCCTTAGTGGGTGTTACCCTTACCGTGGGCCCACCTTTACCATGTGTTATATATCCTTGCCCTCCATCCGTTTCTCCAGCCTGTTTTAGGATGTGGTACAAAAAAATTAAGCATATCGAAATCTCAGGTGGACCACACTAGAGGAAACAGTGGTTATTGAGCAGCTCACCATTAAATTCCAAAGTGTCCATCTTAAAGTTTTAGTAATATTTGTTTTCCATCCAACCTGTTGATAATATTAAGAAGACTTGGATGAAGGGAAAAGATAAATATCGGCTTGATCCAAAACTTTTGGGGTCCACAAAAAGTTTTTAATGATTATTTATCATTATTTTTAGTATTGTGGTCCACCTAAGATTTTTATCTTCTTAAGGTTTAGAAACGTGTTTAAAATGAGATGAAAAAATAGATGAACGGAATAGATATACAAAAAAATACATCAAGGTAGGCCCCGCACGGTTAGGGTAACACCAAGGTTATTATCCTGTTAACTGTGGTGTGGTATACTTGAGATTTGGAAATGATTTTTTAAAATGAGTTGTAAAAACGGATGGACCGTGTAGATATGGGTGCACATTGAACCGGCAAAACCATGGAACCGGATTGGAATCGATCAAACGGCCTGGTTATTAAGTGCACCGGTTCCAATTCCGGTTCCAAATTTTAAAAAACCATTGGATACGGTTCGGTCCGATTTAGGGTGTGTTTGGCCGGGCAGATCCCATGGGATTAGGAGGTATGGGATCAATTTTAAGGTAATGATGATGGTGTCAGTGGATTGTCTTAAGATCCATGGGATTGCTTATATCCCGGGATAAATTCACTGGGTCTGTTTGGCACACCGTGCATATCCCGGGATTTTACCTTCCAATCCATCAACCAAGGGATAGGATCAACTTTAAGGTAATGATGGTGATGTCAGTGGATTGTCTTAGGATCCTTGGAATTGCTGATATCCCAGGACAAGTTCATGGATCTGTTTGGCTCGTCATGCCAATCCCAGGATATTGCCGATCCCATCCCTCCTAATACCGATCCCATCCCTCCTAATACCATGGGATCTGCCTGACCAAACACACCCTTAGGGACATGTAGCTTCGAACCGAACTGTGGAACTGAACTATAGTTTAAAATAAAAAAGAAAAAGAAACTCTCTCTCTCTCTCCATCTCCACCATTTCCTATACGTAAACATGAATGAATTTTATGCATCATGATAGCCTAAACAATTCATATCAATTGGGCTGGATTTTTAAAAGCCCATAACCATGAACCCGAT
Source organism: Magnolia changhungtana (assembly GCA_030180095.1). Lineage (NCBI taxonomy): Eukaryota > Viridiplantae > Streptophyta > Magnoliopsida > Magnoliales > Magnoliaceae > Magnolia > Magnolia changhungtana. Next base: position 2,498,646 of record JASAUF010000667.1, read on the forward strand.
CTAGAATCGAACTGGTTTTTATGATTCTGGTTCAGTTTTAGGGTGCTAACGTCTAGATCTAGTTCTGAAAATCCTATAACTGTTAGGAACAATTCGATTCTGATTTCACACCACAGCCAGATCGAGCCGACCCGTCTGCACCCCCTAAGCGTGGATATAAAACACATACATCATTGTGGGCCTACACCACCGGCAAGGGTACCGAGATGATTCGCTTTCCAGCCGGATCCACCCATAAATGGCTACAGTACGGGTGTCTTACGTTTCAAACCGATGAGAAAATCCTACATTTTACACAGTGTCCCACCGCATATTTGACCGTTGACTATCTTTGTTTTCCACCGTCAATTTAAAGCCGCATATAAGATGTAAATGATTGTCTAAGAGGAGTTATTTTTGAATTGTAATCTATACATTCAAGGGGCCTTATATGGACGGACCTGATTTTCAGATTACCTTGACACGTGTCATGTGAAGCGATCGACCTACTGTATTACTGTTCTTCCGGCCCCACCACATCACCCACCATGCGGAGTAGGCGAGGATGTCAAACGCATCGCGTTACGTTAGCACGTGCGGCGAGAGTAGAAAGAAGAAGATTTCTCATCGGACGTCGGCTAGAATACATCCAAACGTATTAAAGTTGGACACGTCGGTCCCGTAAACTCCGGATTTGGGGCCATCTTTCAATGATCGATATCATGTATTTGATGGGCCTCATAACCGATAAGGGATAGACAAAATATAAACTCTTATATTGAAATATCACAGCCCTTTAATCATTTGACTTTTTAAAAAAAAAAATTAAAAATGAACGGTCTAATTAATCTTCAAATAATCAAAGATGGTGTAACTTCTATCCATGGTGAGACCCATCTTATAAACGGTTCGGATCAATATTCATTCAAATGAATGGCTCCATTTATGTGATGGGCGTTAACGTAGATGGGGATACACCGAAATATACTAGCATGTTTTAACATGTCAACCCTTCATTTAAATATTAAAAAAAAAAAAAAAAAAAACCCACTATGGAGGCCATCCATATTCAAAGGGAAAAAAAAAGTCAAATATCAAAGGGTTGATGGATTTTCTATTATTGGGCTAACCAAATCCAAGGTGAAGCCCATCGCATAAACGGTTTGGATCATCAGATCCAAAAGCTAAATTCCCAACTTATCCTATAGCAACGGGTCGAGACGGTTTCAAAATTCAGAGGTTTTGGTCCCCACTGGCACCATATCTACACGCACTTTTACACGCGGCGCGCGCACGAACCTTGCAGTTTTTATGGAAAATCCAAGCCGTGCATAACATGGATCGTGCCGTGAAGGAGATCTGAATAAGACAACCTAAATGGCCCACCTGTTTGTTAATCCACTACTGCACAGAAACGACGGACGGTTTAGAAAAGACTTGGCCAAGAGTCTATGTTCGAAATTAGTTCATGTCCCGATGAGCAGACAGTTCTGATTTCCATGCTTGATCACCTTGACGAGGCCCACATTATTCACGGATCACTGTTTCACACACGTGCCATCTGCACCGCGTGTGGAGACTCGTGTCTGTGGGCCCATCAATGCTCCAAAATCCAAAATATCTTATGTTTTTTTTAACGTGTTTTAGTTTCAATCTTGAGCTTCCTCGGAAATGATAAAAAAAAAATCCATTCTTTTCTACTTATGATAAAATAAAAAATAAAAAAGCTGTCTTATATCCTTATCAAAAGCAGAAAAGAAAGGGTGTGTTTATTAATACGTGGGGTATTGATGTTAGTTAGTTTTTATTTATTTATTAATAACTAAAAGTTATAGTGGTCCTAGTTGCATTTGGACACTTAAACGGTCAAATTCATTGATCCAGACCGTTCATCCCATTCGATGGGCTACCTTGCAAGATCACAGTAATCTGAAAATACTAACCGTTTGATCAATCGACTTTAATATGGACATTCGGTATTTTTTACACGAAAAAAAGTACTAGAAAATTTTTTGACCCGTCTATTCATCAGGCCCATCATTGAATTTTTATGATTCTAAAGAGTCACTTCTGTTAGCCAATCATAGAAATCACATCCATGGTTTTGGAAAAGGATGGCCGATTGTGTATAGAAAATGAGGCCAAATCAAGGAAGGATTAGATCATCCAATCAATAAAAATTTATATAGTAGTCCATGAAACGTGTTATGAACTTAATAGACGGTTCAGATCGATCAAATTGACTTTCCTCTTCAACTGATACAACTAGAAGCACTATAACTTATTGGGCGCCTGGAGCACTGGAGCATTTCCCTTCAAGAAGTGTTGTCGTCGCAAGTACGGGTGTCAATGGGCCGGGTCGGGCGTAAATCAAAATTTTGAATACGTCCGGCTCGACGGCCCGGACCGAAACACTTCAAAATCCGGGCCGATACCTACCCAGGCCCGCCCCCTTGACAGCCTGGTCACAAGTTAGTTAGGTTTTGATTATTTTAAGAGGTTTGTTGCAATACATCTGGCGGTATTGTAATAAGATACACTTCGGAACTTTAGCCTTTGAATCTAGGTTATCTTCAAATGATCCAAACCGTTCATATGACAAGTCACTCACACCATATAGGTGAAAAATTAACAAATGAAGGCTCTCGATTGAATTATTTCAACCCTTCGATAATTTAGTTCTTTTGCTTTGAAAATGAACGGTTAATGTAACCTTTGTATATGAAAGGTTGAAATAGTTAATCCGAGAATTCTCTCTGTTATTCCCCAGGAGCTTATCAATTGAACGGATAGATCAATTAAATAATCTCAAATCCAACGGCTAGAATGCGATGGATGATACACGCAGACGCTTAGAAGATACTTAGAAATTGCGTACGTTGCATACAACTAATTAAATCGAACCGTCCAAAGTAGGTTGCAAGCTTATTTATCCGCAAACCAAAAATTAAACTTACTCGATTATCTGATTATCTGATTGGTGGACATTTATTGGACGGTTAAAAGTAGAATAAACAATGTGCCTATTGCAATAAAACAAGTACCAATGAATCAGAGGCTAGGATTGTAAAACTAAAGTGATTTTGGATTGTGGCTTAGAAACAGTGGGTCCCACATTTCAGTCTGTTTAATTTGAAACCGTACATATCACTTTGCACAATTTCTCAGTGCTTTGTATCAAGGTTCATACGCTGCCAGAGCATCAAATAAACTCCTCATTGTAAACAAGAAGTAGGGGACGCGGATTTCCTGCGAAAGCCTTTCGCAGGAAGTTCCTGCGCAAGGTTTCTGTGTGGGGCCCACTTAGATGTTTGTGAGAAATCCAACCCCTGTATCCGTTTTGAAGCTCATTTTATGAAGTAAGACCAAAAATGAGGACGATCCAAAACTCAAGTGGGCCACAAAAGAGGAAAAAGTGAAGATTTAGTGACCACCGTTGAAACATTTATATGGCCATAAAAGTTTTGTAAGGGTCCACGTTTCTGGTGTTTTCAGTTTATCTGAGCGAAAATGACCTTATAAACGGTTTAGATGGCATATAACAGCAAGGTGGAGCTTACGAAGGTTTCAACGGTAGGCATTCCTTTCCCCACTTTTTCATCTCGTATGGCCCACTTGAGTTTTGGATCCTTCTCATTTTGGTAGCATGTCTTAAAATGAGGTCGAAAAACGGATGGACGGATTTGATTTCTAACAAACATCGCAGTAGCCCCACCGAGAATCCTTGCGCAGGAACTTCCTGCGAAAGGCTTTCTTAGGAAATCCGCGTCCAGAAGTAGGCCCATCTAGCCGGAAGCGGATTGGCTAGTGTACCACACATCACCAACCTAGACTGTGTGGGTACGTGTCGTGCGAAGACGATCGCTGACGCTCCTCCTGCTGCGAGTTGTACGAACGTTTCAAAGGATATTAAAGTTACTTGGGCCCCACAATGATGTATTTATTTTATCCACACCGTTCATCCATTTCGAGAGATCATTTTAGATCTTGATCAAAAAAATGATTCATATATAATCCTAAAGTGGACCACACCACAAATAATAGTAGAGACTATGATTCTCACCCTTACCATATAACGTTTATTTTCTCTTCAATCTGTTCATAAGGTCACACAGACCTGGACGAAGAGTAAAAACAACAATTATATTGATTCAAAATTTTTATGACCCAAAAGGTTTTCAATGGTAGAAGTTCAATCCCCTACTTTTTTTCTTTTTTTTTTTTTTATGACGTGGTCTACTCAATATTTGGATCTATCTTATTTTTAGGATTAAGACTTAAGACGAGCTTTCTAAGTGTACGGACGGTTTGGATGTAACTCATACCTCATTATGGGACCCACAGAATTCGGTGACGTCAACACATCAGCTAGGTCGGTGGTGTGTGGTACACCGGCCAATCCGCTTCCCGTCTAACGTGGACGTACTCGGAAACAAAATTTCAGGTGAAATCGCGGACTACTGAACCGAACTTCTTTGTTTCTCTAGTTTTATCCATGGTCTAGATTACATGGTGCGTTTGTCACCGTTTCTTGAACGGTGATCAAGACCAAATAAGTGGCCCACCGTGGATGGATCGAAGCCTGAAAATTTGGACTCATCAATTGTCTTAGAAAAACCTGAATTTGGACGGCTGACCACGTTCCTTTTACCCGTCTAATTGATGGTATTCAAATGGACATCAGAAGATCCGTTGTGATCTTCAACTATTTGTCCCTCCAGACCCATGATCTGAATGGTATGGATTGAATTTCATATGCGCCACGAGTAAAACGGATGACTTGGCACTTTTCGATAAATAGTGGCAAACGCACAACCAATCTTAAGCGGTGTCAATAGAGGAGAGACACCGACAGTTGGTAGACTTACCAAACCGTCACCTACTGATCACCACGATCCAAACCGTCCATCTAGAAGCTCTTATTGTAACATTCAAATTTTTTTTTAAGGGTAGGTATTCCAAACCCTATTGATCTCTTTGGTGCGACCCACCATAGCTTTAAACCGCTTTCATTTTTTAACCTATAATGTACTATGACCACACAAAACAATGGACGGAATGGTTACTTTAGATAGATGGTATAATCACTTATGAGTGAGATTATTTGCATACGTACCATATAAGGTGAGGATCTGTAGATGAATGGTCCAGATCATTGCATGTCGGGGCGGAAGGGGCGAGCTGTATTGGCTAGCATACAGGCGAGAGTATTGCAGACCAACATGAAATCCGAGCCGGTGGAGGGGAGCCAGCTGTTGATACGCTGAGTGACTTGAGTTCACACAAATTTTTTTTTTTTAAAATAAAACTCAATAATATAGACACAAGAACGATTTTATGATAGTTCAACACCATCTTTCAAGTTGTGGTGTCTCATCCGCGACACGTGGCATCAATTCAGATCAATCCACACCGTTCAAGTCCTACGCCGCAATGTCGTCAAATCAGCACCACCCGATGATGTTTGTGAATTTGCAACTCTCAGTACATGAACAGAAAAATCGTACGGTGGATGAGACACATGACTCAAAAATCAATGGTCAACTATCAAAGTAGTCTCTAATTGGATCCAAACTAGTGGGCCCCACCGAAGATGAGGTAAGCAGATAAATGCTATATTATGGAATATTTTAGCATACCGAGATGAAACAAAAAAAAGGCATGCCACGTGTATGGTGAGAAACTAATGACCCACCAAGAGGTGTGGCCGATCATTGTAAAAAATCAAAAGCAATCTGCATGTCCATATGTAGATATGAGGTAGGCGTTTGAAAGCAAACTGAAAGTGCTTTTAAGAAGAGAGAAGATCGAAGAGTGAGGGAAGATGAGATTGGAAAAGAGAAGAAAATAGGAAGTTGGGACTGACCGACTCGAGATGGATTCTCTTCGCCGTCCTTTTCAGTCAATAATACTTGCACTATTTTCTACTATTCCAGATTTCAATTTGAATAAATACAATTCAGAGAGCATCCAAACATGACTTATAAAAGCAACCAACCTTCTTCTTACTTCTCTTTCTCCTGTCTTCTTCTTTTTTCCTCTTAACTCATCAAAAGATTCGTAACCCAGAAAGGAAATCTCATTCTGGAGAGAAAAAGATAAATAGAAAGGCTTGGATTTTGTGTGTGTTTGAGAGAGAGAGAATGGTGGGAATTTTTTCTAGAATTTCAGGCATCAGAACTGGGCATAGAAGGTCACAGAGTGCAATTGTAAGTGGATTATCTTCATTGGTCTTATTGGATTTTTTTCTTGGATGAGATTTTTCTTCCATTCTTTTGGAATTTTTTGGTTACTGATTTCACTCTTTTTGTTTTTTTTTTGGTTTGGATTTTTGGGTGTTGGGTCTGTTTTTTTTTGGTAATGGTCGAATTTTTTTCATGGATTTCTTAGATTTTGACGTTTAAAAATAAAATAAAATCTGGGTACTGGGCCTTTTCTTTTTTCTTTGTTAGATATCTCTAGGAATAGGAATATATTTCCATTTTAAATTTTCTATTGACGTGGCATTTTCATTTTTTGGATTTTCGGGTCTTTTTTGAAATATTTTTTGGGAAGAGATTTTATTATTTTTAGCTATTTTTATTTGTTTTTTTTTTTTTTTTCTTCAAGTTACTGCTTTATCATTTTGATTCTTTTGCAAGGAGAGGTTTTGTTTCTCTTTCTTTACTTATGATTTGTCATTTTTCATTCTAGTTTGGATTTATAGGTTTTGGGTGTCTTTCTTTTTCTTATTTTGTTTATCTTTATGTGATTGCTTTATCTCGGGTCCGAGATTTCATTTTGTACTGACTGCTAAACTTCTGGATATTTTTTTTTTCCTTCACTTGACTCTGACCCTTTGATTTCTTCCTGTGTTTTTTTTTTTTTTTTTTTTTTGATTCATTTATGCCAAATTTCTGGTATTGTTCTTGAAAATTGAAATGATTTTACCTCTTCAATTGTTCCTTGATTGCTGGGTCCTTGATTTTTATGGGAGTTTTGGTTGACGATGTGATATTTTTCTAGGATTTTGAATCTTGGTCTGCTTGAAGTGGCTAACTTATCCTAATATATTTTTATTTTCAAGCGATTTGATTTTATTTGATCCAGCCTCATTGTGTTTTATGTGGAAGGTGATTGTTTTATCAACACCCCCCCCCCCCTTTCTTTAAATTTAAATTAAAAAAAATCATTTTTGAGTTTGTTTGCTGTTGATTTTGTATCGTCTTCATGAATACTGATTCCAACTCTCCAAGCAATTGCCTCTCAGCAATTGATCTTGCCTTGTTTTCGATGTTAGTGGAAGAAATTTTGCTTGATGTGATTCTTTTGTGGCCGTAGTTCTTTTGGGACCGATATTATTACGAGTGGTTTTGAAGGGATTGTTTCAGCTGCTGTTGTTTTCTTGGCCCCGAAGAATTTTCTTTTAGCAGTTGTTGGTATCCATTGTTTCAGCTGCTGTTGTTTTCTTGGCCCCGAAGAATTTTCTTTTAGCAGTTGTTGGTATCCTGTTTTCATTGATTTCAGATCGGACCCTCAATTATCCAAAGAAATCGCTTTCATCTGGCTTTTTCGTGAATGAGGAAGCACATTGGTTTAAGTTGGTGGAGATTATTTATTTGTTGTATTGATGATAAGCTGATGTATGACACAGGACAGAAACGAAACAGTGCCACCAAATGCAGAGATAACGAGTTCTGTGGCTGCGGCTGCGGCCGCCCATGGGCTTGAAGTTGCAGTGGAGTTTAAGCCAGTCGAACACCCGATTGAGCCTCTAGACACTGATCAGCCAGTCAGATGTCCATTGCCTGAACCTTCAATTCTGAATGTAAGGACGAACCCAACTACTGATTCTCTATTCTGCTGTAACTATATATCATGATTCTGTTTTTTTTTTTTTTTTTCTTTCTGATTTTAGTGATTGAATCAGTTTGAAGAACTGACATTTTTCTATCATTCGTAAATTGTCTGATATTGGTTGTTCTTGACACTCTTCATGAAGTGATGGATCAAGATTCTACTCGCGGATCACACATCTGCTTACAAATTTGCAAGTAGCTCCATTTCTACTCACACATTTTCTTTGTCATTGTTATCTGTGTTCTCACTCCGGGTGGGAAGAATTTGATTGAGTCTGGTTGAGCTGGTTTTCATGCTTGTGGGGCTGCAACTCAAATCAAAGTGTTATTATTTCCACTCCATGCTGGAGATAATTTTCACATTGGAAGTTCTTGGTTAGGATGGGCTGTTCAAATGCACATCTGCAAGCATGTATGAAGCACTTTGCAAGCATGCCAGAAGTTTAAGGATTAGTCATGCATCTGTCATATTTCTCCACATCATGTGTTAAATGGGAGCTTATAGATTTTCTGTATCTATTGTGCAAATGCTTTTTCTTTTTCCTTTTTTCTTTTTGTGATGCCTAATAGCCTCTTTAGAATGTGTGAAATGAATTTTGTAAAATTGTACCTGAACCAGTGAATTGAGTTAATTAGTTAAATTGGAAAATTATGAGATGCGAGTTGCAGAAGTTTGGAAACTTGTGTTATCAGGCGCCAGTTGGAAAATGTGGCAAATGGCAATTGTGCAATGCCCACTTTAAGTTGGAAATTGCACTACATTTAGAAACCCCATTCCAAATTGTGCTGAATGGGGAAAAGGTCTGTCAAACTGGCTCAAAACGGCAAGCGAGTTGAAAATGGCACTATGTTTGGAAAATGAAGAAACCCTATTCCCCATTATGTCAAACTGGCTCCAATCGTCAAGTGATCTTGTTACTCCAAATAAAAATTGATAAAATCCAAAAAGTAGATTTGGAATGGAAAACATCACATTTGAGGGAAACAATAGATAAGGGAACCCATGGAAAATAATTTGAAAGAGGTTGTTCGTTTTAGTCTCTATCATTTCCAAGGAAATGTGTGAAGGTCAATGGTCAAAAAGCAAAATATGCTTCTCAAAAAGTGTGGAATGAAGATTAACAAGTTTTTGGGAGGAAAGGGAAAAAACCCCCTTTCTAGGAAAACTGTTTTCCACAGGTTACTTTGTTGTTGCAATCAACAAAAAAACGGATGTCGAAAATGTTTTCTTTTTCATGGTTAGCTTTTGAATTTCAACAATTGAAACATTACCTTTTTTAAAAAAAAATCATTTGATATGAAGCCCCAGCTCATAAAATCTCCCAACCTTTGTGATTTATTTAACACAGCCAGATCCTCACCAAGCCCTACACTGTAAGTCAGAAATTATTGAACTTGCGCCACCAATTATGAATCTTCTCAACATGCCCTGAATGACCAATGTTCAAGAACAAGGAGAGAGATAATAGGTCACTTTGTCTTAATCCATCACAAACAAAAATCATTTGCCCATTTACCATTAACGCAATGCTAGAAATGCGCCACATAAGCTAATTGCTCCCCTATTTTCGGAGTGTTGATTGAACAAATGCTGAATCAGAAGAAATAACAGCCTGCATCTTCCAAAAGAATTGAGTTCTTTTGATGAGCAAGGATCCGACTTTTCTGGCCCTTTTTTATTTAGTTATATTTAAGCTGGCCTGATGTGCCAACCGTGCATGGAACAGCCAACCTGTCCCATGTTTGGAACAACCAAGCAGGCAGCAGGTGCGCCCCAACCTGGTCCCTGCATCTTATGGGCCACGTATGTATGTTGAATGTGTATGGTTGGTAACTCCTTTTAAGGCATCCACTGGTTTTCTACACTAGCCACCCACTTGATGTGCTTCCCAACCTAATCTTTGGGCCAGGACATTGAAATAGTGGGCCCCAACTGACACAGCCTGAAGAACCCTCGTGCGTGCCGGGTGGCACTTGTGGTTGTGTAGATGGGCATGTGGTATTAGCAGATCTTTTTTCCCTGTGACCTGCTCTTTTTCTTCTTCTTTTTTTTTTCTTTTTTCTTTTGCTTTATTACGGTGAAACACATTTTCTTGCGAAATATTTCCTAGGCGTTCGCTTTTACTGTCTTTGTAATTTCTATAACGAAATATAATCACCTTATTTGACTGGTGAGTTCCATCTCTTTGAAATTGGGGTTCTTTGTGTTGTTCCAACAATCAGGACGGAAGAGTATGGAAGGAACGGCTGTCAGCAAGCATGGGAAGGAGGTCTGACTTGCCAGTTGTCAGGGAAGGAGTACATTCTGAATCCGAATCAGCAGCTGGAACAAAGCCACGGTCAGTCCCGGCTCGTTGGTCAAGCCTACCATCGTCCATCAGTGCTCCTGAGCATGACCTCATAAATATGCTGGAAGAATGCAGAGCAGCTGCAGATTAGATTTTGTATGGTATAGCATTGCATTGATATAGGAATATAAGATATGGCTGTTTGTTTCTATGTTGCTATCTTTGATATATTTTTGCTCCATGTAATTTTTCTCTTATCTTTTGAAATTCCTACGAGACTATTCAAATGGGGAATGGAAAGTACAAAAACACAAACCCAAATCATCTCCTTTTCACATTGTATAATTGAAAGCCTTTGTAAAACCACATGGTTCTGCTGGACATTTTCTTGAGAGAAATGGGTTTTTCTTGGTTTGACCTGAATATTCAAAATCAGACAATTTTTGTAATTATTATCAATCCTGGCTTCTAATTGACAAACAGGCCTAACAGCAAATGAGCATGACTGGTAAAAAGAATGCAGGCTAGACTCCTTGACGAGGAACCAAATGCAGTTTACCAGAATCTTAATACAGAACCTATAACCAAGTGTAAGTTTCATTTAAGACTATTTCATTTGTTTGTTCAGAAGGATCTCGAACGGAGTGTTTTGAGCCTTTGAATTGCATATTAGCATTGCAACGGCAGGTACGGATTTGCTTCCAGCCAGTCATTTTAATATCTGTTACCATTAAAATTCAGGAGGATGTGCTGGTAATACCTGGGTCCTTACTCTTGCTCGGGTGGTAGACTCTCAGGAGTTTCAACTCCCGGTCAAGGGTTCGAGTACCCATAGGTGGTGAAATTCCACCAGCGTGAGTGTGTGGGTGGGGTGTGTGTGCGTGTGTAAAAAAATAATAATAATAATAATAAATAAATAAATAAAAAATCAACAATTTAATCGCTTTTGTTGAAACCATTCAGCGGATATAGAAAATGGACATGGAATACAGGAAATGGAAACTATATATACCAAGGTCATTTGGATGCCTGTGAAATCCTTAACAGTTATAAAGGGGTTACAGGTAATCGAATTGCAGGGGCTGTTTGGATATTTGCATTTGCTTGTAACGCCTTCACTGGCTGTAAACATAATATAGCCTATGAAACCTGGCCAGGTTTCAGATTACATGTTTTTATGGTTAAAAAGACATTACACATGATAGAACAAAAATGGTCGATACACACTCGTGATGTGTGGGGTGCACTTCAAGTGTACAGTACATCCAATTTGTCTATCATATGCTTCCCTTGATTCTCTCCTATGGCCCCTAAAGAACAGCTTGATTGATCATTAAATGGACCACATGAGAGGGAAGGATGAGACGCTTACTATTAAAACTTCCAGATTGCATTTGGGGCCCACTGTGATGGGTGAAAGATATTCAATGCGTTCAGTGCGTGCACGCTTTGATGCTCTCCTAGAGCCTCAAAAATCAAACTTTTTTTTTTTTTTTAATGTGATTTGCCATCTTAGCTTTATGTGGTGTCGATACTTATTTTATACATTTTAAATACTTTACAAGTTAGCCAAACACGATCTTTTACCTGTAAATAAACTACCAATTAAAAGCTAAACAAAATAGTACGTAAATATCTTTTCAGATGTAAAGTGTTTACAACTTAAAACTTTATAAGCATCCAAACGTCCCCTTACAAAATCCATGTTTTGTATGCAGGGCAGCTTTCCATGAATTAATGTAGAAAATAGAAATGTAAAAGGGTTAACGGAGAATTTGTCGTCATCATCATCTAAGCCTTATCCCAACTTATTAAGGCTGACACATGAATACGTTTCTGCGATTCCACTCATCCTCCAACCATCTCTCTTTTGGTGACATTGATTTTCTTATCTTTTGTGGATTCGGTTGAATGGGATCCAATGCCTTTCTTGGTAAACAGCAACAATTTCAGATTCTGCCTATATCATTTTCACTCAAGAGTTCTCGTAGAAAGATCTGATGTGATGGTTCACATATGAATTACTTGCAAGTAGGAAAAAGAATTACAAGTAACTTGCAACAGAGTTTAGGAACCTGACATTTAACTTGAAGAATCAATCAGGTGGAGCTCGTCGACTCACTGAAACCATGAAGAAGCTCATAAGTAAAAGCTGGATAACTGATTATTATTTTAGCAACGTACCCAAATCATCTTTGATTGAATGGACTGATTGTTATCCTTTGAATGTGGGCTGTTCTGTTTCGGCCGCTATTTTTTCATTATCCATGGATTGGTCGCTAGCACCACCAGATCAAAGTACTTTATTTGCGGTAGTAAGCAATCTGTAGTAGAACCTGTTGAACATACACTTCTCCATCAGGTCTTGATTGCCATTGTTATTGGATGGTTACAAATCTCCGGTGAGTATGATTTTTGCACCATGGTTTTAACTCGACGGAAATGACTTTCTCACTGAGTGAACTCAACATCCAGTTGAGTCAGGTTGACTCAGTGAGTTTTTATTAAACAAAAGGTATGCTAGAACTCGATCTGGAATGTCCAAAGATGATCAGCCAGGAACCTGGTCCATCTCTCCACAAGAATTCTACCATAAGAGTGTCATGATGGGTGTTCAACACATCTATATTGTACGCGTAACATGCTAGCATTTCGTGATCGACTCATGGTGGCCATTTGATCAGTGGCCTGAAACGGGGACGGTCAGCTCTAAACAGCTCAATGAGTCCGCATCCAAGAGGCAAAATTCACACAAAAAATGGATGGTTGTTACTTGTCTGATCACTTCAGATTTTGGCCTCTAACCTGTCCATGTGGTGGCCCACCAGATCAACACTCACGGTCACCACAAATGTTTGAGACGTGCACAGCAGGTAACTGCATGACCACCTACAATGGGCACATCACAACGGCATTCCTCTTTTTTACACAAGGGAAATGATGTCACAATGTGCTATATTTGTTTGTGATCAACAACTAGTCCATGTGGGGCCCGCATGATGTGTGTATGACATCCAACCCAACCAACATATTCACCTCACGACAATGCATCCTGCCTGTAACCAAGGCTAATCAAATCATCACACAGGCCAGGCCTTGGAAAACTAAGGGCAACCCTCCAGAAAAAAGGCCTCCACAACTAAGAACTTACCTGGTCTTTATCATTCAGAAGGTTCAGTCCCACACCCTGACTTCAATGGTGGGAACAACCTCAGCACTCCGGCACTAAATTCAGCTTGTGGGGCTGACATGGCTTGTGCATGGCATCCAAACCGTACACTAGTTTCACCCAACTAGAAAAAATGGAAGCCCTCGAAAGTGAGGTCGATGGAACAATCAGGCTAGCCCCATCTCTTTATTTTGTAGGTTTTTCAATTTTTCATTTTCTATGGTGTGGCCCACCTGATGGTTGCTTCAGCTTCAATTTTTTTAGTGGGGGAGAAGGGCGACCCCATCAGAGGATCGGATTTCATGCACACACCACGGTGAACTCACACTACCTAGCAATTTCCCTTGTTACAAATGTGCAAATTCAAGGGCAGAAAATCTTCAAGTAGCAAGTATTATAGAAATCCAACCTGCGGTTTAATTCCTGAAATCTCATGGAAAATTACTCGTGCTTCTACTCACAAATTACAACATTACAACATCTAAATGCCGTTGAAGAAGGAATTTTTCATTGGAATCATCACAAAAACTGGATTTCATCAGCTCAATGTCCCAACATGAAAAGCCCATATATATATATATATATATATATATATATATATATATATATATATATATATATATATATATATATATATATATATATATATATATATATATATATATATATATATATATCCGTACCAATTCAATTTACGATCCAATTCAGCTTTCAAAGTAACTGACAAACATGCCCTTGAACGAAGCATTGGCAGCACACCGTTAGGCATTTCTACTAGAGAAGCTACCAGTAGAAACTACAACCGACTTCCTGACTGGATATCGATGCTCGCTCGCCAGATTAGCAATGTGCTTACCCCGCGAGATCCCATGGTTCATCCATGGTTTCTTATGCCATCCGGCCATGTAGGTGCCTTCCACAGCCCGTGATCCAATGGCCGCTTGCATGGAGATGAAGAAGATGAGGATGAAGAGGGATTTGAAAACTGCTTTCACCTGCATTGTTTCTCTTGATCCTATCTGTCCAAAAAGGATGGACTGTAGGTGGTGGGTTTTGAATGGGCTTTGCGTTATATATAAAGCGGCCAACAGATAATATTTTTATATATATACTTTCAAAAAATAATATGCCAAACTTGGCTTAGACTTCACGTGAAATCATTTCAAGTTCTCCTCCCATTCAATTGCTAGCATTTGTAGTGACTAGTGATGGTCGTGTTGGTGGGTTGCATTGATGAATGTGGTTGCAATGATTTCAGTGGGACTACAAATTCCGAAAAAGTCACTGCACAGCATGGCTTGTAACGAACAGTCATGATCAAATCAAGGCCCTCCCAGTCAAGGGCTGAGGATAATCCTCTAAATTCCTTCATTAAGATAATGGATATCTCATGAAGTATTAATGTGGGAATGCAGAATGTGGCAAGCGTCTACGACTGGGATGACACAACTTGAGTGTGTCCACTGATCAAGAGCCACACCACAAGTGGACATTATACAAAAGTGGACTGCTCATCTGATGGGCCCCACCAGATGGGTCACAACCCAAAAATAGCACCGACTAGATTAACATTCTTAGGATGGGTTGGAATGGGTGCAACATCCAGTGCTGCCCATGGGACTAATGGTCTAGATCAAGATTTCATGTGCTTGTATGGTTTGGATTAATCAGCACCAACCGAGATTTGGAGGGGGAAAAATCCAACTTTATTTCATTGAAAACAGGTGCTTGGTAAATCACGAGACAACTATTGGATTAATAAAGATACCAAAATCCCCTCACCACTCAAAGGGGAAAGGAAAAGTAATGATGACAACAGAAGAAGGGAGAGGAATAACAAAAAGTAAAGCAGATAAATCACCTGCTTGTCTATAATGAGAACAACCAAAAGAGAATAACAGGAAAAGAATCATACGTTAGTAGCACTCTCCCCTTCGCCAGCAAGTTTCCTTCTCTGCTGATGCTCTGCAACCTTGTAATCCACCACCTCGCGGAACATGGCTGCATCAAGCTCGCAGTCCTTGCTTCCGTAGACAGCAGCCTGAACACTGGCCATCAGCTTCGCTATCTCCCTGCCTGAAAATCCATCGGTTTTGGCCGCAGCCTCCCTGATAACATCATCTGATAATCCATTGATCTGTATCTTCTGCTGTTGCCGCCTGAAGAAGGGCAGCCACCCGCGCTTTTGATCACCCGCCCGTGCAATGTATTTGTCTAGGTAGAGTTTGAGCAACTTGAAGCGTTCCTCCTCTCCGGGTAGGGGAAATTCAAGAACCTCGTCAATACGGTCAGTGACAGCAGCATCGAGATCGCCTGGCCGGTTGGTAGCAAGGGCAAGGACTATGTCTTTGGACTGGTCGCCTGTTCGGAAGAGGATAGCATTGAGAGCACTTCGTTGGGCTTCACTCATGTGGATCTTGTTACGCCTAGAAAATTGGACTGCAGGAATCAGTACTCTTATTTGGGTTGATGGTACCTAAATACGAGGCAGACATGCATGCATGATGCATGATCTACGTCAAGGCATTCATGTCCACGTGCAAATCAATTGCTCATCAACTATGAAACACCGACAGTCCGTGTCCTAGAAAGAGCTGGGTCAGACACATGTTAGATATGTCAATACATATACCGAGAAGGCACCTTAATATATCTCCTTTCTCATTTTGTAATACTCACATAGCATTGGTATATGTACACGTGCATCCACGTTTTTCAGAAGTTTGCTAAGTCCACATGGGTGTAGATCTAGCCTCTCTACAAGCTGCCACAGATGTGGCACACGAGTGCAAGATCCAAGCTATCCATAATGTAAGAGCTTCAAAATGTAGATACCCTGGCCCCAAAATGTCGGGCCTGTCCACTTATCAGGTGGGCCATTGGGTACAAAACAAACAGATAGCTCAAGTAAGCTTGGCCTCTTTTTTTTTCAACAGCTAAAGTAATCTTGGCCTCTCTTTTTTTTTACAACGATCCATTTGTTATTGACACTCTTGCCAACCTGATGAGTAAACACCTGAATTTCTGGGCCACGATATCTACATGTTGGGGCTCCTTCAGCATGGATGCCAGCTTCACAAATGTGGTGGCATGTAAAAGTGCTGGATCTACACCATGGTATTAAAAAACAGTTACGTAGCAGCTGTAATGGCTGTCACATAATGGTAATGGCGGTACCCATTACACTATGGGGCCATAACGCCCAATTTGGAAAAATTGGCCCGTGAAGGGCCAGTAACAGCCATTGCGAACCTGTAATGGACCGATCAATACATCTTTTCCTTGAAAATTTCCGATCGTTAGTTACGGCCCATGGTAACAGCCATAAGGCTGGCCATTACAGCCACCGTTGCCATTACTAAATACCTTGATTCTACATGCACATGGAATTCACAATTATCCTTTTTTTCTTTTATATCACAACTTTTATGAACTCATCTCACTTGAATAATATTTTTTCCAACATAACCATAAACGAATGGACCACCAGGCTTTCCACACAAGTGGTCGAGTCAACTCAGCTCTGCAAGATCTTGATTCAAGTCCTTAGGAAATTCGGTCTTGATACTGACTCAGCCCAGACATGGGAAGGCTTGTCAAGTTGACATGCAAACTCGGTCAACTCGACACGACTCACAATGACTCGAGGCTGATTCCCTGGCTTGTGAAATTGGCATTTATGAAAAATGAAAATGCAAAGGGAACACATGTCGAACTCATTACTACTGTGAGAGGTAGTGACACCCTCTACCACTAGACTACACAATACTTCATTGTTAGGTTTCTCATTTTATGATACTTATAATAAATGTAACTATTTTAATTGTTCTTTATAATTACAAATAAATAATTTATAATTATTAAATATCCAGTCGAGTCAGGTGAAGTCTTCAGGTTGACCTGACCCGAGCGAACATCCTGTTGAGTCCAAGTTTTCGGGTTTTAAAACTATGATTGCCAATTAAAGCTTCTGTAGTACCAAGTCAGAAGTAAAAGTGTCAGGATAATAAACTAACAAGCATTATGTAGTAAAGATCACGTACTCGCATAAAAATGCATCTGCTTCATCAATGAAAAGCAGCAAACCCTTTTGAGACTTCTTAGCCCAATCAAATAGCTGATGTATCTTGGTAACCGCCTGTGATCCCAATGGCGCTACATCTCCGCCAGTCATCAATGCGTAATCAAGCCCCTGGGAGTGTATTATACAGCAATCAGTTAGATAAATGTCAGAAAAAGAGGAATCACGTGTTGGCCCCATGATATGTAATAGTGTTCTCAGGCCCTGAATTCCATCATGTCAGCAATATGCATCATCGACCTTATAGGATTGACCCTCTATGGACCATGCCAATAAAACTTAGAAATGCATCAGTTATATCCATTGTTAGGTGTCCAGAGAATTGATGGCTAGGGAAAGAAGCAAAGAGACGATCCTCATTCAGTGAAAGGGGCTGAATTGGATGGCTAGGATGTTACAATTTGGGGGAGTTTGTGGCATGGCCCATCCACAGTGGCGCCTATCAGATCAAAAGTCTGGATACTGAACCGTGAGCCAATTCCTAGAAACTAGGATGAATCATAATTCCGCCCATAAAGAATGCATTAGTTGCTTTTGCAGTTAAGTGAAATGCATGGGTATGTTTTGAACACTTACAGATTTATGAGCAAGTTCTCTTGCAGCCATAGTTTTCCCAGTTCCTGGAGGACCATAAAACAGCATGTTGCGAAACGGTGCTTGATGGGATTTTGTATTTGCAGTAGCACGGGCAAGCTGTTCTATTCTTTTCTGAAGAGAAGGATTCAGAATCACATCGCCAAACCCCTTACCATTTCCCCCTGAACTGATTCCTTTGTCAGTTTTACGTGATAATGAGCTCATTGCACGAGAGACCAAACCAGACCAAGGGTACTTCCCTCTGGAGGACTCTCTGATCAGGGATGGTTGCCCTAATATTCTTTCAACATAGCCCCAAACCACCCTAGCACCCTCTCTGCAAGAAAAGGAAAGAGGGAAAAAAAAAAAAAAGAAAAAAAAAAAAGGCAAGACGTAATAAATACCACAAAGAGCAACTAACGGACCTTACACAAATATCAAAATGCCGGCAGTATAAAAAGCATTATTTACTTGTCGAGAATAAGAAGCAAACAAAAAAAAATACTTACAAACATTTGTTTGCAAAACCCAAAAGGTACCTTGTTGTGTAGATCCCTGCTGCAAGAGCTGTTACTCCCCCAACAGCTACAACAAGCTTATTCTGATCTGTTAGTATGGCCCGCAAACCACCTACAAGATATAGAATACTCCCATTCAGTCAAGCACTGAGCTTGTTGCCTTAGCACATAAAAAGACATCTGCATCACATTCAAGTCTCTCCAGCAAGCCAGCTCTTCAGAGGAAATCAATCAATACAAATTGAAGGATGAGGAAATTAATCAAGATGGATATACCTTTCAAAAAAAAAAAAAATCAAGATGGATATCTTTCTGCTGTCCAAAGGTTATTATCTGTGACCTTTTTCAAGAATGCAATCACCCAAAATTTTCACAGCATTCCTTTTGATGAATGGGAATTTATTAGTAAAGAATTAAAGAAAAACAGAACAAGCCTCTTTCAAACTTGTTGATTTCAATCAACCTGTGTAAAAGACTATTACATTGCATCTGTCGGAGTTTGTGCTCTCATTGCCAGTCCCCATCCCAGATAAAGGAGGAAGTTGCATCAGGTAGGCAGCCGGTGAGAAACTTTTGCCATGACTTTCATCATGAATCCCAACAATATGACATTCCAAATTAATGCTAGGGTGTTCCAGTTATGGACGTTGATAGAGTGGAGTTGCAGAATAGGATTTGTGTACCCAACCCAATTTGTTAGGATAAGGCTTAGATTATGATAACGATGAGAACAAGCCTCTTTTAAAAATGGAGCAAAGCATGATAAATACAAGTTAAACATCATTTGACATACAAAAGAGGCACAGTAAAGGAAATTGAGCAGTTTCCAAATATTTATGTAGGAACAACCACTTTCCTTTTGATCACATTAACACGCCCACTGTGACAATTAAATAACAACCAACTGGTGATGGCAGAATTCATTTATTTAATCGTCATCCACAGAAAATCCAGTAGTTGTTCATACTCAAAAGTACCACCAAGAAGCAACGCTGATGCCAAAGAGATTATCATATTGAAAACCATGAAAGAATGCTAGTTTTTCAAAAAGTCTACACCTGCGTATCATCTTCAACCTGTATCTATATATTGAACGTGAATGATTTCAAAACAAATGCCCAAACTTTTCATAAATGTGGAATTGAGTTTGCACCTCCTATATGCTCAAAAGTTGTGTTTATAGCTGCAAGCCATTTCTCTCTCTCAGCATTTGCCCGTTCTACTAGCATCCGTTTATTTACCTCTTCGGCTAGTTTTGCTTCATGTGCCCTTCCTTCTGCTTCTGCAATAGCCTTAACCCTGATTGTTTCCCGCTCTATCTCAGCCCTTTCCCTCTCTGTTTGCCGACGTTGGGCTTGGATCTGTTCTTCTGTTGCACGGCGGGTTTGCTCCTGTCTGATGGATGATTCTTCTTGCATTTTGACAAGCTCTTGATTCCTTGCTCTTTGACTTTCATTCTCTGCCTGCAGGGTTAAAACAAGAAAAAGAATAAAAGTTATTATCCTGCCACCAAATAAAAAATAAAAAATTGACAGACAAAGAAAGCATAAAGAGTAGGCATGCCTGCATTCTCTTCCTTGCCAATTCATCCTCATAACGAGCCATTTGGGCTTTTGTCTGTGCCTGTTGCTGAACTAGTTTCTTCTGTTCTTCATATATTACCCGCTGTCTTTCCTGCAAGACGAGAAAAGATAAACAAAATGCTTCATGACAAGTCGTATGAGCAACCTTATAAGTTTTGAACTGCTTGTGCCAGGCCTAAACAAAATGCAAGATGAGAAAGATTGCTAGAAGGATTAGGGTTGGCAAAGGTCATGCCTGAATTTGAATTGGATACAAGTTTTGAACTGCTTGTGCCAGGCCTATTCAAAATTTCTACATTGCTCAGCCCATAAATGGCCTATTGCCGTCCCTAAGAAGGATGTTTCACAGGACAGCTAAAATATCAGCAGACAATAAAGGTACAAATACTTGAAATGTGTGGATCAGTTAAACAATAAAAAAGTAGCTAATGGCATGCGCATGGTGCAGGGAAGCAGTCCTCATGCGAGCAGAATTCCATTTTTTTAATGAATTACGCAAACAAATATCCATTACCTAGAGTGCTGGTAGAAGGAGCTCCTAACAACACCCAACAGTGTTTTTCCATATGTTTTGTTTTAGGCATTAAAAAAAGCAAAAAGAGGTCTGTGTTAGCATGCTCGTCAAATTCACATTGGGGCAGATTGGGCCATTCATGTCCACAATCTATTCTGATAGGTATTTCTGTCAGCCACCTTTCCTGGGAACTGCATCTGAAGAAAAATGTCTGCCCCAACTGGCATTTGGGCAGCACAGTATCCACCCCAGAATTCCAGGAATGCCCAAATGTACTGTGAAAACTCCACCAAACCATTCTAGTGTAATGATGTGTTTCATTTTATGAAAATTGTGCACGTTCACTTCACTCACATAAGAAGCTTCTACATTTGGTAACATGAAGCTCCACATTTCAAACATTCAATTTTTTCCCCACAAAAGGCTCCCTTCACTGAAGAATGCAATAAATTGGAGTCCACACAAGACACACTGACGAAGAAATCAGATAAAATCGACAACCTGCATGTAACATATAAATGTTCATCTCCATTTCAATGCAAATACCCACCAACAGATTTGTTTCTTCGATACATTTCTAAATAGAAAATCACCATCAACGTAAGTACATGTTCTGGCTCTTTTTATGATTAAATAGTGAAAGAAGTATGAAAGCTTGCTACTTACAATTTCATGCTGAGATTGTAGAGCCTGGAACTCAGATTGCTTTGCCGCCAACTCTGCCTGCCTTGTCTCTTCTTGCTTTTTCATCAAATCAAAAACCTAAGAAAACCAAATAAAATTTAAAAATAAATCCTCCAGTGAACAAAATAAATAAATAAATGAAATTTAGAAGAAAAAAGAACAAGTACGGTACTTGTTTGGCTTGTGACGAGCTGTTGATCTCCCGCACGGCCTTGGCGCCTCTCTCAAGCGCTTCTGGGTCGAACCCAGCCGCCGTTGTCCGTGGATTGTCGTTCCGGGGCCGTGGTTCTTCTTTCGCTGCGGGCTCCGCTGGAGGGGTTTGTGGAGAAGCTTGAGGAGGAAGAGGGGAAGGAGGAGAAGAAGAAAAGAGAGGGAAATGAAACGGGCTATCGGCGAAAGCATGGTCGACGGATAGAGCAGCCGACGCCATCGCAGAAACAATCCCTATTGCACGAATCCCAGCCATCTTCTTCAAACCCTAAAAAACTGAGAGAGAGAGAGAGAGAGAGATGTCAGCTGCAATTTCGCTTCCTGTGAGTGAAATTAGAAGAGATTTGAAGGGGTTTTCTGGCCATTGGAGAAGATTTTTGGATGGTTCTTATTCATAAAGGCGGCAAATTTTCGAGGTGGAATGGCACCTGGAAGGGGCGCGAGTTTTCTAGGGTTTTGCTACTTGCTTGGGGTTTAAGGCGTCAAGAAAAAACCGACTCTTTTGCTTATTCTGCTTTTGGTTTTGACGCTCGTGTAAAATGGAACCGTCGAAATACACATGCCCACGGAGGTTCTAACCCGCACTCGCGCGCATGAGATGGGGAGAGGAAGCCAACTCTAGGCTTGTGCCTTGCCTTCCATGGTGTGTATCTATAATCAAACCCATTATTAAGATATAAATCGACGGAATCCAATCAAAATTATTTTATCATGCTGATATTTCGTACCTTCCATTAAAATAAGTGGGCTCATTCCGAATTGCATGTGCAATGCTCATTCTATTTTTACATAACTATGCTATATCGATGATCTTATTCATTGGTTGTACGGCACTTAATGAATTTCCATTTGTGAGAATTTGAGATTCTGACGCTGCATTTTTACTCAATTACCCAACTTTCATGCAGGTCCTTACTTATTCCTCGGCTGACACCAACTCATGAGCTTCTGTACTCATTATGGTGAAAAAACATTGTGAAGTGAGGGAGATGTGAGTGAGTGCGTTAAAAACAGGGCCGGATACACCTGTTACTTGCTTCTTATCTACTTATCCAATTACTCTATGGCAGTTGCATAATTTAGGCATCTTGTGAGGAAACCGAATTAGTGCCTTACACGGGGAGGGACACTTATCGTGATATGCCTCCGAGTGGATGAGCAATTCCTCCAGCTCAGAACTGAGCCGAAAATCATCACTTCCGAGCCTAACTTCGGCATTAGAGGGTCCACAGCCGGCCACGGGTACCTCACTCTTCTGATCATATCATCTATAGTTCTTGCAGGTCCACCAGAGGGCGCAGTTCTACCTCATTCTCACAAGTTGATTAGAATCTAGTATTTAAGATATTAAATACTAATATATAGTATATTAAAATTTATAGTGTAAACGGTATATTAGATATTTATATTATGCAACTTTATTGGAGCTTGTCTAGTTTCTCAATTACAAAGGTAAATGACCATAAATGGATATAGATTATTTTTTTATGTAATTGTGTGATAATATCACTTACATTTGATGATAATAATATTTTTACTATATTATTTGTTTCATCTAAAAAAATTGTTGAAAAAATAATAAATTTATAATGTGAGAAATATAATTATTACAGTTAACTTTATTAACTTTCTTTACATGTGTATTCAACTTTCGATTTTACGAGTTATGATTCTTATTTAAATAAATATTTGGAAATAATAATAATTACTCATTTATTTTAATTTCTTAGAAAATTAGAAAACTAAATAGGTTATAAATGCATTTGTTAATTTTAGTAGATACATAATTTGCTTTTTAATTATTCACTCATCGAACATTCAATTATTGTACCATCCAACTTCTTTAGGTTATATTACCGACTTATATTTGGTTGTTTAGGCACTTGGAGGTGGATTGCATCTTACCTCCGCCTGGATCGTAATCCGTCCGGATAGGACTTTTTGGGGCTCACAGTAATGTAAGTGTTTTATCAACATCGTTAATCGTTTTTCTGAAATCAATTTAAGGTGTGTGATAAACAAAATTAAGCATATCCACACTCCACTGAACCACATCAAAGGAAGCAACGGTGATAATGACAACCACTGTGGAAACTTTTCTAAGGGTCATCGTAATGTTTTTTTTTTTCTACCATACAACCTATTCATAAGGTCACGAAGACGTGGATGAAGTGAAAACATAAATATCAGCTTGATCTGAAACTTATCAAGCTCCCAATAAGTTTTTTTATGGTGGATGTTCAATCCCCACTTTGTGGTTTACTTAAGCCCTGGACCTGCCTTATTTTTTGGCTCATAACTTAAAATGATCCGAGAAAAACTATGAACGGCGTGGATAAAACAATTTAATCATGGTGGGCCTCACAGACCTCTGCCCAGATGGATTACTGTCCGATGGGGGTAGGATGCAATCCTCGTCCAATGCACAGGGACTCAGATTGCTTCCTACCCCTGCCGGGGGCCACCATGATGTTAGTGTAATATCCACGCTGTTCATCGCTTTTCTCATATCATTTTAAGGTATGATCCTAAAAATGAAACACGTATACTAATCCAGTAGACCACACCGAAGGAAGCTGCGATGTTAATGACACCCACCGCTGAAACCTTTCTATGGGCCACCGTAATGTTTTTATACGATCCAACCTATTCATAAGGTCGCGTAGACTTTGATGAAGTGAAAACACAAATATCAACTTGATTCGAAACTCTCCAACCCTCAAGAAGTTTTTAATGGTGAACGTTCAATTCCCACTTTGCGGTCCATTTAATACTTGGGCCTGCTTCATTGTTTGGCTCATACCTTGAAACGATACGAGAAAAACTATGAATGGTGTGGATAAAACACTTACATCACGGTGGCACAGATCCCTGCCCGGATGGATTACCAACCGGGCGCTGGAAGGTAGAGTCGGGCAATCTTGACCCGATCTGGTGGATCCGACCCAATCCGAACCGATCCGACTGCCTGGATCAGTGTGGATCGAGTAAGGCAGTATAGATCCGAAATATTTTCAGATCGAGTTCGAATTCATTACTACCCAAACCGATCCGATCCAAAATCCGATCCGATCCGACCTGATTCGGGGTGAACAAACCACATGCATTTGCTGGCACCGTTTGTGGGACGCAACTTCTATACATATTGCGTGGGAAAGGAGAGATGGATTTGCTGAACATGATGATTATCCCATTACTACTAGTGTGGAGATGGCTTCACAGCCATATCGGATTAGCTTGGGTTGCTTCCAAATGGCAAGAAGCAAGGAGCAGGCACAGGCAACACCTACTCCCGTGGGAAATGGATTGGCTACTCCTCATGCCACCAGCTCTGAAGCTGGTGGTCGGTGCTATGTGAGGCCCACCATGATGTATGTGTTTCGTTCATTCCATTCATCTATTTTTTAAGATCATGTCATGGTTGGATACCAAAAATGAGAAGAACATAAATCTCTAAGTGGACCACACCACATGAAAACAATATCGGTTGGATATCCACCATTAGAATCCTCCTAAGGCCCATTATATTGTTGATTTGACATCCAATTTGTTGGTTAGGTCATACAGTCCGAGATGAAGAGAAAAAACAAAGATCAGCTTGATCCAAGACTTTTGTGGCCCTCAAAATGTTTTTATTGGTCGACTCTCATTTAACACTTTTTCCTGCAATGTGGTCCACTTGAGATTTGGATATACCTCGTTTTTTGAATCATACTGTAAAACGATCTGTAAAAATAGATGGACGGCATGGATGAAACACATACGTCATGGTGGGGCCCACGTAGCACCGATCATGTCAGGGGAAGTAACCAATCCGTTTCCCTCTCTGTGCGCCCACCATGATGTCTATCTGACATATATTCCAGCTGGTGTAGTACGTGTCGTGCCAAGACGAGCACCGACACTCCTCGAGCTCCGAATTGTATGAACGGTTCAAAGGATATCAAAGTTACATGGGCCCCACAATGATGTATTTATTATATCTACACCGTTCATATATTTTTAGAGCATTGTCCAAAAAATGAATAATATTCAAAGATCATCTGGACCACACTGCAAATAGCAGTAAAGAATGATTTTCACCATTAAACAATTTGTATGGTCCACATGATAGTTAGATTTGTCTTATTTTTAGCCTCAAGCCTTAAGATGAGCTCGCCAAATGGATGGACGGTTTGGATATAACACATACCCCATGATCAGACCATAGAACTTGCTCACATTAATACAACGAGTAACAGACTTGCGTGAAAAGAAAGTCACTGCACAACGCACGTAAACACTGCAATACTAATACGTCCAGAGAGCGCGATACACTTCTTTCATTGTTATGTGGGGCCCACCTTGATGTATATGTTTTATCTAAGCCGCTCATCCATTTTGACATATCATTTCAGGCACTGAATGCAAAAGTATGATATATTGAAAACTAAAGTAGACCACACCATATCAAACGATCTGAATCGTACCCAACCCGATTTGACTTGGTTTCCTGACCAAGTCGGACTCAGTTCGGGTCAAGTTGATCATGCATCGGATCGGTCCAAGTCAGGTGACATGGACTCAGTATCGAATCAGATCAGATCGAGTTCGGGTCAGAGTATTGGGATTCGGACTGGATCGAGCTAGGCCCAATCTGATCCGATCCAGACGGATGCCCAACTCGGTAGGACACAATCCGCGTGCCAATGCACCGTAGGTGCTAGCATGAGACTTTTATACACAATCTGCTACGTTGAAGCTGTTACCAGCGTACCTTTCCTTATCTCAAAACAGGATCTGACACGTATGAGGCGTTGGCACATGTATAGTGAATTTAGACAGCTGGTTGTCCATTTTCCTATTTCCTGACACTATCACTTGTGTGTCCCACTTGATAATGGGGTCGGATTTAATTTTTTCGGTTAAGGAGTATTCAGATCAATCCATAAACGTTCCAGATTATACTCACACTTGCCAAGTTGGCAGAGGTAATGCGTTTTTGTGTGGCGCTTGAAGATGACCTGAAGGGGCAGCATTTCCTTTTGTAAAGGACGGGGCAAGCCTAACTCGCGTGGGCACGCAGAGGCCATACTTGAAATAACTGAGCGATGAAAGAAATATGAATCAGATCCACCTCGTTAATCATGTTAGATGCCACATTTTCACCATGGATACTAAAAATAAGTTCAATCCAATACGTATATTGTCCATACTATGAGTAACCGTGAAAATCACGTCTTAAACCACTAAGTTCATGTGGTGCGGTTGACATTAGTTTTTATGTATCCTTATTTTCGGTGAGTCCATTTATCCTGTTGTGTCTCATCAGATGAGTAGATAGGATGACATATAACCACCATGATGGACCCCACATGTAATTTGGACGATTTTAACGGTGGAACTTTCCATCTCAGCTGTTTCCCGTGTGTGGCCCACCTGAGTGTTAAATCTGATTTAATTTTGGGCCCTGGTATAAAGGCAGTGTGGCTCACCTGATGGACCTGGTGGATCTCATCCACATAGGGCCTGTTTGGACAGTGGTATTAAATTGCATTAAATTGGATTGCATTACTAATTCCATATGAAGTTGGGAAGGACATGTTTAGAAGGAGCGTGATGGGATTAAAATTAACTTTGTAGGCATTGAAAGATGAGCCTTCCGTTGGAAAGTGTGAAATAGGATTACTAATTCCAAGGATGATAGATGTTTGCCTCATTCAAGTTTAATCCAAATGTAATTTGAAAGTAACTCATGAGATTTATTTTTTAATGCCTGCATTTCAAACACCTAATTGAAAGATAATACCTTGCACATGTATTTACTGAAACTTTTATAATTCCATCCACTTTAATCACACCTAATGCAATTGGCCAAACAGGCTCATAAAGTCATCCATCCATCTCAGGGCCTGTTTGGTTTTCCATAATACAAGTAAATTGTTGTAAATCACTGTAAAAAAGTAATTATTACTTTCTTTCACCTGTTTGGAAATGAGTGAGTAATTTCACCTGGGAAATCGGTCAAAAAATGTTGACTTAAATTCGTGGGCCCCACCATAATGTATATAATATATCCGTGTCGTCCATCTGTTTTATTATAATATTTTAAGGCTTTATTCGAAAAAAATTAGAAAGATTTAATGTTCAATCGGCCCACGTGAAAGGAAATAGGGTTGAAAGTTGGGCGGGTTCAACCCGATCGACTCGTGACCAACCCGACATTAGGTTGGGCTCGGGCAAGATATATCGGGTCTGATCTCAAGCTTGGGCTATACAAACACCAACCCGATAAAACTTGGGTTGGGCTTGGGTTGAGGTCTCGGGTTGCCTGACCCAACCCAAACCCAATTAATATATAAGTTACTTGCAAATTATAATTGAGTGTGGATCATTTGTGTCGAAGGCACACTAGTGATGTCGGGTCTCATTTGTCCACGTCATTTCCAAGGACTCAAGTTAACAAGATATGTCGGATTTCTCTCTCTTGCGTGCTATGCTACACGACTTTTAAAGGAGTAGTTGTCCTGTATTTTAGCTTGTTTTTTTAAAGAAAAAAATGAAGTTCTTTATGACGAATAATTACATATATAATTAATAAAATTATAGATACAAAAAATAAGTCCTATATTGAAATATAATAAACTAATGTTATAACGAAAATATTAGCACGTATACCCGACCAACCCGATTGAGCCCGCTTGGGTTGGGCTTGGGTTGAGAATTCCCAACCCGAGGTTGGGTTGGGTTAAGGTTGAGGTATAGGAACCTTGGGTTGGGTTAGGGTTAAGCACCAACCCGACCCAACCCAACTCGCCCGACTTTCAGCCCTAAAAGGAAACAATGGACTTAATTTATCCACCGTTGAAAGTTGATTCTTTTACTGGGCCCACGTTGAGGTTTATTCACCATCTAACCTGTTCATAGGGTCACATGGACATGGATGAGTGAAAAATATAAATATAAGCCCGATCTAAAATTTCTAAGGGCTTCAACAAGTTTTTAATGGTAGGCATTTAATTCTCATAATTTCTTGTGGTGTGGTCCACTTGACCTTTGGATTTGCCTAATTTTTGGGCTCATGCCTTAAATTCATTTGGCATAATGAATGAGCGGTGTGGATAAGCCACACACATTATGGTGTTCCCCATATTTATTTTACAAATTCCTTGATTTGAGTGCTGAAAAAGTAACTGGTCAAGTGAGCATTGGGAAAGATGGAGGTAGATGACAGTAATTACCTTGGTAAATAATGATTACTCATTTACAACGTAATTACACTTGAGCCAGAAAACCAAACAGGCCCTCAGTGTACCATCATTCCCCTACCCGTTAGTCAAGTATTTGGTCCAGGAGAAGTACCACTTCTTTTTAGACGTGACCATCCTACCATCCAGGTTTAAAAATACCCAGTAAACATAGGACGCTAATTAACCGGTTGAGTAGCGAGACTATATACTGAAGTGATGTTACCTAATTACGTGAGTAATATCACGATGTATGTTTTATATCTAAACTTTTCATCCATTTCTAGAGATCATTTTAGGGTATGAACCACATAATGAATCGGATCCAAAGCTTGAGTGGACCCTACCACACAAAATAGTAGAGAGAGTGATGCCTTTGATTAAAAACTTTTAAAGGCCATGAAGGTTTTCGATCAAGTTGATATTAGTTTTCTCTTCTTTAATGTCTGTGTTAACTTATGAGTAGGTTGAATCTTAAATAAATATCACGATGGACCTTAGGAAGGTTTCAACAGTGGGCATCACTCTCCCCACTATTTTTTGTGGTAGGGCCCACTCTAGCTTTAGATCTGCCTCATTTTTGGCTTATGTTTTAAAATAATCTATAAAAATAGATGGAGAATGGGGCATATAGGACTTGGTGAGTTTACTTCAGTAGTAGTCTGGCTGCTCAATTTGTCAGTAGCTAATTTGTGCCCTTGCTCTATGTGGTCCACTATAATCTCTGTGTTATATCCATTCTTTCCGTCGGTTGCACCAACTTACATTATCTTAAAAAATCAGGTAAATTAAAAACTAGAATATGCTGCACTACGAGAAACAGCAGGCATTGAGTGCCACAGTGGGAACCCGTAGAAGCCAGGGAAGTTTTAGAATTGGGATTATGTTTGTGTTTTGAATAGCATATAAACATCACACTGGCACAACCTTGATTGTGCTTGCGATGTTTTTAAGTTTATAGGCCCCACCATGATATATGTGTTGTATCCACCCGATCCATCCATTCAAAGAAATCATTTTAGGGAACAAGCTAAAGACCAAGGTCAATACAAAGCTCAAGTGGACCCACTGCAAAAAACAAATGGGGATTGAATACCTACCATTAAAAACTTCTTGGGCCACAATTTTTTGATCAAGCTGATATTTGTGTTTTCCCTTTGTTAATGTATTTGTGAACTTATGAATAGGTTGGATTTAAAATAAACGTCATGGTGGGCCCTGTAAAGGTTTCAACAATGGTTGCCATTATCCCATTATATTTTTTTGTAATGGGTTTACTTGAGCATTGGATGTGCTTCATTTTGGGCTCATGTCCTTAAATGATCTCACCAAATGGATGAACAGTGTGGATACAATACATATACCATGATGGCCCCACTTAAACTGGTCATGTCACCTCCAGCAGTATGATAGTTACTGAAGCGAGGCTTTACCTGCTACATTAGTGACGGTCATGTGTTGTTTATCCACACAATTTATCGATTTTGGATCATTACATCAGAACGTGAGCTAAAAATTAAGTGAATCTAAATCTTAAGTGGACCACATGAAAATATCAGTGATTGAACTTCCTCCATCAAAAACTTCCCAGGACCCACTGTAGTGTTTATTTGTATCCGACCTGTCGATTAAGTCCCCTAGACCTGAATGGATGAAGGAAAACGTAAGTATCAACTTTGATTGAAACTTTTGTAGCCCCCAATGAGGGGGTGTTCAATCACCATTATTTTGTATGATGTTGTCCACATGAGATTTGGATTTACGTCTTTTTTGGGCTCATGCGCTGAAATTAGTGCGTATGGGCCCGTAGAGCGTGGTAGTTGTTGGGGGATATAATATAGAATGGTGGTGATTTGTTTATATCACTTGTGACAATGATTTAGGGTTATCCAGACCATCCAAATAGTGGTTACACGTGTAGAATGTTAATATTGATAATTTTACCATATAATAAAATTATAAACAACTATTAGGTGGTCCGTTAAATGTACGGATGATAACATATGATATTATTTAAATGATGTAAAACACACATTGTACGGTTTGAATGCAAATATCCATTTCCCCATTTTTTGATTCCATTTCCCTTCGGTTCTTCGTCGGAAACGGCCTCCCTTTCGCCTTTTTCAAGCTGAGGTCTTCAATCTAGGTATGTACTCATTTATCTAATTTAGATCCCCAAAACCTAGTTGTAGCTCCCTTCCATCTTTCTATTCTCGTTTGAAATTCGATTGCGTTTGTTATTGGATTCTGATATCTGGGTTTTTTGGAGTGTCGGATTTACGGATTTCTGGATTTGGGTTTTCTGGATATATATACGGATTTACGGATTTCTGGATTTACGGATTTACGGATTTCTGGATTTACGGATTCTGATATCTGGGTTTTTTTTTTTTGGGTTTTCTGGATTTACGGATTTCTGATATTGGATTCGAATTTGAATTATTTCAACCTCTGGTTCTGTCTCTTTTGTTTTGAATATGGACGGTCACACAACCTTTGTATAATCAAAGGGTTGAAGTATGCTTTCCACATCTTTTTCTGGAAAAAAAAATCCCATCCAAGATCAACGGATAAAGTTCCAATGCATCATATTGAAATACTTAAAAGGATGTATTCTAACAGACCTCCATAAGAAATGCAAATTTCAGTTTAGTGCCCCTTTCAATCACGCTCACGAAAAAGGCCTTGGATTGGATCATCAGGCGATCCTCGCGCATCTAGACTCTTATGTTTCTGAAATCAGACAGATATGATAATGGATGCAGATTAGCTACTGACGGCTTCAGCAGTGATCTCATTACTAAAGTGATGTCACCAAGTCTTGTGGGCCACCGTTTTTGCAAAAAAAAATAAAAATGTTTCAACATTAATCACTGAAACTTGTTAAGATTTTTTTTTCTTGAAAGATAATATGCCATTACTCGTTTGTGATTCGTATACATTTTACCATCGCATCTGAAGTCTAAGCCATCCTCTGCTTCATTCATACAAAGAAAGTTACCTTTTACACTGACCACTGCCAACTTCAGAATACTCATCTAGACATCAACATGCATTGGCTATGCATTTATCTGAGTTGGTCTTCATTATTTCACTTTGTATTGAAGTTTCTGATCTTGGCTTTGTATCTGTTAATGCTTCAGCAGTCTAGTTTCAGTCTGTTGCATTTGAAACCTTAAAACTCATATGATATTCCATTATGACAATAGAAATGGACTTGGTTGTCTCTCAAGAGCTAGATGTCTTGACTTTTTCACCCCTAGTTTATTATGAAATAGTTCATCCTTAAATAGCTATGATGGTACTTAGTTTAAGGTAATTGGAAATATCGTTGGTTGCAAAACCCAACGCTTTTTAGCCCATCATTCTTTCAGGCTACTAAAAGGGTCAACTGGACTATTCTTGAACTGAATCATGATCTCAAAAATTATCTATGAACCAAGGGAGATTTAGAAGGAAATAAGAAGAACAAGATCTAGTAACATGTTCGCATGATAAGAAACAAGCTCAATTCACACAACCAAAGCATCAATGTGAAGAAAGAGTGTGCACTGAACTGAAAGGTCAACATTAAAAGAGATAACCCAACACTACAGTACATTATCTTCATTCATAAAAAAGATTAATTAGAACATCCCGAGTTGAGTCATGACTTGGCCGAGTTGGGCATATTTTGAAGGCTTATTTGTGGTTCCAAACTAGGGTCTAACTTTACTCTGACAAGTCATGTATAACTCAGATGAGTCATCAATCCATGTCATCTGGAACATGGATTATATATTTTTACTATATATAATGTGATTAGCTTTTCTTGGCCAGTTACCATCCATAGAAAAATTTTAGTCACTTGAATCTTTTCTAATTTATGTTATATAGAAAAATCAAAAGCAGAAGTTTATCGATGTCATGCATTGTTGGAGAAACTACAGGTGGTAACTGGTCAGTAGATGCATGTAGATGCTTCTTGTGTAGTTTTTGTAGTTCAGGCATCCATTTTGGTTTGTTTTGAATCTTATTTTGGGTTTTGGATTTTGTTGGTTTTTGTTAGATTGATTAGGATTTTCAGATTTTGGTCATGTCTACTTTCATGTATGGGACTAGCTAGGTTACACTCATCCGTTAGAAAAGAATATCCCCATCACCATGCTTAATAAAAAGAAAGGAGGATAAACCTGTTACACTTGTATTGAGCATTTTCATGAGGTCCTCTTGTTCTTGGATGGGTTCTGTTTGTTTTTCGATTAGGGGGTTTGTTTCCAATTTTTGGGCATTTTTTTTTCTTGCTATTTGGATTTGGATTTGGTTTTTTTTTTTTTTTCCCTTTTGAATTAGGGCTAATGATGTCTGATTGGGTTTTTGTATCCTGTAATTTGCTCTTTTGTTGTGGAACGCAACTGCACCAATTGATATATTCTACTTTTTCTAATTTTGGTAATACAATAGCATGTATTTGTACAATTGTCTTACCAAAGTGTGGGTATATCAGTCAGGGTGGGTGTGGATATCAATTCCCGTTTATTTCCCACGATCTGTAATGTGACTGTGGAAGAGCCGTTTGGGTCCAAGCCCGGGGGAAGGAGTAGGGTTGATGTCCGGCGGGCTTATGCCCATGGAACTTTTGTCGGTCAATTGAGGGAATTGGTGGTCAGGATCTTCCAATCTGAGAGTTCCAGAGCATGGTCCGTCAACCATGGCCTCAGTAACCCAATGATCTAGATTATTAGATGTTCGAACTAAAAAGCCAGTATGTTGGGCGTGCACTCAGTCGAAGATCGTATAACTACTGTGTATATGAAAACTCTAGAAAGGCCTTAATGTGTCATTTGATTGCTTGAGGACTCAATCCCAGGATAAAAATTCCCTGAGAAATTGATTCTATTAGTGGTATTGGCGACCAGGAATTTGATTATGTGGAATCCAGAAAATGAGTTTGCATGCTGAGAAAGAACTTCCAGGAACTCTACTGTGTATATTTATAGTGGAGTGAGCTTGAAGAGGTAAACCATATCAACTATGCCAGCATGAAATACGTGTAGGACAATCACTGGGTTGGGCTCATGGTAAGAAAGCCTTTGCCCAAAAATTTAAAGCACTTCAAATCATAGGTGGCCAACGCAAAAGTAGGCCCACTAATGTCATAATGAGGTGGAACTAATGGACAGTTATCCAGACCATCCAAATTGTGGGTTCCGCTATGAATGAAGTACATCTCCTAAATCGCACTGATCTGGCAATACCAAGCATACAATAAACAACTAAAAAAAATGGATGGATAAAAATAAAATAGTGAGTGGTCCAAATTAAAAAATTAGGAAGGTTAATATTTGACTCTTTAAGTTCCATGCATGATTGCTGCAGTCCATCCATTTGAGTGTTCATCTATAATTCTTGTATTTTAAATGTGCTGAAAATTGAATGTGGATGTGAAATGAAGTTGAATAGTTTTGGGTCACATGCACATATGGTGTGTTAGCTAGAAATATGAAATTCGTGGGCCCGCTTTTGTGGGCCACCTGATTATTGTAATGCCTAATTTTTCACCAAGGCTATCTTACCATGGACCCAACACAACGACTGCCTGAATGTCATGTTGGGATAGTTGAAAAGATTTACCTCTTCAAGCTCACTCTTCCATGAATATATACAGTAGAATTCACCACTATTTTTTACTAGCATGAACACACAATCAATTCCAGGTTGCCAGATGTAACTGGAAGAATAAAATTCTTGGGGAATTTGTATCCTGGAATTGAATTCTTAAGCAAATCCTAAATTCTCGGACGAAGAGAAGAAGGCAAATTCTCCAACTTTGGGAAACGTGCCTCTGAGAAACGTCTAAAATAAGGGTAATATTCACATCGGATGAGAAAGAAAGCTGTAGAAGCGCATTCCGTTTTGGAAAGAGGCGGATTCGAAACGCGTGTTACAGAAAGGAATCGGGAGCGGTTAGGGTTTTAGAGATAAAGAGAGGGATGCTAAGGATTTTACCTGCGAAAGAGGGCGTTGCCTATGTTGGGGAAGAGAGCTTAGAAGAATTTCGGAGGCTCTCCCAGAGAAGAATGAGAGAGTGAGGAGCTTTTTATCAGGTTGGGCAGGGAAGAGGGTTTTATGAGGATTTGCACCAGGGTTGCAAACGGGCCGGGCCTGGGTTCGTTTCTGCCCAGGCCCATACGCGATGTTAATTTTGCTCGGGTCGGGCGGATTGGAAACTGCCTCTACAGGACGTAGCCAGAAGCAGTGGAGACTGAACTTTGCGGAAAACTTCTTAGGCCCCACGTGATGTTTATTTTGATGGATTTTTTGACCCGTCGTCGACCGGTCGTGAGCCCTGCTCGACCGGTCGTGGGTGGCACTCGACCAGTCATAGGTTCGAGTCGTGCCACGACTCAAAGTCCAGCGATTTTGAGTAATTTTTTCTCTAGGGTTCTCGACCGGTCGTGTCCTCCTCACGACCAGTCGTAGTTATGCAGATTCGTTTCGCGATTTTACAAAAATACGTCGCAAATTGACCATTTTGACGTAGTGTGTCAATGCAAAACTATAAACAAGTGTCATTAATAGTTAGAAGAAGGCCTAGGTGAGATTTCAGACTTGGCCCAGCACTCAGTCCAAGTACAGGGGGGCCAAGCCATGGTCCTCCTAGCCCATTGCTACCCCATAATTAGAGATAGACGAACATATTAGAGCCTTTTGGAGTCCATTATAATCTATATATTTTATTCACACCATCCATATATTTTGATAGATCATTTTAAGGCATAAGCCTAGAAAGAAAGCAAATTGACAGCTTAAATAGATTACACCACATGAAACAGTGGGGGATTTAAAGCCCAATGTCGAAAACTTTATAAGGATATGAAAGTTTTGGATCAAGCTAATATTTATTTTATCTTTTATAACAGTTACATGTGATCTTATGATCTTATGAATAGGTTGGATGGTAAATATGTTGGGGGCCTTACACAAAACCTTAGGATCTAGCCCTCCAGAACAAACCAGAATTATGGATAATAAAGCAATGGAATAAATTAAAGCATCAATCACACACCACACAAGAGATTTTTACGTGGAAAACCCTCAAAGAGGTAAAAACCACGGGACCTCGTCCAGATCAACAATCCACTATGAAGTAGAACGTTACAACCTTCTTCACTCACGCAGGAGTGGATAAACAATAAGAGAAAGAAAACAGAGAGATCTCACCAATTATGAGGACGTGAAAGCGCTGAGATATGGTAGATTACCTTTACGAGCATAGCCTCCCTTCCACAAGCTTCCTCTCTCTCTTTCTCTCTCTCTCTCACACCTTTGATATCCCTAAACCCTTTAGGAAACCCTCTTGTGCTTTTTTCTTCACACATCATCCCCTAGAAAAGCCCTAGGAACCCCTTTTTATAGTTTTAGGAAACTCATTTCTGCATCTCAGTTGCGAAAGGACTTGCGATATGAAATCCGCACAAAATCGAGGAATGATTTTGCGTAACTACGACTGGTCGTGAGGAGGCCATGACCGGTCGAGAGCCACCTACGCCCGGTCGTGAACCACCTACGACCGGTCGAGAACCCTGGAGAAAAAATTACTCAAAGTCGCTGGACTTTGAGTCGTGGCACGACTCGAACCTACAACTGGTCGAATGCCACCCACGACCGGTAGACGACGAGTCAAAAAACCCATCAAATCTCCTCCTTTTTTACCCAAGAGGGATTCACCTTCTTCAAGCCAGACAGGTTTCTACAAACCTCAAACTTGCCCTTGAGTAAAGCTTTGGTCATCTTGTCTGACCTATTATCGTCCGTGTGGACCTTCTCAAGCTGTAACACCTTCTGTTCCAAAGTATCTCTGATCCAGTGATACCGAATCTCTATGTGCTTTGACTTAGAATGCTGACTTGGATTCTTGCTCAAGTGTATAGTACTCTGACTATCGCAATAGACCACGTGCTCCTCCTGCTTCAGGCTAAGTTCCTGCAGGAACCTTTTCATCTAAAGCATCTCTTTACATGCCTCTGTGACTGCAATGTACTCGGCCTCTATCGTCGACAATGCTACTACCTTCTATATCTTGCTCTGACAAGAAACCGCTCCCCCTGCAAACGTGAACATGAACCCCGATGTAGACTTCCTGGAATCTATGTCACCTACCATATCTGCATCTGTGTAGCCCTCTAACACAGGTTTACCGTCACCATAACATAGGCTCAACCTGGATGAGCCTTTTAGATACCGTAGTATCCATTTCACGGCTGCCCAATGCTCTTTACCAGGATTGGAAAGATACCGGCTGACAATACCAACCGCATATGCTATGTCTGGGCGTGTACACACCATAGCATATATCAAACTTCCTACAGCTGACGAGTAGGGTATCTTCTGCATCTCTTCCACCTCTGTATTCGTCTTGGGACACTGTATGTCACTCAATCTGAAGTGATCATTCAGTGGAGTACTGACCGGCTTCGCTGCATTCATATTGAACCACTCTAGGACTTTTTCAATATACCGCTCTTGTGACAGCCAAAGCTTCCTGTTGCTTCTGTCACGAGTTATCTCCATTCCTAGGATTGTTTAGCCGGGCCTAAGTCTTTCATCGCAAAAGACTTGTCCAACTCTTGTTTCAGCCTGTCGATCTTCTTAATGTCTTTTCCCATGATGAGCATGTCATCAACGTATAACGGCAGAACTAAGAAATCACCATCTAAGAACTTGCACGTGAACACACAGTGGTCCGATTCCGTTCTGTCATACCCATGTTTCAACATAAACGAGTTGAACTTCTTGTACCATTGTTGTGGATCTTGTTCAAGCCCATACAAGCTCTTCCTCAGCTTACACACCATATGTTCTTTGCCCTTGACTTCGAACCCCTCTAGTTGGTGCATGTAAATCTCTTTTTCCAGGTCACCATGGAGGAAGACAATTTTAACATTTAACTGCTCTATCTCCAGATCCATGCTAGCCGCCAATCCAAGCAACACCCGTATGAATGTCATCTTCACCACTGGTGAGAATATCTCCTCGAAGCCTATGCCTTTCCTTTGACCAAACCCTTTCACCACAAGTCTGGCCTTGAACCTCGTCTGTGAATTCTTCTGCTCAACCTTCTTTCTGAACACCCACTTGTTGTTCAAAGCTTTCTTGCCCTTAGGCAGTTTCACCATATCATAGGTGTGGTTCTTATGCAAGGATTTCATTTCCTTTTGCATAACTTTCAACCATTCCCCCTTGTGCTCGTCGGCTAGGGCCTCAGAATAACCTTCTGCCTCTCCCCCATCAGTCAGCATAATATACTCATGTGGCGAGTACCTCTTGGACGGCTGTCTGTCCCTAGATGACCTCCTCACCTGTGGCTCAACAGGTGGATTAAGTGGGGGCTGCTCCCCCGGTCCATCTTTTGAAGGAACTCCCTCATCCTTTGCACCTTGTTGTACTCCCCCGTCATCAGGCACCACGGGAGGAGT
The DNA here is from genome assembly GCA_030180095.1 of Magnolia changhungtana. NCBI lineage: Eukaryota > Viridiplantae > Streptophyta > Magnoliopsida > Magnoliales > Magnoliaceae > Magnolia > Magnolia changhungtana. Next base: position 2,536,773 of record JASAUF010000667.1, read on the forward strand.
AATCGGATCCATGTCCTCTAGCTCACCTGAACTAGGCTGGTTCTTCTCTGGCTTACCAATGTCTTCTATGCACTGATCTTCAAAGAAAACCACATCCCTGCTCCTGACGAGCTTCCTCTCGGTCGGATCTCACAATCTGTAAACGAACTTTTCATCACCATACCCTAAGAACACACACTGTCTGATATTCATATCGAGCTTGGACCTCTCGTCTTTTGGTACGTGAACAGATGCCCTGTATCCAAACACCCTGAGATGACTGTACGATGGATCCTGTCCAGGTCACACCTTCTCAGGCACTTCTTCATTCAACGGGGCTGATGGAGACCTGTTTATCAAATACACCGCCGTATGCATTGCTTCTCCCCAGAACGTCTTGGGCAATTTCGCATAGGATAACATGCATCTGATTCTCTCTACAATGGTGCGATTCATTCGCTCAGCTACACCATTATGCTGGGGGGTCTTGGGAACCGTTTGTTCATGCCGTATACCCAGGGACTTACAGTACTCATGAAAGTCGCCAATGTATTCACCACCATTGTCGGTGCGGATGCACTTCGATGATCTACCTGTCTCTCTCTCGACCATAGCATGAAACGATTTAAACACACCAAAGACCTCATCCTTGGATTTCAAAGCATAAATCCAAACCCTCCTAGGTGCATCATCTATAAAAGTAACAAAATACAATGCCCCACCCAAGGTTTTTGTCCTCATAGGACCACAAACATCAGAATAAACTATATCTAATGCATGCACTTTATTAACATGAGAAGCAGATTTAATAAATGAAACTCTATGTTGTTTCCCTGATAAACAATCAAGACAGGTTTTGAGAGGTATACCTGTCACGTTAGGAATGAGTTGCTTCCTCGCTAGTAGCTGAAGCCCTTTTTCACTCATATGGCCTAGACGCCTGTGCCATATGTCAATAACTGAATCTTCCGCTGCGTTCAACCCACCCTTGCACATACTGACATTTGCCTTGTAAAGGGTGCAACACTTCTTTCCTTTGACCACAATCAATGAACCCTTGATGAGCTTCCATCGCCCACCAGCAAATCGGCTTTCATAGCCATCATCATCCAACCTTCCCGTCGACATCAAGTTGAGGCGAAGGTCTGGGATATGCCTCACATCTCTGAGAACAATGTACAACCCACATTGGTCTTCACACAAATATCACCGATTCCCACGATCTTTGATACGCCAGAATTTCCCATCTTCACGGTCTCATAGTCACCTGACTTGTAGCTTGTGAAGAAGTTCTTGCGTGGAGTCGCATGAAAAGAAGCTCCCGAGTCAACCACCCAGTCGGTGTCCTGACTCGTAGTCGTGAGACATACATCATGATCTGCAGAAAGAATAACTACAACGTCGCCGTCTGAAGCGACCGCAGTGGAATGTGATTCATCTTCCTTTCCTTTTTATTTCTTGTCGTTTTTGGACTTATGACATTTATGCTTGTAATAGCCCTTCTTGCCACAATTCCAGCATTCAACATCTTTTCTGTTACTCGACTTGCCTCTTGATTTATCTCGGGCCTTCCCGCCCTTCCTGTTCTTTTTTCTCCCCCGTTCCTATGTCACAAGAGCCTCTTGCTGAGTAGACCCCTGAGAATTCCTCCTTGTCTCCTCATTGAAGAGACAGCTAGTTACCTGTTCCATGAATATCTTTCCGTCTGGCGCGGAGTTACTTAGAGACACTACCAATGTCTCCCAATTGTCAGGCAATGAACTAAGCAATAGTAAAGCCTGCAATTCATCATCCAAGACTATCTTCATAGAAGAGAGTTGATTCACTATATTACTGACCTCATTCATGTGCTCAGCCACAGAACCATCATCCTTGAACTTGAGATTCACAAGTCGCCTTATCAGAAAAATCTTATTACCAGCTGTCTTCCTCTCATACAGCCCTTGTAATTTCAGCCACAGGCTAGCGGCTGAGGTTTCCGTAGACACATGGTGGAACACAGAATCATCCAGCCATTGTCTAATAAACCTCACCGCCTTCCGGTCCGTCTTCTTCCAATCCTCATCAGACATATCCTTGGATTTTGCTGATATGCCTAAAATTGGAGAATCTAAGTCCTTGCAATTAAGCAAGTCCTCCATCTTAGCCTTCCATATGGTCCAGTTAGAACCATTGAGGCTGATCATCCTTGATGAGCCACCTTCCATAATTCAAAACCGATCCTACCCGTTCAACGAACCTGGCTTTGATACCACTTTGTTGGGGGCCTTGCACAAAACCTCAGGATCTAGCCCTCCAGAACAAACTAGAATTATGGATAATAAAAGCAATGAAATAAATCAAAGCATCAATCACACATCACACGAGATTTTTACGTGGAAAACCCTCAGAGGTAAAAACCACGGGACCTCGTCCAGATCAACAATCCACTATGAAGTAAAACGTTACAACCTTCTTCACTCACGCAGGAGTGGATAAACAAAATGAGAAACAAAGAAACGGAGAGATCTCACCGATTACGAGGACGTGAAAGCGCTGAGATATGGTAGATCACCTCTACAAGCATAGCCTCCCTTCCACAAGCTTCCTCTCTCTCTTTCTCTCTCTTTCTCACACCTTTGATATCCCTAAACCCTTTAGGAAGCCCTCTTGTGCTTTTTTCTTCACACATCATCCCTTAGAAAAGCCCTAGGAACCCCTTTTTATAGTTTTAGGAAACTCCTTTCCGCATCCCAGTTGCGAAAGGACCGAATCTGCATAACTACGACTGGTCGTGAGGAGGACACGACTGTTCGTGAGGAGGACACAACCGGCCGAGAGCCACCTACGACCGGTCGTGAACCCTGGAGAAAAAATTACTCAAAGTTGCTGGACTTTGAGTCGTGGCACGACTCGAACCTATGACTGGTCGAGTGTTACCCACGACCGGTCGAGCAGGGCTCACGACCGGTCGACGACGGGTCAAAAAACCCATCAAAATAAACATCACGTGGGGCCTAAGAAGTTTTCCACAGAGTTCAGTCCTCACTGCTTCTGGCTACGTCCTGTGGAGGCAGCTTCCAATCCGCCCGACCAGAGCAAAATTAACATCGCAAACGGGCTCGGGCAGAAACGAACCCAGGCCCGGCCCGTTTGCAGCCCTCATGCAAATCCTCATAAAACCCTCTTCCCTGCCCAACCTGATAAAAAGCTCCTCACTCTCCCATTCTTCTCTGGGAGAGCCTCCGAAATTCTTCTAAGCTCTCTTCCCCAACATAGGCAGGGCCCTCTTTCACAGGTAAAATCCCTAGCATCCCTCTCTCTCTAAAACCCTAACCGCTCTTGATTCATTTCCGTAACAAGCGTTTCGAATCCGCCTCTTCCCAAAATGGAACGCGCTTCTACAGCTTTCTTTCTCATTCGATGTGAATATTACCCTAGTTTTAAACGTTTCTCGAAGGTACGTTTCCCAAAGTTGGAGAATTTGCCTTCTTCTCTTCGTCCGAGAATTTAGGATTTGCTTACGAATTCAATTCCAGGATACAAATTCCCCGAGAATTTTATTCTTCCAGTTACATCTGGCAACTTGGAATTGATTATGTGTTCATGCTGGTAAAGAATGGTCGTGAATTCTACTGTATATATTCATGGAAGAGCGAGCTTGAAAAGGTAAATCTTTTCAACTATCCCAACATGACATTCAGGCAGTCGTTGTGTTGGGTCCATGGTAAGATAGCCTTGGCGAAAAATTAGGCATTGCAATAATCAGGTGGCCCACAAAAGCGGGCCCACGAATTTCATATTTCTAGCTAACACACCATATGTGCATGTGACCCAAAACTATTCAACTTCATTTCACATCCACATTCAATTTTTAGCACATTTAAAATACAAGAATTATAGATGAACACTCAAATGGATGGACTGCAGCAATCATGCATGGAACTTAAAGAGTCAAATATTAACCTTCCTGATTTTTTAATTTGGACCACTCACTATTTTATTTTTATCCATCCATTTTTTTTAGTTGTTTATTATATGCTTGGTATTGCCAGATCAGTGCGATTTAGGAGATGTACTTCATTCATAGCGGAACCCACAATTTGGATGGTCTGGATAGCTGTCCATTAGTTCCACCTCATTATGAAATTAGTGGACCTACTTTTGCGTTGGCCACCTATGATTTGAAGTGCCTTAAATTTTTGGGCAAAGGCTTTCTTACCATGAGCCCAACCCAGTGATTGTCCTACACGTATTTCATGCTGACATAGTTGATATGGTTTACCTCTTCAAGCTCACTCCACTATGAATATACACAGTAGAGTTCCTGGAAGTTCTTTCTCAGCATGCAAACTCATTTTCTGGATTCCACATAATCAAATTCCTGGTCGCCAATACCACTAATAGAATCAATTTCTCAGGGAATTTTTATCCTGGAATTGAGTCCTCAAGCAATCAAATGACACATTAAGGCCTTTCAAGAGTTTTCATGTACACAGTAGTTATACGATCCTTGACTGAGTGCATGCCCAACATACTGGCTTTTTAGTTCGAACATCTAATAATCTAGACCATTGGGTTACGGAGGCCATGGTTGACGTACCATGCTCTGGAACTCTCAGATTGGAAGATCCTGACCACCAATTTCGTACCTCCTTTTAGTTGAATATGGACCGTTGCTATATTTCTCTTGTTAACCATATAACTTGAAAGGCTACGGTTGCCCCATCACGGTGATTTCGGGGGCACAGTCCATGAACAGTCTTGATTACAGAACCACGAGCACCAATGATCATGTAATTCCTCCGAGTCTTTTGTACAAGGGCACTGTGGAGTGCTCGCTTGAACTACAGATGTTTTAGTTCAGGATGGCATTATGTCCAGGTTGGGCCACCCCCCAGTGATCCGGACTGTTCATCTGATGTCTCACTGTGGATGGATGATGGGCCAGGAATTTCCTCCATAGGGCAATTGCAGCCTTTGGATGGGCGGGTGTTATGTTGTTGCATATGGATTGTCAGGTGTACTTAATTTCTAGCCAACCATTTGGAGGCTGAAAATTGGATGGCTAGAACTACTAGGCGCGGCAGTCTTTTACTGACTTGCTTATCCTCATTGGGTCCCACCACAGGACTGGTCTTGATCACTGAAGCCGGCGATGCTGGCCTGTACGAAAAACAGTGGTTTCGTGGGAGCATTCTAGAATTCCTCCTGTAAATTAGCTGTTGGAATCCTTTTCTTTTTGCAGCTTCCCTTGATTTTCTTTCTTTTCGGTTTCAATTTGGTAATTTTATGCATTCTTCAGTACATTCAACAACTGGGTTGATTGGGGTTTGCCTGTTGCTGCTGTTACCTTTGATCGATGCCAAATATGCTTTTTATTATTATTATTATTTATATAAATAATGGATTTCTCCTTCTCTTTGGATATATTCATGAATTAGTTATTTGGTGCTTTTGAACTGTGCACTAGCCTATTTTTGGGTTTTCATCAGCTGGACTTATCATGGTTACATTGTCTAGTGGAATCGTCTTTGCTTGATGTCAAAATGGTTTCTTCACTAAAGGGTTTCTTTTGTAAACTAGTCTTTTTTCCTTCAAGCCTGGCATGGTGTTTCCCTCGGCAATGTCGGTTCTTCGGTTTGGAGGATGGCCCTTCTGGCCACCTGGTGGGCTATCTGGGAGGAGAGAAATAGCCGCTGTTTTAGAGATGCTTCTCATCAGGTGGTTTGGGTGAAAAACAGAGTTCATCAGCTCGTGTTCGAATGGGCCTGCGATTCTGTCAATCTCAGCGGGACCCCCTTTGCGCCCAATAAAGCTATCGGGGATTAGTGGTGCTGCTCTTCCGTGGGCTTTCTTTTTTCGCTGTTTGCTTTTCTTTTTCTGTTCTGTTTTTCTTTTCTTTTCTTTTTCGTTTGTCCCTGGGGGTTTCAGTTCGCTACCTCAGCGGGCTGTATTCTCCCCTCTCGGTTATTTTTCTTAATGAATTCTCCTTATTGCCTCTCAAAAAAAAAAAAACTAGTCATTTTTTTTTTTTTCAATGTTACACAATGCAATGTTCAAATATCCAAAAGCATAGGGCAGGGTATCAAAATTTTTTTTTTTTTTAAAATATACCATTTGTATCCATTTGTATTGTTGATCACTCTGGATACAAATGTATAGTGTACAATCCTACCCAGGTAATTTTAATGGAATTCAATATCATCCCGATGTTGATAATATATGTGTTTTGAAAGATAATGCAATTTATTAAAAGCCACCACGACAGCAAAACAAAACAGAAACAGCAGAAAAACCAAAAAGAAAATGAGGAAAAAAAGAAAGAATTGCAAGGGCACCCCCTTAGGGTCCCAATCCCTGACATACAACTGAACCCAAAGAACAACCCCCCAGATTGAACCACTAACGTTCCAAAAACAATAGCTATTTCTTTCTCCCAAAGTCACTCAATGTTGATATTATTGGAATGGATCATACCATATTGGGGATTAATCTGATAACTTCTGTGAGCAATACGATAAGTTTACATGATATTTTGAACCTTGATACAATGCTATCCTTCAAAAAAAAAAAAAAAGAGGAAGAAGAAGAAGAATCCTCGATACATGCTAAACTTGAGAGTTTCTACAGTATTCAGTTGGTACAAGTGGGCCCACGATTAAGTGATCTATAGGTTGATGTTATTTGCTAACTCATCCCCACTCTTAATCGCCCATGCACTGAAAATATCCTAAGATCCAGTGAATATGATATTTCAATCTGGGGATTTTTGGTGCATTGATCATCCCAGGCAGTTGATGACTTGGATCACTGAACCATGGTCCTCACTTGTTCAAACTGAAAAACTTCACTTACTGTAGATGCTCTTGGCCTAAGCATTGTATAACACCCCTTTTTCAGAATCTTGGTCTTTTATCAGTTGCATTGATGGGATTGTATATTTAATTTATATTTGATCTATTCTGAAAGCTCGTAACTTGGATTTTTTAGAATACGGCTCAATGGCAGCTCAGCTAAACCGTGAATGGACTGGAATTCAGCAGTTCCCTCCTGCCACTCAGACAAAATTGCTTGAGCTGTTGGGTAAATTATTGCAAGAGGTCTGATTCTTTCACTTTACTCAATTTCGTCATATACCCTCTTCATACCATGTTCCACTTGTCTTAGTTATTGAAATGTTTCTGGTAATTTGTATAGAATGTAAACACATTGACGATTCTTGTAATGGGAAAAGGCGGTGTTGGGAAATCTTCAACTGTAAATTCCATCTTAGGGGAACGGGCAGCTGCTGTCAGTGCTTTCCAGGTTTGTGTTTATCAATGACTGGGTTAATGTTTAATACAATTTGGAATAGATTCTGTTTTTGCAAATTTGTTTTGTGAAATTATTACATGAAATTTGGTTGTTGCAGTTGGTTAGCACTTGCAAGGCTTTTGTGTTGAGTTTGTCTTTTTTTATTTTTTATTATTAGTAATTTTTTTTTATAAAAAAAATCTTCTTATGTTCCATGCAGTCAGAAGTGCTGAGACCCATGATTTATTCCCGCACGCGGTCAGGGTTTACACTAAACATCATCGATACTCCTGGGCTTGTGGAAGGAGGATATGTCAATGAACATGCTCTTGAGATCATAAAGCGGTTGGTACTCAAGCAATATGTGTTGTTTTGTATGGGACTCTCTTTTGATGGGATAGGCTATTGTGCTGCAGATGCCTTTTTTTTTATTTTTTTAATTTTTGTCTTCCTAGTATTAACAGTCTAGAAAGATTTTGTGTTCTTTCTTCATCTTTTAAGCATGGAGGTGCTGTTGAACTGAATGCAATAATTTGTTCAATAGAAAAGAATGCATTGCCTTAGTCTTTATAGGGAAGAAGTAACCCTTGAACTGGCATCCACCTATCTCAGTCTACCTTTTTGTGTGGGAAAATTGACGACGGAGTGCCTTTTGGACCAGTGATTGGAAGGATGGAGGAGAAAGCTTTCAGCTGGGAAGGCAGCTGTTTATTTTTCAAGTTCACATCTCATCTGTGCGATCGAGTCGTCTGTCTAATAAGTCGACCTGTTTCATGCGGTTGTTTCATTGTCATGAGATTAAGTTGGAGAAGCAAGTTCTATAAAAGAGGACATGCACAAGTTTTCTTATGAATGGGGTGAGGCTGTGAGGGTAAGCCATTGAAATGGCTTCTTTTGGAGGTTTGGAAAAGGAATTGACAGTTCCTGGAAGCTGGTGAGTACTTGCAAGTATGGGGAGTGTGAGGGGTACCGCCGTACTGCTACCAACAGCTGTCATCTCAATATAGGGTTTCACTGATTTTATTATGCAAGTCGTCTTTCGGTTGGAAGAACAATTTTCTGAAGGGGTGGTTAAGGATTTGCAGCTGGAGCTCTTATTAGATTCTAGGAGAAACCTAGTTTGATGATAGACCGCTCCATTGATTTTTCTTCCCAATTGTACGGGGTAGGGCCCCACTTCACATGGGTTCCGAACCACCCGCCTCACACGGGCTGCCCACCCCGAGTGTGCCCTTGCATCCCACAGGCAATCCCACTCGAGCCCGGTGTGAAAATGTCCCTTCATTAATCATCCCCGGTGAGGAGTTTTCAACATGAGACCTCCCGGCTCCCTCTTTGATACCACTTTGAAGTAGGACAGCTAAACATTTGTTCTAAAAGCTCGAACTGATAGTGCATGGCGAATCAATCCCTTTATTTCATAGCCTAAGCCCCACATCCCGTGGGTTAGGACCTTAGCCGAACTCCCCTCGTGGGCTCCACTTCATACGAGCCACCTGCCTCACACGGGCCGCCCACTCCGAGTGTGCCCCTGCATCCCACAAGCAGCCCCACTCAAGACCGGTGCAAAAATGCCCCTGCATTAGAAGGCTAGAAGGACAAAACAAGGAAGGCAAAATATACACCAAAACCAGTCAAATGAGGGGATGTGTTCCCCAAGTGACGAGGGAGAGAGAACCCAATGCCTACGTCCAGGAGAAAACAAGATGTTCAATTCTAACAATGGTCGAAGGGATTGGCTTGTGAATAGGGCTGTACACGAGCAGAGTTAGCACGGTAACTCGCTCGACTCAACTCGAAAAAGCTTGATTCGACTCGGTTCGAAATTGAGTTCGAGCCGAGTCGAGCTGATTTTTTGAGCTCGAAAAATTTTCGAACCGAGTTCGAGCCGAGTCGAGCTAATTTTTTGAGCTCGAAAAAATTTTGAACCGAGTTCGAGCTTGCCCGAGCTCGACTCCACTTGGATCGAACCCAACTCGAATCGAACTCGGATCGATTTAGTTCGGTGACTCTGTTACTTTGATATTGCTGTTGCTCACCAATTGTTTGATGAAATGACTCAATGAAGTGTGGCTAATGGCAAGGAAGGTATGTGTATGAAACAAATACCCTTTTTTTCTTTATGTTTATGTTGTTTACAAGGTGTTTGATGAAATACCTGTAAATCCATTGTTGCTGTTTTACATACAACAAGATTTTGAAAGTGTAGTTCACGTGTTTGTGAAAATGATGCATAGATGAACTCGGCTCGATCTTGGCTCGAACTCGCCCGAGCTGCTGATCAAATTGAGCTGAGCTGGCCAGTCAGGGCTTGAGGACCGAGCCGAGCCGAGTCCGAGCTGAGGTCAGCAAGTGGCCGAGCCGAGTCAAGTTGTGCCAAGCTCGACTCGGATCGACTCGTGTACACCTCTACCTGTGAATGTCATTAAAGGTACGATTGTTCCTCTCCTTCAAAGGAGTCCAAAGGATTGCTTATCATCATCATCCATCATCATCTAAGCCTTATTCCAACTAATTGGGGTCGGCTACACGAATCCTTTTCCGCCACTCCACTCTATCACGGGCCATAACTCTAGTTCCCCATAGTAATCAACTTATGTAATGTACTATTAGATGGTGCACGATTGTAATCAACCTATGTATGGTCTATGACATAGCACCTGCGAGAGTTTTTTCTCTCATTGCTAGTCTCAAGCCCGGATAAAGGACAAGGGCTGCATCAGGTCGGCAGCCGGTGTCCAACTTTTGCGATAACTTTCACCATGAATCTGAAGGATGGCCACTAAACAAATATTCCAATTCTTCCTTTTCTTCTGAAGGGTAACATTCCTAATACTTCTCTGCTCATCGCTGAGAAAACGAACTTTCCAGGCTTCACTTAACTGTTGAATGGTGGTTGGCATAGCCCAAGTCACATTCAAGAGAATCCCAAAAGCAGAGCAACATTAAAAGGGGGCAAAGAATCCTCAATTGCAACAGAAGGCAAACCACACTCCTTCCTAGTGAAGTCATCAGCCACTGCATTTGGCTCCCTTTTGACATGAATAAAAGAAACTGAGATAGTTTCTCTCAATTCCCTAATTTCTTCCATCCATCGGGCCAACCATGGGAATAGGGCAACAAAGAATGGCCCAACTGATGGCTAGAGATGAGTCATCCTCAACGATAGACTGGGGAGCATCCCTACTTGGCTATTGTTTCAGGCCGAACCAGATCACACACACCTTAGCTTCATTAGAGTCTGCAATACCCACTTGACCTGAGAAAGCCTACTTCATCCGAGCTGTTACGCAAGGACCCTCCTATGTGAAGTACCGTCTACATTTAGTTTCCACAAGCCTTCGGGAGGAATCCATGTGCTCCAACCAGAAATAGGAGGCTCTGGTCTTCCAAAACTGCCATCCAACCTCTGTACATCCTGGCCATATCTTCCCTTGAGAACTCCTTGCACACTGATGTGCCGCAGATAGTAAGATTTTTAACACTTTCGGTCACCCTTTCCAGAGATTGGGATCTATGATGAACGGCCCGTTGATTTCTTTCCTTCCATAAGGCCCACCAGATTGCAAGAAGAGATTGCTGCCACAGGATTTTACCTTTCACTGAGAAGATTTGTAGCTTCCATGCTTTAGGCAGGTTTTACACCGATTCTGCCATGACCCAGTGGATGCAAAAGAGGCTAAGAATCTTGATCAAAATAGAGTGAGAGGACAATGAAAGAGGATATGGTCCATGGTTTCTTCCGTCAAACACAAATAGCACCCATTTACTAGGATTCTGTTAGTGTCGAAGATGATGAATAGTGAGGATTTTGTCCTTGCTTGCAATCCAGCAGAAAGGCACAAACCAGCAGAAAGACTCTTTGATGTCCGACTGATTCACATAGGAGGCCCCAAGTATCGAGATGGGAAGGATCCGGATTTGCACCCAAGTAAACTTTTATGTGTTTTCAGGAGATTAGACAGACAATGTGAATTCTAATTTTTGGTAGATATTTGAGGGACAGGGGAATTGATAATCTGGTGCCTATGGAAAGGATGGTTCCTAGTGATAAGGGTAGGTGGAGTCAGAGCCTTGAATTGTGAGAGCAATTGTTGGTTAAATCATTCTATGCCTCATTTTAGGGGAGGGGGAAGAATAGTGAGCACCCACAACTTCGATATAACCTTGCCAAGGTGAAGAATAGTGGGCACACACAACTTCGATCTAGCCTTGCCGAGGTCCGTCCTAAGTGATTGCCTTTTCTTAGTTAGCAGGCAGGTATAATGTGCTGACAGATCTCAGAAGCAGGCAATGGTTGCCTCTATGTTTGGGTGGTGCAGAAACTGTGGAATATCTGTTCATGCATTGTGCTTCTAAGATGTAGGTGTTGTGGGGGATTAATAAACTCTGTGGGATGGTACAGATGGTGCCAAGGTCCATTGGTGCCTTATTTGAATCACAATTCTAAGTATCGTCCTCTATGTCATGGCTTCACCTGAGTCGCATTGGCTTTGGTTGTATTGGGACGAGTCACCAGACTGAAACAGGGACCAAAACAACCATAACGGATGACAATGGAACAGGTTGGGGTGAGCGAGTCATTAGTGGTTTCGGTCTCCAGCCATGTCACACTCCACAATTGCTATTTAAAACCATAATTGTCATGGAATTGGGGGTGTCGTGGAAAAAGGGGAAGGACTCCGTGGAGGCTATCCATGCTAATGACATTGTGGGCAATTTGGTAGGGAAGAACAACAAAATGCTTAATAACAAGGTGGAATCTTCAGGGGAGGTTCTTGGGCAAGAAGGAAGCTCATCTCTTGAGCTTTGTGGTCAAAGGCTTTTGAGGAGTGTTATAGAAATGATATGGAAGGAGAGTTGGGGGCTGAGTCTAGTTCATTAGGGGGAGGATGATTTCTCATCATCCCAACTCCCTTTGATGCAGTTCCCTTACATTTTCTTTCGTTGTTCTCTTTCCAACAAAATGTTGTCATTCATTGAAAAAAAGAAAAAAGCGGTCATTGAATTGCAGTCTCATTCCTTTCAAGCCCAGCTTGAAAGTCATGCCATGTAACTGTTATTTTGGGGCATAATCTGTTACAAATAGCCTTTTTATTGGAGTAGTTATTGCAATTCAATTAAAAAGTGCATCCAAAGACAGTCTTTCTTCTATTAAAGTTATTTAATTTTGACTCACGTTGGAATTACAGGTTCCTTTTGAATAGGACTATTGATGTTCTACTATTCGTGGATCGGTTAGATGCATATAGGGTGGATAATTTGGATAGGCAGGTCATTAAAGCTATCACAGACAGTTTTGGCAAAGGAATATGGCAGAGAGGTGTCGTTGTCCTCACTCATGCTCAACTTTCACCACCGGATGGATTGAATTATGATGACTTCTTCGCCAAAAGGACAGAAGCACTTCTTAAAGTTGTTCGTTTGGGAGCACGGATTAAAAAGCAAGAATTCCAGGTACAACAGTTCTTCCTCTATTTTTTCCCCTCCCATGTGAGTACACATTTGTTCCTTTTCATAAAGTCAATTCGGGTTGCAATAATGCGGTCAAAATTTGGTGTGACATTGGGTCAGGTCAGCCCTCTGGTCAACTGGGCTGCTTGACTTTTGAGGCAGGTTCCTTCCAAGATAAATGGGTAGCAGGTTGGGCTTGGCCTTAATTGTGGCCCATCAAGTAAATATGTCAAGCTTGGGTTGAACCTACCAGACTGACCTCCCCGCATAGGTTACCAATGGGTTTGGCCAGATGACCTGACCTGACCCAACACAAAACCCTAAACAAAATAATATATAGATGCTTATTTATTTATTTATTTCGAAATAATGTATCCACTTCTTGGGGAGGGCTGGGCATACCCTTAGCTTCATATTCCCTTTGTTATACTAAAGTTGGGTCTTGGCAGGTTGGTTTGGTGTCAGTTGAGCCAGTCCCAATTACAATTAAATGGGGGGATCGGGCTTGGGCTTGATGAACTTGAAGTAGGTTGGGTTAGGCTACAGGGTAATGGATCATGGGTTGAGTTTAGGCTAGAATTTTTGGCCTGTTTAGTAGGGCTGCTACTTGGGTTCAGGTTAACATGAATGATGAATCTGACTGACCCAACCCAAGTTTGGGTTGGGTGTCAAGGTGCTTAGATCATGTTTGGGTTGGAAAACACTAACCCTGGGGTTCGGTTTGGGTTGTATAAATTCAGGTCTGGTTAGGAATAATCACATGTATTTAGGTCAAGTCGGATTGGGTTGAGTTTAGAGGAATTTGGATTGGGGCACCTCAGGTTAGAATTCAGGCCGGGTCGGGTTGCGGTTTGGGTCCTCTTGAGGTTGGGTTGGGCTCAGGTTGACCCTTGACCTAGCCCAGCCTGCCCAAGTTGCACCCCCTACTGTTTAGTAAATGGGTCTGACTCGAGCTGATCCTGACCTGACCCCAAAACCCCTACTCATTGCCACCCATATCCAAAATGGTGTTTAAAAATTTGTGTTTGCTAGTTTTATATGATCATAGAACTGTATGTTTAAGAAAGAAAACCAAACAATGGTTACATCCAAATATTTGATGGCTGGGAATGCTTAGTTGGACAACCCTTCTAACCAGGTCTACTCCTGCTTCGAATCCCACTTCAGACTTGTTCTCCTGCTCCTGCAATGTAGCTGTTCATACTTGCTAACGTTTTGAAACAGACCCTTCCTCGCTCCTACAGCCGAATCTGTTGCTACTTTGCTTCGTGCTTTGTGCAACAGTGACTCGTCTCGTCCTATCTGATGGATTTTTGGGTGTGGCTATGCATGGTGAGGTCCATCATGTAACACTTTGAATCACCAAACCATGCCCCACTTGTACAAACTAACAAGTCTGATTGGTAGGTGCAATGCGTGAGCATTATATAATACCCTCATTACAAGGGAACCGACGGCTCATCTTGAAAAACAAGGACATATGCATAGCGCCCTATTTGGCTTGAAATAGGCCCCAAAATTAGTAACCTTCAAGATTGAGGAAATAGAAATGTTGAGCATCAACATGAACTTCCTTATCTGCACAAGATCGAAATTGAAATGTTGAGCATTGACATGAGCTCCCTGATCTGAACAAGATCAAAGGCAAATGTCCAAGCATTCTCATGCCTTGTCCAATTTAAAATATTGAAGAAGAAGAAAAGAAAATTAAAAGTATTCGCACTACTGCATTGTAATAGTCATTACCCCAGAGGGACCAAACACCCCCTAGGGACATGTCCACGTGATCAATTATCCAGCTAACAAACTGTAACTAGCATTTACAGATGAAGTTCGCCAAGTCCACAGGTCTTTGCAGCTCCTCTATGCAGCCCCATATTTGCCAACGTGGCACATGGGTGCCAGAGCCAATTTGTCCATCAGGTGGATTTGCACTGTGTAGATGCCCTGAACCAAAAAATCAGGTTGATCCAGTTATCACTTGGGACAGTTCACAAAACAAGAGGATGGCTGAGAAAACTTGGGTGACTTTTTTATAGTCATCCACATGTCTCTAGATATTATAGCCAACCTGATGAGTGTCCCGAATATTTGGCCCATGGCATCTATATAATGGGATCCGCCTGATGGACTGCTTGGATCTCCTACATATGTGCCTGCTTTGCACATTGTATGTTTGTAGAGGGCTTGGCAAAGTTCTATCTAGATCATTAGCTGAAACAGCTCCCTAGGTGCTGATGCTTGATTGTTGTTTTCTTTGTAAAAGAGCTCTCTTATGACTGTTTCTTGAATGGTAAATTAATTCTCTTACAAGTAATGTTGCAGGATTCTGCAATTCCAGTCGTTTTGGTTGAGAACAGTGGAAGATGCAAGACAAATGACAATGGCGAAAAGGTCTCCCCCCCCCCCCCGCCCCCCCAGCTCTCTCTCTCTCTCTCTCTCTAAGTTGATTATCATTGGAAATGCAGATTCTTCCAGACGGTACTGCATGGATTCCAAGCCTTATGAAAATGATCACAGGCATCGTGTCCAATGGCAGCAAAGCAATCCTCGTTGATATGAAGTTAATTGAAGGGCCCAACCCAAATGAGAGGGGAAAGTTCCTCATACCTTTTATTCTCGCCTTTCAGGTATGCCACTGAGTCATCATCACGTGAAATGCATAAATTTTGCAAAGCAAAAACATTCTTACCATTGGGTTGTGAAAAGATAGTGCTGCACAGGTGCGCGATCTTAACCATGCCATTCAAACAGTCCAGGGTTGCATTTCCCACCTAATCAATGGACCAGCCCAATGCCTCTTTTTTTTTTTTTTTTGGCCTGGGCATCTTCACGGTGAGAACTGTATCCTGTGGACATACTAATGTAGGACATCCAAAAGCAGTAGGCCCCACCATGAAGATCACTCGGCACAAAAACCCAGCTGCTCATTGGATGGGCCACACTGTAGGAACCAATGGACAACAGTCAATCTGACTCAAGATACAGGCATAGCCCACCTGTGACTGGATTGGCCTGATTTTTGAGAAGGGCGATTTTCAAGGTGGGGTCCAACGTTTTCATTTTATGGATGGGTGAGCGCTTATCCCTCATGGCAGGGCCCGTTTTACAGGCAGATTTTTTGTTAGATGTTCTGATCAGTCCTCTTTTCTATTATAAAAAGAAAAGATTTTACGTCTTTTTTTTTTTGTGGCCACCTGCAGTATTTCTTTATCGTCAAAAGGATTCGAGGGGCGATAAAGGATGACATCATCAAGGAAGGTAAACCTCTTTGGGAGCTTCGTGACATGGGGTTGGCCAAGCGCAAGTTCTGATGGCCCACAGGAATTTCTCTTCCTGCCAGTGGTTGTGAGTTTTCATCCATCCATCATTTATAATTCCTTTTTTGCTTTTACTCATTTTGAATTAATTAGTAGGACGGCTCCTGAGGTGGATGGATTTTATGTTATGAGAATGTATCTTGGATTTTCAGCGCTGTTCAGCGATGCTCTAGTGTCTTGCTTTTAATGCCATGAGCCCCAATTCTCACCACTTGTGTCCCACAAAAGTGTGTTTTGAACCGTTCATCCAGTAGGTTGTATCATAGATGGCCTGGGTGGCAAAGATCTAGTGATTAAAATTGTCATTATCAGCAAATTTTGGTGGCATGGGCCATCCACAGCTTGCGCAACAGGCTAATGGTCTGGATTACTGAAGTATGGCCTCAATGTGCACACA
Source organism: Magnolia changhungtana (assembly GCA_030180095.1). Lineage (NCBI taxonomy): Eukaryota > Viridiplantae > Streptophyta > Magnoliopsida > Magnoliales > Magnoliaceae > Magnolia > Magnolia changhungtana. The sequence continues at coordinate 2,553,198 of JASAUF010000667.1, forward strand.
CCAGTTTCTTAACATATTTTTTTAAAAAAAAAAGAAAAGAAAAAAAAAGAAGAGGGTTTCATATATCTGCTGAGAACATCGATACTCTTGTGTGTAGAGCGATGATACATGTGCACAGTGTGCCTTAAGCTGAGCCATTGAAAACCCAGGCCATTTTACATGGGCCATAACCCAAAAACCACATTGAAGAATGATCCTAACTGGCTGGTTCCTGGGAAACTCAGTGGATGGCTCCGAAGTGTCGACCAGTCATTGGTAGGAATTCACCATAAACAAATCTCAATTAATCAGAGGTTAAGAGAGTCTAAGGGGCGGTTGGGCATCTCTACTAATAAGACCTCCCCCCTAAAGGAAAAAAAGATCTTAATTTTTCGGGAACTAGCAAAGGAGTTCGTAATTGTTAACGGAGAAATCACTTTTTTTTTTTTTTCAAGAGGTTAATTGGCTTAATAAGCCGGTAGAGGCCAGGGCTTTAAATATATATTTTTTAAAATTCAAAATTACCCTCCTAAAATCTCTCTCACTTACTTGAAGGTGGGGCCACATGATGAATGGTCCACATAATGCAAGTTTCACCTCAAATGTAGGCCCCACATGATGTCCACATCAAGTGGGCGGTACCTGATGGACGATCCACATCAAAGATGAGCCCCTAGATATTGAAGGTGGGCCACATGATGGATAATTGACATTGAAGGTTGGCCCACATGATGGACAACCCACATGAAATGTGGGGGATGGGGGGCTGCATGATGTATGGTCCACATTAAGGTGAACACATGACGGATGGAGTGGGCCTGACGTGATGGATGACCCATATCAGAGTGTGGACGGACCACATCCAAGGTCTTGCATGATGGACGGCTCATATTCAAAGTGGTCCGACATGATGGATGATCCATGAAGGTGCACCTCACATGACGTATGGTGGACATCAAAGCTGGGCCGCACATGATCAATGGGCCACAACAAAGTGTAGCCCTACATGATGGACGGCCCACATCAATGTGGGCCCCCCAGAATGGACAGACCACATGAAACGTCAGCCCATAATGATAATGGCCCACATCCAAGGTGGGCCCCACATGATGGGCAGCCCAATTCGAAGGTGCGGCCCATAGGATGGACACATCGAATGTGGGCTTCATGTGATGTGATGGGCAGTGTACATAGAAGGGCCCCACATGATGGATGACCGACATCAAGGCGTGCATATATGGGCAGTCCACATCAAAAGCCAGTCCCTAATGATGAATGGTCCACATTCAAGGTGGACCCTGAATGATGGATGGCCCACTACGAAGGTGTGGCCTACAGGACCGATGGTCCACATCAAAGGTGAGCTCCACATGATGATGATCCACATCCAACGGCTGGCCCACATCCAAGGTGAGAGGCATGAAAATTGAAGAGGTATGACATCAACTACTAATGAAAAAGCTCAAAAAAATGATTTTTACCAATATACCTTACTGTAAAACAAGTGCTACAATGAAGTCTTTAATTCTCTAACTCTTATTGAATTAGATAAGAGACGTCAAATGGGCCCTAACTGATCAGATTTTGGGGTTACTTCTGATGTAGAGTGGGCCCAGTATTCGAACTGTAAGGATGAGGAGGATTGGAAGATTCAGGTGGACATTACCACTTAAGGCTGTCAATGGACCTGGCAAAAACAATCTGTTGGAAGCCAATTTCAGGCCTAGCCCGTTGAACGCCCAGGACGGTGCCACAACTCCCGCTGATAGACCGAATGTTCACATTCAAATGGAAAAAAAGGACGAGATTAGTAGTTGGGTGTTGTGAGAAATTGGGAGATATTTGATTGATGTCTTATCCACATTGGTCCGGTCAGATCAACGGTCTGGATCAATGATTCATGGGGTTATATTATTATGAAGTATGCACGGGTGCTAACTGATGAGAATTTGAGGTTACTCCAATGGTACTGTAGTTCACTTCTCCACCTTTTATTAATGGGCCATGAGTGTCTTGTATAGCCCATTTTTGGCGCGTCTTAACCACAGTGCTGCTCAAGTACCCAACAGATGAATGGAGTATGCTATACATATCATTCTGTCCACATTCCTGTAAAAAACAACTCGGGCTTATAAGCTGTGGCATCTCATCTATTCCACATGTTGCATATTTTTAACTACATTGTGGACTTTCTGATTTTTGATAGGACATATCAGGAAATTGCCACTGATCAAATGATCTTAACGATAAAAATAAAAATAAAAATGATCCTAACCATCTGATTTTTCTTGCTAATACTGATCGTTAATAAATTTATTTTACTCAATTTGGATGGTTAGGATGGTTTAATCAGTGATTTTCTGTATTTCATAAACGGTGGCCCTTACAATTTAAAAGGTCCCGATTCTATGAAAGCATCCCTTGTGTTCGCTAAGCGAGACACCAATATTAAGTTAAAAGTTAAAAATAATCCATTTCCAATCAAAGTTATGTTGCTATAAGTTGTCCAAGGCCGATTGTTCGACCTTGCCTTTACAAGCACACACACATTATATATATATATATATATATATATATATATATATATATATATATATATATATATATATATATATATATATTACACACACCCACACATTCACGCCATAGTGAGATTTCATCACCTATGGGTAGGTGGTACTCAAACTGTTGACCCAGTGTTGAAACCCTCGACCTTGACCTGTTTAACCTATTTATGCATAGGAATACAGTTAGATGAGAACCATGAGCCCCAAAAAGCATAACAATTAGCTATAATAGCATGCCTTTGTAAAAAAAAAAAAGGTGGAATAAAGGGCACAAGGGAACATACTATCCTATGCATAATGTCTTGTGTGCCAAGTGTGCAGATGTGTGATTGTCTTAGTTCAAGCTTTTCATATTTATATATGTATCACTATCAATATTCAAGTGTCCAACATGCATCACTTGCGGCAATATACAAGAAAGACCTGCATTCACACTATGCTCCCTACATGTGCCGCAATTAGGGTTGCAACTCATGTGTGTTGGGTGGAGTTGAGGTCAACTTGAGCCTAATCCAACCTTAATAGGACCTAACTTGAAACCTAACCGGATCCGAATTCCAACCTAAGGCTTCCAACTCTAACCCCACCTAAATTCCTCTATGCTCAACCCATACATAGCCAACCTGAATATGCTCAAACTGAGCTCAACTTGATTTCAGATCAGGTTAAAATTTCCTAACCTTAACCTGACTCAAGGACCCTAAAAACTTGACTCAACTTCGGTTGGGTTAACCAGGTTCAAGTTGACCCAAACCCAACCTGCAGCCCTAGCCACCGTCCATTTTTGACTCCATGTTCCATGGCGTTTAGCAAATGAGGAGCAAAAGATGGCTAGCCATCGCAGCATGACCTGGATAAACTAAGGAGATATCACCTAGACAGCTCACACCAATGCGAAATTTCCTGCACCCTAACAACCCTATAAGATGAGAAAACACCCTATGTCCTCACTTATCTTTTGGTCTCAACGCTTCCAACGGACATTAGAGAGGTAGTGGAGAGGAGCGAAGAAAACAAATGCTACGAAAGTGAAGAAATCCAAAGAAGATAAAGAAATGAGGATTTTAGAGCCTATTTGAAACATGGGATCAAGTAGTATAGAACTACATTTGGTGCGATACAAATACTATCCCACATTTGAAAACAGTGGAAAAGAATGGATTAATCCGGCTATCATCTCATATAGTCCTATCAACCCACATTGATGCATGTATTTTATCCAAGCCTTACATCCATATATACTCTTTACATGTGACAACTGAGTTGCAAATGCATATAGGTGATGAGCATCAATTATGAAATTTGATATTATGATGCACTAAACATAGGTTTTACTTAATACAATGTTTTTTCCAAAGGAGAAATTTGATCCAAAATAAATGATTGGAGGGTCAAAATACCATGGTATTTCTGAACATCTAATCATTGTACAATAATGGTATTTCCTCTCTTTATATGTATTCCAAATCTTGTATAACCTTCTCTCTTGAAATTTTCTTGGATTTCAAGTGAAATTGTGTATAGATAATTCGTCAATGGCAGCTCGGAAGTATTTGGGATTTGTAGAGGGATGCCAAACCAGTACAATTCGCTATCAAGGTAGTTTACTTGCCAAGCAGACACAAATGCTTAAATGCTAAATGTGGACATGATGCAGGACAATTAACCAATTGCTTTAAAAGCTCGTACTGTTAGTGTACGGTGAATTAATCCATTTATCTGATAGTCCACACCCCACATTTCATGGGTTTAAGATCTCGGTTGAATCCGCTTCGTGGACCCTAAATTACATGGGCCGTGCACTTTGAGTATGTCCCTGCATCCCACGGATTACCCCACTAGAGCCCAGTGTGAAAATGCTCTTGTATTAGGACAACTATATGTTTTTTTTGGACAATGCTTTTAATGTGGCTAGATTCCCCTGCCCACAATTTTTTATGACTGATGAATACAAGTTAATAGTCAACATTCAACTAGGAAAAGTGATGCCTAGGATTGCCTGATAGGGGCAGTTGTTAATAGTCTACATTCAATTCATGTAACTCCAATCCTTCCAAATTTCTTGTGGATGTCTAATCCATGTACCATCCGTGAAAGTAATTTTTTAGACTTATTACATGGCATTTGATTGGAATATTGGGCTCTGGACCATTCCAGTCTGGGAAACTTTTTTGTGGCACACTTCATTCGCCTTAGGGCAGAACAATCCAACACTCCGACATTGAAAAAATGGGTCCCACTTATCAAAATGTATATGCCAAAAATGCACAATCATGTGGGGTGGTAATGGGCTGGGTTTGGGCTGCACCAGACTTGCCCAAGCTCAGCCTGCATTCGAGACCCAACCAATTTTTTTGAACTTGGACTGCGCCAGGCTAGCCCAGGCTCAGCCTGCGCTCAAGCTCGGAATGCACCCAGCACCGTAAGCTTAAGTCCAAGCTCAAAAAAATTGGTTAGGCCTAGCTCGGCTCTGCACAAAAATTGATAAAATTCCTATTTTCCTATTTAAATGTTTCTATGCACAAATAAATAACTATTTAGCATAAACCAACTGCCTACATTCAAGATGCATGGGTTATCTAACCAACGATTGGAATTGGATACTTGTACAAGGAAGCAAACGTGCATATTAAGTTGGCCGGGTCCGGTCGCCTTAAAATGACCTGAGCCGACCCGGAAATTGATCTTGCGGTCCATGCCCATCACGGGTCCAAGTCGGGTCCAACGCTGGGTCGAGCCAGCCGGCCCATTGCCAAAGATCGAACGCGCTTCCTTTCTTTGCTTCCAAGCATTCCCAAGCCGCAAAAGCAAAGACAGGACTTTTTGTTTTTTAAGGCCAGGGAGAGTCGCGCGAGAGAGATCGACTAGGCGATTCTTGACAAATGACACGTGGCCTACTTGTGCGAGATCAAGTCCACTTATCAGATGCAGCCCACCATGAACATGAGATGCTCCAATAATCACGCAGGCCCACCGGTGGATCACACGTAGAAGAGAGTTGGTCCAGATCCTTTTCATCTGATGAATGGTCCAGATCCTTTACGCATGTGCCAGGAATCTTGGTGCAACCACCCACACCTTCTCTTGAAGTAATATACATCTACGGTGGTTTGTGCTCTGATGTACACTGGTTGCCCATTCATGGAAGGGCCAATGTGGCTGCATGACTGGACGGCCGTCCAGTAAGCTAACATGAGTGGGCCATGGTAAGAAAAATCAATTAGAGGTTTCTGATCGTCCGATCTGATGGTATTCAAGCTTGTGTATGAGAAGGTCCAGTGGTCCACGTCCAATGCAAAAATGTCCATGTATCAGATGGCTAAGATTGTTTGGTTGGCGTGTATTTTAGCATCAGGCGGCCCACTTCTTGAAAGAAAAAGATTGGATGGATGGCGTGGATCATCTGACCAGGTGGCCCCATATTCTCATTAATACGTGAGGAGTGCGAACCCACCTTTCAAGCGGTAGTGGAAAATGCATCACAGGTGCCAGCATGACACACGTGTTATCGATTTCGGACGTTGATGCTCCTCTCACGGGATATTTCTTAATCTGAAATCAGTCTGGCCTACGTATGAGGCGACAACACGTGCAAAATGAATGGAAACCGCTGCCATCAGTTTTCCGATTTCCTGATTCTTGAACTTCTGTGGTCCACTTGATACTCGAATCTGCCTTATTTTTTCGGATGAGGAGCATTCAGATCCCACTATGAACGTACTGGATCCTACACACGCTTGCCAAGCCGGCACATGTAATGCGTACGAGTGTGGCGCTTGAAGATGGGCGTAAGGGTTGGCACTTTCTTTCGTAAACCACAAGAGAGATGGACCTCCGTCGCGATTGACACGAGACGTTCTCGTAAAGGCTCGCTCCAGGCTGGGTTGCTTAGGACGCGGATTTACTGCGCAAACCTTTTGCATGGAGTTCTGAGTAAGGATGCTGGGTGGGGCCACAGACATGTTTTTGAGAAATCCAGCCCGTTCATACGCTTTGAGATCTCATTTTAGGACATTATAACAAAAATTATGTGTATCCAAAAACTTAAGTAGGTCACACGAGAGGAAAAAGTGGGGATTCAATGTGAATCGTTGAAATATTCTTGGAGCCATAAAAATTTTTGTGTCAGGAAATTTTTTATTGGTATTTTCACTTCATCCCAGGGGTAATGCGGTTTGGATGACATATAAACATCAAGGTGGAGCACAGTAAAGTTTCAACAGTAGGAATTTCTTTTTCCAATTTTCCCACCAGACCCACCTGAGTTTCAGGATCCAACTCAAGACATTTCCTAAAATGACACCCACCTGAGTTTCAGGATCCAACTCAAGACATTTCCTAAAATGAGCTCTCATAACAGATGGATAGGTGGATTTCTCACAAATATCTCTGTAGCCCCACCCAGCGTCCTTGCGCCTTTCACAGGAAATCCCTGTCCGGTTGGTTGTATGCTTTTAAGTCGCCACGTCCTCCAGTCATGCACGTCCGGTATGTCGTGTCTGTACAGCCGTGGGCCATTTATCAGCCGTTGTTCGGATGGGTCACATGGTGGATGGGAGATACCACAAAAAGAGATTGAAAGATCATAGACATCCAGCCATTGGAACTCATCCCACGATCGCGGATGGCTGGATTGTTTCTTTCTCATCCGTCCGTTTCTTGCATGTCACCAATCAAAGGTTCCTGCAATACGTCGTGCCGGGGGCATGCCTCAACAGCACGCGTGATCTGAACCGAGCAAGATCCTCATGCCCCACCATTCTACGACCTCGAAAAGCTGACCTCGAAAAGCAGTACGAGAGGCGCGATTCGAGGAGCCGGTGCCAGCTATGCGTACGTGTTTCCGATCAGAGACGTTCATCAGAAGGATGAGACCTGAATATGCATCGGACAAAATACTCTAAAAGGTAGAATGATCGGATGGGCCGTCTACTTACATTGAATTTAGCTGGACAGTTTTTTTTTTTTTTTTTTTCTTCCAGCCGTCCATTTTCCTAATACACCCGTCTCCAAGGTAAAACGAAATATCGTTTTTCTTTGAAAATATGTTCCTGGGTATTTCAATGGTCTGGATCTGTATTTCGCGTTCCACGTAGGCACATGTGCTGCGAATCGCTACAGCAGTATATCCTCGTGCGAATCGATCTATCACATTGTGAAGCCTCTATAAAAGAGGAGAAACACCCCTCAAGTCACGCTTCTCATTTCAACCCCTCGCCGGAAGAGAGAGAGAAGAAAACAGATACTCCTGAAAAGTAGAAGAAAACGAAAGAAGAGAAAGGAACCGAGGGTTTTAGGTTTTCTTCTCAAAACCAAAAAACCGCGCTCTCTCTCTGTCTCTGCAAATCTCATCTTCTCCTGAATTTTCCTGCATTTCAAGCAAGATCGTCTGCAGATAATCCGTCCATGGCGGCTCTGAAATACCTGGAATCGCAGAGGGATGCCCAGCCGGAGCTCGCCGACTGGTACAATTCTCTTGCAGATCTCTATCAGAAGAAGCTATGGCACCAGCTCACCCTTAAGCTTGAGCAGTTCGTCGCCCTCACCGTCTTTCAGGTCTCTCTCTGTCTCTTTCTCATCTCTTTCGTTTGAATCTGTTTCAATTTCTTATTTGGCTTTTGTGTTTTCGGGGTTTGGTTTTGGGGACGGTTTGTTTTGGATTTTGCGGGGTGTGGATTTGTTAGATTTGCGATTTTGGGGAGTGTCTTCTTTAGTTTTTAAGTTGGGGATATGGGGTTCGAGTGGAGTGAAGTTTTAAAGCACCGAGCTGTTGAGTGTCTGTGTAATTAGGGTTTTGATTGAGGAGTGCTGAGTGTACTTGCTTAGGTGAGGTGGATGGGTTTGTGGCACACGTCCCAACTTTGGAACTACGCGTGTGAGATCCGTGCAGAGCATGCCTAGATGAAAACTCAGGTTAGCCTGCTCATCAAGGAGGGCATAAATGTATGTTGAATGTGGCCTGCTGGATTTTTAGGACATTTCATCTGTTTCTCATGCAAGTGGGGCTTGCCTGATGAGTGGGCGGGTCTGATTATGGGCAGGGGCATGCTCCTGGTTCGCCCCACCTGATGATGGTCCAGATCTTACACCGATGTGCTATGTTTGCTAGTGTGTTGCTAAGCCCCCACATCCATCTCACATGCGCTGGTTGCCTGTCTGTCCTTTTTATTTGATGCTTTTGGTGTAATAGATAGTTATGATGATAGTTAGCTTGCCCGGGAAATGACCACTCCTGTTATCTAGGAGTTGAGTTGTACGGGTGAGGATTTTGGGAGTAGTTGGGTAGCTTTACAGGGACTAAAATGCCTAGTGTAGTGGTGCGACCAGTGAAGGGTGCTTGGTGAAGGGTACTTGGAGTCAGTTGCTTGGTCAGATTTCCCTAGAGTAAGGACACAAAATCACTGGCAGGGGCACCGGGATGAGTTGAAGGCTGTAGTATATTAATCAATCACAAAAACCCATGCTTGGAAGATTGGTTTCTGATACAAATGGCGAGGTCTGCTGTTTTTGCTATCCAAGCTAGCTTGGTTGGTCACGAGGATTGCAGCTTGCTTCGGCCCAATGTCCAAAAGAAAGTACAAGGACAAGTGTAGTCTAGCGAAGACTTGCCAATCGATTAGTAATAGACATAATCAAGGCCCAAAGGGTGGCCGAAGGCATTTGGAGACCCTTGGGGAGAAGCGAGGAGGTCTTTCAGTAGCCCTCGCTTTGATAGGCCTTGGTATGCCCTGGCAAAGTGCCTATGGGAGTCGTTCAAGTGAATGCTTGCCTGTATATAGGCGAGTCTCCAATGGCTGTTCTCGCAGGACCATAAAGGTCTAGTGCGCGTCTACCATGTGTGACTTGCTCTGCTGACTTTCATTAATGGGATATTGATTTGGCATTACTGCTTCGTTGTTTCAACATTAATGGGCCATCCTAGGCATTAATGACTATCACGCATCATTCATGGGCAAAAAGGCCATTCTTACATATCACATTGCCAAAGGTTCATTAGGTCCAGGTTGGTGTGGGGAGGTGTGTTACTTATGCATTCTAGTATTTGGGTGCTGCTTGAAGATGGACCTTGCGTCTAATCCCCCTTGGGTGATGGGCTCTGGGAACCCTCATGACTTTGAACAATCTGTTCCTTATGCATCCTTGGGTTCTGAACCACCTTAGGTGCCGAGCACGAAGTGGAAGTAGATTCGGCTGCGGGATAGGGGCAGCGTCCATTTCAAAATGTTTCAAGTATAAATAGGGAGGAAGCAGGAGTGTGAGTGCATCATTCAAAGTGGGAGAGGCACTTGGTTCAAAGGATCTTTCAACTAAGCCTCAAACAATATCGGTAGTGTTTTGGTTAGTTTAGACCTCGAGATATTTCTCATCGAACAGTGATAAGTTGATCAACCTAGAGTTGAAATTGTTTTTTTTTTTTTTTTTTTTTTTTGTTTTCCTTCCATTGGCAACCATGGGTGTGTGGGATCCAAGAATCTTCATCATCATGGTATTAAAAAATGGTAACATTACGGTCGTGAGGGCCGTTACGTAATGGTAACGGTGGTGCCCGTTGTGTGATGCGGGGTTGTACATAACGCCTGATTTGAAAAAAAAAAAAAAGTCCACAAAAAAGGCCTGTAATAGCCGTTATGGGCCCTATTCATTTTTTCATTAAAAAAAAACCATTATGACCTGTATTAACGGCCAATAAAGTTGGCCGTTATGGCTACCATTACTTATTTACTGTTACTGAATACCTTGATCATCATCATTATCCAATCCTTATTCGTACTAATTGGAGTTGGCTTCACAAATCCTGTTATACCATTCCACTCTATCGATGACCATATCCTCAATTACACCATGGTCATGAAGTCTTTTCTTCCTACCTCCACCCACATCTTTTTGGGCATTTGCCCTTTTAGAGCCTTCAACTTGAACCAACTCACTCCTTACTGGTGTTGTTCTTGGACTTCGTTACTTATTGCCAAATAATCGTAGTTTACTTTTCCTCATATTGTTACCTATTGGTGCTTCTCTTTAGTTCCCTCGAATGCATTCATTTATATTTGTATTGTTCCTCATTTGCCACTATCCATCTCAACATCCTCATTTCGCCTACGCTCATCCCATGGACTTCTTTTATTTTTTGTTTTGTTTTGTTTTTTTGTTTTTTTTTGTTTTTTTTTGTTTTTATAAAAAATTTGAAATGTCATGCCAATAGATCCCTTGGTTGCTTATGAACATGTTGTTGTCGCTTATGAACATGTTGTTATTTAACTGCTTAATGTTATGTCCCATAAAGCATGGTTGTTGTTTTAGTTATCTTATAAAAATTTCCCTTCAGTTTTAGATGCACATCTCCACTTCATCCACCAGGCTCTAATTCTATGAGCAACATCCTTCTCTATCTCTTTGCTCTCATGAGTTTTTTTTTTTGAGAGGCATGGAATACTTTGCTCTCATGGGTTATTGAGCAAGATATCGAAAATAGGTAATTTTGGGGTACTCTTTGGTTAGTAATCTTAATTAGTTCCCATTTCCACTCCTATTGTTACTTGCATACCATATACTCTATTTTAGTTTAACTAATTTAAAAACCTTTCGGGGCTGCTTGCTTGTTGGTTTTTATATTTCTCAGCTTAGTAATTCCCTTCGTTGCATAATCCTTTTAACTGCATGCTGCACCCCTTGGAATCGCGCTTCCGCTCTTGCTTCCTACCTGTTTATATTGAAAACATTTTGAAACAAAAGCTTCCTTGCTCCTGCACCCAAATCTGTTCTCGCAAATAAAGTCATTTCTTGATTTTTATAAAAACAAGTTTGGTTCTCACTTTCTGGTTGGTTTTAACATTCCCCAGGAATTCCGTTCCCAAGCTTTTTCCTAGAAAACCTGCCTAGCTTTTTGCTGGGGAATGAACAAAATTTAGACTTTTCCTAGGTTTCCACCTATTGTATCAACCAAAATTTAGACTTTTCCTAGGTTTCCACCTATTGTATCAACCTAACAAATTTAGTCATTCCCGAGAAAAAAATAGGCCAATTCTAACATTACCCAGGAACCTGAAAACCCAGGTAATAAATTGTCCATCCACCAAACTGGCTCTTAGATTCTAAAGCATCCCTCCATAGTTCTAGCTTTGTCTTTACCCCCCTCAATTGCATTCAAGATCATTGATGGAAAAATGATGTTTAGCAATGGCTTAAAAAAATTGTTGATGTTATGGATGGTTATGGGATGAAATTCAATAGGTATTTGGTGTAATCTTCTAGGACCTAGTTTACCTTGAAATTAAAAGACGAATGCATCGTTCCTCCTTCCTCAAAATGGCCCTACTCTGCAAGTAATTCTTTCAATATCTTGTTTGTTACAGTTAGGTTTATCTATCTTATCTTGGGAAATCTAGATATCCTAAGCTTTAATGTTGTATGGTTGATTTATTCTTTTTATTTATATATTTAGTTTAAAGTCTTTGGGCAGAGAGGAATACTTGTGTGTTTAAGAGGACCAGGTCACGGTCATGGCTTTCATTATGTCTGTATTGTAGATGTTGGCTTGTAGGGGTAGTTGATGTTGTTCATAGGATGTGTGGCGGTTCCTCTGTGGGTGTTTTTAATGCTATTTTTGATGGCGGTAGCAGGGGGGTATTGGGGTTTTTTCTTTTTCCTTTTTAAGAATTAGCAGGTTTTTTTTTTTTTTTCAAAGAGAATCATGAGGGGACTAAAGTCTGGATACAAAGGTCCGGACGACTAGGACCTTGAAGCACAGGACTTGTGGCTGCATGACTAGACTCCTCACGAGATTAAAAGAAATATTTAACGTAGATGCTAAGGATCCGATCTCATTAAAGATGTAGTGAAGCGCCCAAGGTTCATCTCTCAAAGAGGCCCAGTGAAAAACATTTTCTGCATGGCCTTCAATGATTGTGGAATAGAATGAGGACGGAAACAGGATGTGAAGACCCTCTCGCAACGCCATTGCTCCTACATGAGCAGGATGGTATAGAGTAGTGGGCCTGGAGAAAGCACGGATCACTCGTCTTTGAGAACACCCCAATGCCTGCCCTGCCGTTTGGCCCCTAACAGCCCACAAATATTCCTTTTGAAACATCTGCCATGGGGTGGGGACCATGCCATGGGAGCCTTAGATCTGAAAGACAATTCACTGCCAATCAATTGGTCCTTTCATGGTGGCCTTGTAGAGTCGACTAACAGTTAGAACAGAGGTTGAAGCCCTTTGATGGGCGGGAGTTCAAGAATCTCTAGCCTGTGCTTTTAATGTAAGGGCAATATGCTCAAAAGGATCAGGTGGGGCAACCCGATAATTTAATCCCCTATAGGAGTTTTTGATCACATTCGTGCACATCTTTGACATCATTGAGACAAATGCCCCTCTTGGCGTGCTTCATTTTCAATAGTAGGCTACTCTGAATACAGATGAATCCCCCTTGCTCACGTGTGCACACACACATTCCTTTTTAGTTGTTTTGTTGAGGTATACTGTGCTTGATTGGTGTCTCTCTCTAGTTATGCATTATGGATTCTATTTTCAAGCTGTGACTTGGAAGAAGTCATAATTTAATTGTAGATTTGTGTTTTTTCCTAGTTGCGAGCCTTGTGGCTTTAGGGACTTTATGACTGTTTCTTCTTCTTCTTCTGGATTCTTTTGTTCATTTGTTTTTTTTTTTTTTTTTTTTTTTTTTTTTTTTTTTTTTTTTCAGGCTGGTGATGCTCTCATACAATTATATAATAATTTTATCAGCGAGTTTGAGACGAAGATCAATCTCCTAAAGCTTGCACATTTCGCAGTCATAGTTTCCAGACAGTATTCAGAAAAGGAAGTTGCCATTGCTTATCTTGATGGGGTGATTGACAAGCTTCTTGCTGCTAGGGAATTGCGGGTAGAGGAGCCGATCCTCTATGTGAAGATGCAAATGGCAGCATTCAAACTTGAGATGGGAGACCAGAAAGAGTGCAAGAAACTTCTGGAAAATGGAAAGACTACACTGGATAGCATGACTGATATTGATCCTTCTGTTTATGCGAGCTACCATTGGATCTCCTCTCAGTACCATAAATCCCGTCAGGAGTTTGCAGAGTTCTATAAATGTGCACTTCTGTATTTGGCTTACACAACAGTTGAAACTCTTTCAGACTCTTTTAAGCTGGTACAGTCATTTTCATTTAGTTGGAACTCTATTTCTTTTGACTGTTTCACGAATATCAATGGATGATGTTTTGTGTAGAATGCTTGACATGCTAAATGTAGCTTGGGCAATTCATATCCAATCCACAAATTTGGTACTCTTAGGGCCTGTTTGTGAGTGTGGATTTGGAACCCCCCTGGATTTGAAATCCTCCTGTTGTGTTTGGCACCTTGAAATTAGAATCCCTTGTAATCCAAAAGTAGCTATGCATAGTATATTTACAGGGGTTTGAATTTAATTACTAAATCAATTTTAATATCTCTAATTAGTGTATGTAATGTTTGACACAATGGTTGTAATAAGCCTGTTAAAATATATATTTTGCCAGAAAATGATTAAATTCCAAGTCCCAGATGGGCCACAAGCACAAGATCACATTTTGAGTGATTAACCAACGATATTAACTGTTGATTTACATGGGCAATGTTTGGACGGCGCTGATCATTGTATTAAAGTAATTATATTGATGCAATTGATAATCTAATTGTTTTGGGATATTATCAGTGGGCCATGTGCCCAATGGATTAATAGTCTAGTGACACACATGTTACTCATGCAATTCTTGCAAGGATTTTAGATGTAATTCAAGCTTTCACCTTGGATTTGAAACTCCCTCTTTGAGGGGATTTGAAACCCCCGGTTACTTTATGGTGCCAAACATGCAGGGTATTTGAACCTCTTTGGCATTACAGAAGTCACAAATGGGTTCACATTTCTAGGTCTTGGGTCTATAATATCAGCTGGTTATATTTAGATTTAGAAGACAACATTGCTCGCTATCTTTAGAAGAACATTGACGGAGGAAATCAACCATTGGATGTAGATGTTTCTCGTACGCCATTTAAACAAACTAAAAAAAAGCTCATGCAAATTTTATTTTTTAGGAAAGAGATTAACTTCATGCTGAGAGAATTAATTGCAAATGCGCTGCTCTTGATTGAGCTTCTTGTTTAGAACTTGACTTGTCCTCAATATTATAAGAGTTCTAGTCATAAACATGATTTTAATGCAACATGTGGGATCAAGGTTCAAACTGCATGCTTGTGATCAAGTCAATGGTTTTTGCACACGTTCTTTTGTACCTTAAGATGTTTCCTGAGAACATTGAGCATTTTAGATTTAATAGCATATGAGTTTCCAGACATAAACATGTTTTTAACGCAACACTGTGGAGTACAACTCAAGCTACAAATGTTCAATACTTTGGGATATGTTATTGATTTGAAATTTCTCAATGCATTCTTTTGTGTCTTTGATATTACTTATCATGTGACCCAGGGAATGTTGAGCATTCCATATCCACCATGATGCATAGGTTTCTTGTTGAATGACGGGCTAGATGTGTACTTATGGGCCATATCATTTGATAACGTGACACCATCTAATGTTTGATCAAATTTACTTCACAAGAAAGAAAAAATTGCATAATTGGTCAAAATAATTGAATGAACATCATTGTTCGTGCTATTTCTGTCCAAAGGGTCGAGGTGAAAACTATGTTGGTGTTTTATGCTGGGTTAGACAATCTGGGATACAAGGAAAGGTACCAAGAGTTTCAAAGGAACAAATGCACTATAGAAACCCCATGGACATTTGCAAGTACCTTGTCTGTGGGTGGATAGGTTTTTGTATGGATGGTGGGGTCGACCAATTCTGCATTCCAAGTTAAGCTTTTTGCTTGAGAAGGCGAAGGCTTGCTTCGGTCTCAAGCACAAAAGGGGAAAAGAAACAGGTAATAATAACCTGCGGTGGACAAATTGATCAGAACTCACTGGATACCAATTGACAACATACAACCAAACAAAGGGGGCTTTGGAAGTTAAGGCGAGACCCAAGAGTGCACCAAAGGGCAAGCGCTTGGACTGTTAATGCGGGGGCATTTTCACACCGGGCTTGAGTGGGGTAGCCTGTGGGATGCATGGACACACTCGGGGTGAGCAGCTCGTGTGAGGCGGAACCCATGTGAAGTGGGGCCCATGAGGGGGGTTCGGCCGAGGTTCTAACCCATGAGATGTGGGGCATGGGCTATGAGATAAAGGATTAATTCGCCGTGCTCTATCAGTTCGAGCTTTTAGAGCAAGTGGTTAATTGTCCTGCATCAAATTGGTATCAAAGCGGGAGGTCTCGTGTTCGAGTCTTCTCACTGGGGGTGATTAATGCAGGGGCATTTTCACATCGAGCTCGAGTGTGGTAAGCCCCTGGGATGCAGGGACACACTTGGGGTGGGCGGCCCGTGTGAGGCGGAACCCATGTGAAGTGGGGCCCACGAGGGGGGTTTGGCCGAGGTCTTAACCCATGAGATGCGGGGCCTGGGCTATGAGGTAAAGGATTAATTCGCCATGCTCTATCAGTTCGAGTTTTTATAGCAAGTGGTTAATTGTCCTGCATCAACTGTGCTTTGAGCGTCTAGGACCTTTGCAAGTGCCATGGGTGGTAGTGGCTGAGAAGAGTGGTTGAGGTAGTGAACGCGCCTCTTATTTATAGGTGGGGCTCTTCTAATCAATTTCTTTTGGGTCCTTTTCTTTAGCCTTCTATGATTTTTTCATTGAGAAATGGAAGAAAGGGAGTGAAATTAATACGACTCCATAAGGGTCCATGGTACTCCCTTAGTCTACCCTCTCGACATTGACCCCTATCGGTCTTTTGGACCCTATTGCCAACCAAAAATCATTCTTGTGTGGTGAACCCTTTTGGTTCCATCAAATGGCTGATGGCTTTTCCATGTCGAATCCGCATGGTCTGGGGGGCTTTGCATTTGTGACATTTGAAAGAATGCTCTTCAACTAATGAGCATTTATGCATTGAAATTATTGCTCAAGCTAATTTGTGTCTAGTTGATTCTATGATTATTTCTTTTGGCCTTCTAAGGATGTTTACTTTGAGAAATGGAAGAGAGGGAGCAAAATTAATAGGAGTCCAAAATTGAGGTGTTGGAACATAAAAGGAGAGAACTATATTATTTTGTAAGAAATTTATGGAAGAAGGAAAGTGGAATGCTGAGGAAGAAGTTAATGTTGTTTTGTGTCAGAGGGGTGAGTGCATTGGGAAAGTGACAAAAAACGTTTTTAGAGTATCTAGAGGGAAAAGCCACTCACATTTGGAAACTTGGTGGTGGAATGATGAGGTATAGAAGGCTATTAGTGATGATTTCAAAGTTTTGCATGGGGTTAGAAATAAGGAAAATTTAGAAGAACACGGAAATGCCAAGAAAGGCTAAGAAAGTAGTAAGTGAGGCTAGACTTATGGCATATGATTATCTTTGCAAGAACTTGGGACAAGAGAATGTGAAAAGATGTCTTTAAACTTGTAGAAACGAGAGAGAGGAATGGTAGAGACCTTAGATCACGTTAAATGCATTAAGAGCAATGGTGAAAGGGTAGAAAGGAGGATGAGATCAACGAGAGGTGGAGAAGCTATTTTTAGGTGATGACTGCTCCAAAGAACTTGGGGTTAGGAGGATTTATAACCTCAAATGAGGTTGTAGGCGATATAGATGCTTTCGTACAATTAGGATATATGAAGTGAAAGAAGCTTTGAGAAAGATGGAGAGAGGGAAAGGTGCTCGGACCATATGGTATACTGGTAGAGGTTTGGTAGTGCATGAGATATTGGTTTATTTTGGTTGATAGAGTGGTTCGGCTAGATTGTAAGATCAAAGAAAATGCTAGACGAGTGGAGAACGTACCTTGGTATCTATTTGTAAGAATAAAGGAAACATACAAAGCTGCAGTAACTACCTTGGGATTAAACATATGTCACACAATGAAATTTGAGAGAGATATATCAAGCAAAGATTTAAGGCGTAGAGATGACTATATTAGAAAATCAATTTTGGATTCATGATAGGAAGGTCAACCGATTAAGCTATTCTCTTTACCCAGACAGCTGATGGAGAAATGTAGGGAGAGGTGGAAAGATATTACTCGTCTTTATTAACTTAGAGGAAGCATATGATAGGGTCCCTAGAGAATTAATCTAGTGGTTGTTGGGAAGGAAAGGAATTTCAACCCGATGTATTGACATGATTAAGGATATATGTTTGAGGGAGCGGTAACAAGTTTGAGGACCACTAGTGGAGTGACAGGTGAGTTCCCAATTATTGTAGGCTCACACTAGGGGTTGTGATGAGCCCATATTCTTTTCACATTGGCAGTGGACAATTTAATGAGGCATTTACAGGAAAAGGTCATATGGAGTATGTTGTTTGCAAATGACAAGTTTTGATTGGTGAGATGAAGGAGGGGGTAGAGGGATGCCTTGGAATCTAAAGGTTTTAAATTAATTGGATTAAAGCAGTATACATAATGCAGTTTTATTATTGATAGGAGTGAAAATGAGGAATTAATTGACCAAGAAGTACCCAAAAGGACCAGTTCTGATATCTTTGGTCGATAATTCATAGAATTAGAGCTGGTGGATGAATTGGAGATGTGCCTCAGAAGTTTTATGCAATCACTGTATACCGATGAGACTGAAGGGGAAATTTTATCGTATAGCTATAAGCCGATGTGCTTTATCGTACATGATTACGTGGATAGTCAAGGAACAACAAGTTCATAGGATGAGCACAACTAAGATGAGGATGTTGAGATGGATGAATGACAAGACAAGGAAGGATAGAATTAGAAATGAAGGCATTCAAGGAGATTTAGGAATAACACCAATGTGTAATAAGATGGGGGAGAATAGATTTTAGATGGTTTCACCATGTGCAGCGGAGACCAAGAACTGCACCAGTTGGGAGCAAGTTCAAGTTGAAGGCTCTAAAGGGTAGGGGGAAGGCCCAAAAGGATGCGAGTGGAGGTAGTAAGAAAAGACTTGATACCTATAATTTAGCTGAGGATATGGTCCTTGATAGAGTGGAATGGTAGAACAAGATTGCGTAGCTGAATCCCTGTTAGTTGGATCAAGCCAAGGTGTTGTATTGGTTACGTAACGGCTTGATCTGTTACGTGTCATGAAGTCATAACGGCCTTCGCTGAAAAAAAAACGAACGGTAACGGACTGTTAGGGGGTTGTAGTCGCCATTATGGACCTGTAACGGCCTGGAGCCATTACGCATAGTGACCGGAGAAGGAAAAACTGGTGCGTCTTCTTCTTCCTCTTCTTCTCCTATTTTGTTTCCCATCTTTGCTTTCTATAAGCAGCAACACTCTTTTCCGAAGGGGAAGAAAGTTCTCTCTCTTCGATGCAAGTGCGTCTCTCTCTCTCTCTGTCTTTTCAAAAGAATGCTCCATCTCTCTCTCTCTCTCTCTCTCTCTCTTTCTCTGTCTTTTCAAAAGAATGCTGCATCTCTCTCTCTCTCTCCGTCTTTTCAAAAGAATGCTGCATCTCTCTCTCTCTCTCTCTCTCTCTCTCTCTCTCTGCTGCAATGTGGCTTCGTTACGTCCAAGCTTTTAAAAGAGAAGGTCCAACCTGTTGGACTATAAGTTACAAGATCTGGACTCTTGATGCTGTTTCTCTTTTATATCTTCATAGTTAACCTGTTTAATATTGGGCCCAATTAAAATTATCATTGATATCATGTTCCAGCTCTACTAATTTCCTCTTATGCTTATTTCAGGACTTGGCATTTGACCTGTCCCTTTCTGCACTACTGGGAGATAACATCTACAACTTTGGTGAACTGCTAGCTCACCCACTTGTAAGATAAACTCCACTAATGTTACAATGCATTAAACTTTGGTTTGGAACATCTATGGCTTCTGTTGTGTATTATCTTGACTGTGATGCTTCTGTTCTTTTCGCTCGGGAATGGTTTCTGGCTTGAATTTTGAGACACGTTGTCCAGATCTTTCGATCAGGCTATACCATCTGTTGTTTTGAATTGGAGGTCAGAAATTGGCACGTCCCAATTGCGGATCATGATTCATGACATGCATGTGTGCTTGCTTTCTACTTGCATGCCCTTCATTCTTTTTTCTTTTTTCTTTTTTTGAAAGTTTGCCATCTCTACGTGTGCAAAGGTACATTTGCAATTTTGCATGATGATTTATTGATGTATATTAAAATATAGAGGTCTGCAAAGAAATCTCTCTCTCTCTCTCTACCTGCAAATGCAGCTACAATTTAGTGGTCACTTGAAAATGCCGCACATGCGTATTGCATATGCTGTACTGGTGTGTACTGCAATGGTACGAAGTTTGGGTTGAAGATAATTTGGCAAGGCGTAATTGATATTTGGGAACTTGTGAAACCTTGAGACGAATTTGGTTAAAATGGAATTCTTCCTCCAAAAAAGAAATAAAACATTTGTTTTGGACTTCTTTTTAAATTTAAATATTTAAAGAATTCTGTTATATAATTTAAATATTCAAATTTTATTTTACTGATAAAAGTAAATTTAATTATTGAATTGTATGTGAATTATCTTTTTTTTTTTTTTTGAAAGATTTGTAATATACTTTTTTTTTTTCTTCAAAAAATTGGAGAATTTTGTGACATGTATATGAATGTATAATTTAATGCATGGTTGGATAGAGAGGGAACTGATCTGTTTTTGTTGTATTTATTTATGCAAGTACATATTCATCCATGATCTCTCTCTCTCTCTCTCTCTCTCTCTCTCTCTCTCTTTGTATGTATGTATGAACTTGTATAGGTCCACATGCATTTATGCATAGCCCATTTATGTAGGTTTAGATGTGTTTATCTATGCATATGTAACATGTTCATGTGTATGCAATATGCAGACAAACATGGATAATTGGATATTGTATATATACCTAGTTTGCTTTCTAAATGACTGCAGATAAAAAGTCTTTTGGGGACGAAAGTGGAGTGGCTTTATTATATACTTCAGGCATTTAATGCCGGTGATTTGGTTCGTTATCAAGAACTCTGCCATGTCCATAGCGCTGCTCTTAGTGCACAGCCAGCGTTAGTTGAGAATGAGAAGAAATTACTGGAGAAAATTAACATTCTTTGCTTGATGGAAATCATCTTCAGGTCAGCTTCACCAATTAGGCCTAAAATTGAGCAGTTTTGACATGATTGTATTATGAGTTCTTTATTGGTCTTGAATGACTACAATATTGATGTTTTAATTCATTATCGCTGAAATGGAATGTGTCTTGTTTCCTTGTAGTCGCCCCTCAGAAGATCGAACAATTCCATTAAATATCATTGCAGAATGCACTAAACTGTCTATAGAAGACGTGGAGTATCTTCTCATGAAAAGCCTCTCTGTAAGTCTGTACTCTGTCTAATGTCATTCTTTAAACTTCATGTTCGGGGCATTTGGGCCTGTTTGTGTGGCCTTTTATTTAGTTTTCACCTATAGTATCCTGTGCTTATTCGTTGGATGTGTCCCGATGGTTCTGAATTTTACATATTATTGTTGGTTTGGAGTTCCTCTTTGTTGCAAGATTCTTTCATTTTCCCAACATTCCTGTTTTAGAACCGCTGATTTGCACTTACAAACTGGATTCTTGTGGCAACAATTCTTCTATTTATGTAATGATATCCTAGGAGGCTATGCTGATCATCCCTATAATGACCATGGTCGTGACCCACACAGGGTTTGGGTGAACGGCAAGTGTTTTGGGTGTGCTCCCCACAGATGCGAGTTCGATTCCCCTCCCTGGGATTACCTGATGCACGTGGTTTGCGGGTGATTGTGTGCATTTGCAGGGAATAGTCTCGCCTTAAAATGGGGCGGGAGAAGCAACTGGGCGTATCGTATGCGCCAATTGCAATTTAGCTAATAAGCCTGTGGATATTGAGACACCCTGACGTCATAAATAAGAAAAAAGAAAAAAAAGAAGACCATGGTCGTGGATCTGGAGGCTTTGCACCATCTAATCATCCTGATTAGCATTCTCAAGGCCCTCCTATTCCATTTGACGTTAGAATTCTCAATACATGCCGGGATCACTGTTTTGTCACAAGGAGGATCAATTCTAACCTTTAATTTTAGAATCTTTGGATCAATACACAGATTTTAAGAAAATCTAACTTTCTGTGGAAGTTTCCCCTTTAATAGTTACAACATACACAATTCCTAGATGCTTTAAACTTCTTTCTAAAAGCAGGCAATTCCTTGCTCCCACTACCGCTTCGTGCAACTAATGTTGTCTTTCTTCTTGTATCTGATTCATTAGTGGGGTGGGTCTTTGATTTTTCTTTTATCTGTCATCTTTCTCTCAATGTTCATCACAATCCGCATTACGATACTTCACTGTCAGCAGAAATTATAGATGAAAGTCTTTTATTGTCTTGATTGGTGCTTACAACTATTGAACGCTTATGGCCAAATTCTGCAAATATGTGGCTGAGTTTGCAAACCATAGTAGCACTTGGCATGTCTTCTCTGATTCGCATGATACCCAGAACATTCAAGATTAGGATGCAAACATATTTAGGATGTGATGCTGGATCAATAAAGGATGGGGAAGATAATCACCATGGATTCTCTGTTTGAATCTTCAAACTACAAATTAATTATATTAAAAAGCTTTAGCATTAGGTACTTTGTTGATATTGGCATTAGCATCAAGAAAATCTTTTTTAATCTGATGACAATTGCATTTCTATTTGATGATTCAATATGATTTAGGTCCTGATATTTACAATTAGGGCTGTACACGAACCGGGCTAGCCCGGTTAACTCGCCCGACCAGGCCTGACTCGGCCATTTATATATATATATATATATATATATATATATATATATATATATATATATATATATATATATATACACACACCCTCAACCATTTGAGACAGAGAAGTGAGAACGCCGCCCGACCCATGAACTTGCTGTAAGGTCCGAAACTGGCCCGAACTCGCCCGATTGCTGACCGGGCCGAGTTCGGGCTGGACATGTTGGCCCGGTGACCGGGCCGGGTTCGGGCTGGGTTTGGCTGGTGACCGGGCCGGGCCGGGTTGAGCCCAATGCGACTCGGTTCGGCCCGATGTACACCCCTATTTACAATATCAGTAATTCATCGAGTGTATGTGTAGTGAGATTATTTTTCTTCATTTATACTTGGCTAATTTTTTGTACCGTACCATGTTCCCGTACCCATGTGGTTAGTTTAAGGTCTCAGCTATGCTCATTTTGAGTCACTTTAGACTCGCACCCTTTCCATTGTTGGCAGTATTTCTAACAAGGGCGCTTCGTGTTTTTATTTATTTATTTATTTATTTATTTATAAATTTTAAATTTAAAAATTGTGCCTTGTTAGTGCATGTCTGTGTCCATGAGCCTAACAGATCTTAGACATGGGTTGTATAAACTGATTGTTTTTTTATGTTTTTATAACAACTATTCTGCTTTAATGTTTGCATATTTTGTACATAGAAAACTGTTTTTTTTTTAAAAGGTTTATTGTTTACTTATATACAGAATTCTCTATATAGATAGTTATGATGTATGTTTTGTAAGTGGGTTCAAAGTGGAAAATTCCAACCTCTGAATAATTCGTCTCCAGTTTGCAGTTGACAAGATGCTTTTCTGTGACAATCTGCGGAAGGTATCATAAAATGCTCCGAAGCAGTATTAGGTCCTCAAGATTAATCTTTTGAAAGGTGGGACTTTGGGTATGTGGGGGATGAGGAGGAAATTGTTTCAATGGGACCTTTAGGATGCAAGGTAGGCTAAATTCCATTTGTGTATTGGTAAGCAATCATTTCATTATGTGATACTGTTGTGGAGAGAGTTGAAAAATAGCTTTTGGGATGAAGAAACTTGTCTTTTGGAGGGCCCATCATCCTCATTATTTGATGCCTTTGTTCTACTGCTCAGCAAGGGTGATTCAAAGGCTGGATAGAACCGAAAGGAGGTTTTGTAGGAGGGTGCAGACGAGAAACACAAATCCACCTTGTGGTGTGGGGTGAAGTTTGTAAACTGAAGAGGTTTGGCGGGATAGTGATGAACTTGTGCAAGGCATACTGCACTTATGGGGAAATGGCCTACTCACATTTGGAAGTGCAAGAGACCTGTAAGAGTGATTTCTTTTGGTTGTCTTGTGCGGAGGGACAGAGTTCTTATCATTAGTCATTTGAGGTCAAGAACTACGGTAATTCCTAATGTTTGTATTATGCGCCTTCAATGTTGTCAAATCGCATATGCGATTGCATGCGATCCGCATATGCTGTTCGCATCTGTGATCGCACAATCGCATATGCCATGACACATTTTTTTTTTCCAAAAAAAAAAAAAAAAACCCTAAAAATTCTAAAAATTCTAAAAAAAGAGAGGGGAAAACTCATCTAATTAGTACACATGATTGGATTGGGTTATTTTACTTATTTCATTATAGTTTGTGTGTTTCATTAAGTGATATATTTAATTACTTATATTATATAAATTTTAACAAAACAATCAACAAGCTACATTAAAAGATAACTAATTATTATAAACTTCGAAGAAAGAAATTTTAATGATAAATGGATAACTTGAAACAACATACAAGTTATAACTTACAACAGCACAACTTATAAAATACAAAAAATAAACATAATTGAAATAATTGTAGAGAGATTAGAGTAAGAAAGAAAGAGGTGTAAGAGAGAAAGAGTAAGAGATTTAGAGCTTTGGAGTAAAGAATAGTGAAAATGGAGGGGATATGAGTGCCTAATTATAGGCAAAAGTTCTCCAATTTGAAAAAATAAAAAATAAAAAATAAAAATAAAAATAAAAATCTTTCACTCTTGGCTATTGGGAAATATGCCATCGCATATGCAGTATGCGATCGCATACTCGCATATGCGATCGCATATTTATCACATACAAAAGTATGCCATGGCATACTTGCCAGATCGCATATGCCATCATGGCATATGCGATGCGATCAAAAGTATGCGCATATGCGATCGCATATGCGCATATGCGATTGCATTTGATAACAATGTGCGCCTTTGATGTGAGGTAGTGGTCAAACATCTGGTCATGCACAGTGAGTTAGCGAGTGGAATTTGGCAGAAATTTTTTGGTCTTTTTGGTGTTGAATGGGTGATGTCTGGGTGGTGGATTCCTAATGGTTGTGAGTGTAATTCCTAATGTTCATATTATGTGCCTTTGAAGTGAGGTGGTGGTTGTCAAACACCTGGTCATGCACAGTGAGTTTCCAAGTGTAATTTGGTGGAAATTCTTTGGTCTTTTTGGTGTTG
Organism: Magnolia changhungtana; assembly: GCA_030180095.1. Taxonomy (NCBI): domain Eukaryota; kingdom Viridiplantae; phylum Streptophyta; class Magnoliopsida; order Magnoliales; family Magnoliaceae; genus Magnolia; species Magnolia changhungtana. The sequence goes on from JASAUF010000667.1 coordinate 2,578,045, forward strand.
AATGGGTGATGTTAGGGTGGTGGATTCATGAATTTCTTAGTTATGGTAGAGGGGAAAAATGAAGAGGCACTTTGGTGTCCTGTTCTAATTGCAGTCCTATGGTCGATTTGTAAGGAATGCATTCAGTAACAAATCAGATTGATAGAGATTCTTCGGAAAGAGTAGTCAGTCCAATGGGCTTTCGATGATTTCTTGACATAATATGATTTCGATCTTATTTATTACGTAAATCTGAATTTGTATTTGTTACTTGAATATTTGTGTTGATGTTTTGGAAATTTGTCTTTTTGAAAGGCACCATGTTTGAGACCATCATGTATCCGTATCATAGCTGATAGCTGATAAAATGAGGAAATTCCAAGGACTGCAAGATTTTATCTTTGCATTTTTGTTCTTTATTTGGCAGGAAAAGATTTCGTGGCACATTCAATAAGCCAACTGTTTGTTAAAATGAAATTAATTTTGTGGCATGCTCAATAAGCTAACTGTTTAACATAAAAATTAGGATGTCATGTCTAGAGTGCTAAGGTAAATGTTAAAGGAATCCCTACGTGATGACTTTGACTAAATGATGACCAGTTTTATATGCCTCCCAGGGGAGTTCTAGACTTTTAGTTTCTAATCACCGCCATTAATCATCCTCATAGCATTGTCCCAACTGTTTGGCGTGGGCTTTGCAAGTCTTGTTTTTCTTATCATTCATATAATCACATCTAAGGTCCTCTCTCTGTAAGTATACAAGCCTTCACACCCCTTATAAGTTATAACAACCTTGATCCAAGTCCTTTAGGTCTTCCCTCCCTTTAATCTCTCCCATCTCTGGCACTTGCCTGAACCATCACAATCCGCTCTCTGTCATCTTTTCTCCAGTTGGGGCCTCATTCCTGAACCACACATCCATCTCAACATCCTTGTCTTTGCTACTTTCTGCCTTTTAATTTCAAAGAAAAGAAAAATAGTTACCATATCTTGTCAGTTTAATACGTGCTTCAGGAAAAGAAGAAGAAGAAGAATCTACAAGTTGTTGTCTGTTTAAGCATTGGAAGCTCAGCAATTAGCATTGGCGAGATATTGGAATGGGATTTATCAAGTTGCTTTTTTGTCACTGTCAGGGAGGATGATTTGACCGAGGGGGAAGTTTGAGTGATTTGCGAAGATATTGCAGCAGGCAATTATTGGGCATTCCATTTGGAAGGTGCTTTTGTACCTCCACTTGGGGAAGATGGAGGTTCTTGAACCTTGGTGTGGCTTTTTGGCTTCTTATGTGATGATGAGATCAAGTTCTTGGTCTCCATGCTTAATGTTTTTCTTTTCCTTTGTGCCTAAGGATTCTGATGTCAGGGCCATTTCTGTGGCTATTCTGGAGTTTGGAAATCCCTCTGTTGATTTTGGAATTTGTTTGCTTTGATGTGTTTTTTTATCATCATCATAGCATTGTCCCAGGTATTTGGGTACAGCTGATCTAATGTTCTTCTCTCCTTAAAGTGTAGTGTATGCCACTTTTTGTAGGCCATGATAAATTATTATTTTTTGAAGATTAGATTAATAGATTAATAGATTGGGGAATTGTTTGGGGTCAGGAAGAGAAGAATAGGGAGGACAATGAGGACAATGAAAGAAAATACATTTAAGCTTGGATTTGTTTTTGGTTGGTTGCTTTTACCCTTCTCATTTTTTTTTTTTATAAAAAAAATATCATCATCACCTATGCCTGATCTCAACTAATTGGGGGTGGCTACACGAATAATCCTCATTTTTATGTACTTTATAGTTTGTACATATCTAAAAACCACACTCAAGTACAACTTAGGCTGACCTCAATAAATGGCCATGAGCTTTAAGCCCAGCCCCTGGCCCTGGCCCTGGCCCTTATAAAGCAGCCCAAGCCCAGGAAAACTGGGTTAGGCCTGCCCTACTCTGTATAGTGATTGGAAAGCAATAGGAGGTTAGGAAGCAAGAGCAGCACCTTGGTTACAGGATTTCTGCTTCTGAGGCTGAAAGTGTATGCACTAGAGGAAGAGCTCTGAAATTGGTTAATCAGAGGACTGTGTGAGGAAACTTCATGTTCTAAAATATGTATAAAACGTAGCATAACATTTTGTACTATTTATGTGGTTTTAATGGATTATAGATAAGGTACTTTTGCTTACATATTTACCTTGATGGTGAGTTAATGAGGCATTTGCAGGAAGAGATCCCATGATGTATTTTATTTGCAGATGACATAATTTTGATTGACAAGTGGATGGAGGGCGTAAACACAAAGCTAGATTTATAGAGGTGTTTTAGAATATAAAGGATTTAAAATTGGTCGGACTAAAACAGAGTATATGGAATGCAATTTTAGTAACAATAGGAGTGGAAATGGGGAATTATTAGTGTAGATTGCTGATGAAGAAGTTTCCCAAAGTTGACCACTTTCAATGTCACGGGATGATAATGCACATGTAGAGATTGAGAAGGATGTTGCCCATAGAATTCAAGGGGGGTGGGAGAAATGGAGATGTACCTGTGGGGTTCTATGCGATTGTTGTGTACCACCCAAACTGAAAGGAAATTTTATAGGATGGCTATAAGACCAGCCATGCTTTATGGGACCATGCTGGGCAGTTGAGGAACAACATGTCCACAGTATGACTGTATCTGAAATGAGGATGTTGAGATAGATGAGTGGCGAGACAAGGATAAAACTAGAAATGAATGCATTCGAGGGAATTTAGGAGTAGCACCAATAGGTAACAAGATAACGGAAAATAGACTTAGATGGTTTGGTCATGTTTAATGGAGACCAAGAACTGAGCCGGTTAGGAGTGAGTTCGTACAAGTTGAAGGCTCTAAAAGGGCAAGGGGAAGGCTCAAAAGGACGTGGGTGGAGGTAGTAAAGACTTGATACCTGTGGTCTAGCTGAAGTTATGGCCCTTGATAGAGTGGAATGGTGGGAAACCCTAGTTAGTTGGGATAAGTCTTATATGATGATAGTGGTGGTGGTTTTCCTAGATGTGTTTCTATGATGTTTCATTCATAGAACATATATGCTTTTCAATAGGGAGCCTATGCCTACACCAATCTTCACTGATAGTAGCACCTAGCATCCATTCTTTTTTACTTTGGGTAATATCACGGTACAAAAGTAGAAAGTGTGGGTGCCACAACCAATTAGGGTTGGAAACAGATAGTGATTCCCCCTTTCAATATTATTTATCAATTAACTGCAGGAAAATGTTATCATGTAGTGTTTCGAGGCAGTTCTTGACACTCCTGTCTGTCTGATGCCAATGCTTGTTGGTTTGGAAGTAATGTAGGTCCGTCATAGAAGTTGCAGCAAACCAAATGGGTTGTAAGTCGTAACTCTGGTGATTGGTGACCGGGCATCAAACAGCCATAACCCAATCAGGGACATACCTGTCAGAGATTGACCAACTGATCACTAATATAACCCTCTTTTTTTCCTCTCTTTTTTTTTTTTGAAAAAAAAAAGGCTACATGAACTAGATGTTTGGGGGAGGCAATTACCATATTTCGTCCGTTAGCAATGCTGATGCTCAAACTGCTAACCTAAACAAAAATCTGATGAAAATTTCAAGCTTCAGGGTATGGTTTGCTCACAGCAAGCACTAAGAAATCACAGGCTGAAGTTATGATCTAAGATCGATAGGGTCCCATTTGAAATACAAAAAACATCAATTTCTTGTCAGTATAAGATTAAGAACTGGAAAGAATCTACAAAGAGTGTGATGCTCCCATAACAAGAAACTCAGAAGGCAATTTCTGTCATTGGAAGTTCCCTACATTATATTGGAGACTTGAGAATGTAGAGATTTGTTACTCTATTGATTGACTACAAAATTATATTTACTGTCGAAACTATTGTAGACTATATAATTTTGTAAAAGTAAATGCATCTCCATAGAATGTGTATCATTTGTTGATGTCATGGGTTTTGAAGATTGACTACGAAATGTTTTAAATGCTGGGAAAATTGTCCCTGCAGGTTCATCTCATTGAGGGCATAATCGATCAAGTTGAAGGAACGGTTCATGTTTCGTGGGTGCAACCGAGGGTTTTGGGGATACCCCAGATCAAATCGTTGCGCAGTCGGTTGGATAACTGGGTGGAGAAGGTGCACACTGCTTTGCTATCTGTTGAGGCAGAAATCCCTGATCTAGTAGCATCGTGATTTGTGAATCTTGGCACCTAGTTTTCTGTCCCCTGTAACAATCTACGGCTCCAAGGTAGTGATGAAAAGGAAACTGCAGCTCCAACTTGAGGTCCTTTCGGTATTTTCTTGTCTGATTCTTATATTTTTGTGGAAAGGGCTGCTTTGACGCCTGACTGCGAGGCCTGTATTTTTTTTTTTTTTTTTAATTTCTTTATTTCTTCTAAAATTGCTGTTGGATCTTGAGGTCACTGAGTAGTGGATTGCAAATTGGCAGATTCGAACGACTGTTTTCTGCTTTGCTTCCATGAACCATTAGGTGGTATGTCACAGGTAGTGTGTCTCACCTTTCAAAAAAGGGTGGTGTAAACTGAAAAGAGGGCGTTTAACATTAAGATAGTATCTGCTGTTATGGAATGATGGTTTCTCGCTTTCTTGAACGACAGTCACTGAATTAAGATAATTGTCAGTGATATTTTTAATCACTCTTTTAAAAAAAAAATAAAAATAAAATAAAATAATATATATTAGTTTCCTGAATCTCCCAGGTCCTTCAATCGGTGGTCTATGATAGATGGCTACAAAAATGCAAATGACCTGGAAAGAAGCTAACAAGAGAATGAACAACTAGGATCTTACAGTGGGATCCATCATCTCAACGGTCTGGGTCGATGAACCATTGGCACTCACCTGTACATGAAGGGTCCAGCAGTGCAGTGATCATGTCCTAAAGAATTAGGGCACGTGATATCTTCCAGACCCTAAGGCACTGTTTGGCGAATTCATCTCATTTTAGCTGACAGTATTTAGGTATGAGATGCTCCAGTGCTCTCCCAAGATATAGTGCTATTTGCTCTGGGACGCTTAGACCAATCCATTCATCTAGACTTTTCATTGCTTTCAACGCACAATTCGTGGGCTACAATGCAAACATCTCGCTAATTGGAGAAAGATTGACCATTTGATCATTGGCGCCTTTAATACGGACAGTCAAGACCTTTCATGGGTCCAGTCAACAACTTGATCCATCTGTTTGTTAGGGCCGTCATGGATTGCTTAGATTTTTAACGAATCACTTATGTTAGTAGGGAGCCGCAGCTGTAATCATTCCATCCATGGTTTGGAAACAAATCAAGGTTGGATTGGATAATCTGATTAGTGCAAATATTTGCATGGTAGCCTGTGAAATGTGCGGTGAACCTCATGAGCAGTCCAGATGTATGGATTTTGCTTGGTGTCCCAATGCAACTAGGATAACTATACCTTAAGGTGCATTGAGAGCACCGAATCATTTCTCTTTATGTATTAGAGATTTTGGCAAGGATTAATTTATTTAGAGGAATGATCTATCAAGCTAAGCGTATGGAAACTTCCCCAACGATTTGACTCATGGGCATCCACATCATGTACCTGGACCAATTCATGAGGTCCAAGGCCGCTCTTCTTCTTTCACCGTGCAAAAGTCGTGGCAATTACTCTTGATTTCTTTTTGCACGCCACTGACTCGATGTTCTGATTACTCTTGATTTCTTTTTCAAGGCAACCTTATGAAAAGTAGATCGGACTTGTAATCAGAGCATCGAGTCGTGGCAATTAACCATTTTACATTAACTATTCTAGTAGTTATTAAAATGAGATGAAATCATTTTTAAGTGTCAAGCAAACATGGGTTCTAAAAATCAGTCCAATCTAACACTTAGGTGGGCCACTCCATACCGAATGGTGTAAAATCATTCCTAAATGCTCTAAATTCATGTGGCGTGGCCCACATGATTCTTGAAATGTACTGATTTTGGGGGAATCCAATCATCTTGGAATGGTGCGTCTGATGAGTGGATCAGATGGCATATATACACCAAGATGGCTGCATAAATTTGAACGATTTTAATAGAGGGAGTGTTTTATTTGAACTCTGAACAAGCTTTGATGAACTTTTTCATAGAGGTCAGACGTAAGGTGCCTAATGTAGGACTTTAATCTATATGCGGAATAGGCCCACGGATCTGTCAGTGCAAAGGACATGGTGATCAGGGGTTCAGATAGCTTACCTAGCTGAGACGTCGCCATGGAAGCTGGATAAGAATACCAGAATTCCTGTAGAGCTTAAGATCTTCCTCTCCTTCACACCCTTTCTGCAATACAGTAGATGGGACTCGAATTTTGCTATATGGTGTAGGATCGGGGACCCAACTCTCTTTTATAGAGACTGTGGAAAGAGAGTTTGAAACCCATCAAAACTCTCTCTCCCATGCTCCACATTACTGTGTCCTAGTTCGACTCAAATTGCCTTGCGTAAGGCTATAGCATTCCACCCCAAATACGCAGTGCTGCACAGATAGATTGCGCAGCGTATCACCTTAAGTGGGGTTCATTGATTAACTCAATCAAACAGTCCAACTAGAATACAATCCAGATCGTTGATCAGTAAGGCCCACCACATAGAGTTCTTACATTCTCCCACTTGAGCCTCAATGAGCAACGTCAATGATTGTCATAAAATTTTGAAAACAAGTTTTAATATTAAGAAAACATCTGAATGGTTAACCAATGAAATAGTTGGACAATATGAGTAATGCTATTCAATCTGGTCCATCAAGACTGTCAATATCGAAACGCGGTAGTCGTCACAACTTTTAATTTAAGCGAAGCGAGACTAAGCGCGATCACAAGTATTTTCAATCTTAACGACATAGATCACAAACTAGAAAATGTGGTATAAGGATTACACACTTTAGTGTGATGATATGTGTCTATCCTTAAGAGGTCTTGAAGCTTTTACATGTCTCCAACAAGACACGTCTGTAGTTCTACTTACTCAAAATTTCGCGCATATATATAGAGAAGCAGAAATAAATCTTTATATCAAAATCATCCAAATAAACTGTATAAAACTAGATCTCTAAGTGTCTGTGAAAATCAAAATACGCTCAATTCCCACTAACTGAAAACATCTGTAGGATCAATGACTCCCATGGATATTACATGTTCCTGAAATGGTGTGATAGGGAGCCCTTTAGTGAGCGGATCCGCAATCATCTGCTTAGTGCCGATGAATTCCACGGACACTTGATGATTCTGAACCCTTTCCTTTACAATAAGGTACTTGATGTCGATATGCCTTAACCTTGACGAATGCTTGTTGTTACTAGAGAAGGAAATAATAGCCGAATTATCGCAAAAAATTCTCAATGGTTTTGGGATGTGCTCCAGTACCCGCAATCCTAAGAAGAAACTCTGTAACCATAGTGCCTGATTTGATGCCTTATGACAGATAATAAATTCAGCTTCCATAGTGGATGAGGCTGTGGTAGATTGTTTTACGCTTTTCCACGACACAGCTCCTCCTACCATCATGAAGATGTACCCTGAAGTAGACTTCTTAGTGTCAACGCAGCCTGCGAAGTCTGTGTCTGAATATCCGATCAACTCCAACTGATCAGATCTTCTGTATGTGAGTCCGAAGTCTTTTGTTCTCTGAAGGTACCGTAACACTTTCTTTGCAGCTATCCAATGTTGTAGTTCTGGATTAGATAGATATCTTCCCAACATTCCAGTGACAAAGGCAATGTCCAGTCGCATACAGACTTGAGCATACATGATGCTCCCTACTACTGACGCGTACGAAAATTCTTTTCTAAATCATTCTTTGGACACTGAAATAAACCAAATTTGTCGCCCTTTACAATGGGCGACTTTCCTGGAGCACAATTTTGCATGCCATATCTTTCGAGTACCCTACTAATGTAGGCCCTCTGTGACAGGCTGAGCAGTCCAAGTGTTTTGTTACGACGAATCTCAATGCCGATGACGTAAGAAGCTTCACCAAGGTCTTTCATTTCAAACTTTTGAGATAAGAATTTTTTTGGTGTCGCTCAACATCCTGGTATAACTGCTAGCCAACAGAATGTCATCAACATACAAATCATCATAACGAACTTACTCCCACTGGTTTTAATGTAGATGCATTCATCTGCAGTGTTTTCTACAAAGCCATATGAGGAAATTACTTCATAAAACTTAAGGTACCACTGTCGCGATGCCTGTTTCAACCCATAGATGAACTTCTTAAGTTTGTAAACCAAATGTTCTGAGCCAGTAGCTACAAAACCTTCGGGCTGCAACATGTATACATTCTCATTTAGATCCCCATTGAGAAATGCAGTCTTTACATCAATCTGATGTAACTCTAAATCCATATGAGCTACAAGAGCCATTATGATCTTGAATGAGTCTTTCTTAGATACTGGAGAGAAAGTCTCCTTAAAGTCAATGCCCTCACGTTGGTTAAAACCCTTGGCAACAAGTCGGGCTTTATACCTTTCGACATTACCTTTGGAGTCCCTTTTGGTTTTAAATATCCATTTAGAACCAATCGGCCTTATTCCAGTAGGTAACTCTACAAGATCCCATACTTTATTGTCCTGCATGGATTTCAACTCATCTTTCATGGCATCAAACCACCGAGAAGGATCAGTACTTTATTTGACTTGTTTAAAGGATTCAGGATCCTTATCCACCCCTATGTTAAAGTCGTGCTCCTGTAAGTATACGATGTAATCATCTCGATTTACAGGCCTTCTCTCTCTTTTAGATCTTCTTAATGGTTCAGCTTGCTGGGTCTGATCTGGATTTTCCTCATCAGTGGTTTGTATTTGAGGTTCTACGTGATGTTCTGCAGTGACTGTAGAATCGATTGCACCATTAATGTCCACGTGATCTGGATTTACTATGACTGGAGTCATAGTCCTTTGTTCCTCAAATACAAAATTTCTTATGTTCGTGCTCCCACTGTTTTCAGTGTCCTCAATGAATCTGGCATTCCCAGTCTCAACAATCCTAATAGAGTGGGAAGGACAGTAGAATCGATAGCCTTTTGATCTTTCTGAATATCCAATGAAGAAACAAATTATGGTTCTAGGATCAAGCTTCTTTTCATGCGGGTTATAAACTTTGGCCTCAGCAGGACAACCACAAATATGTAGATATCGGAGACTTGGTTTTCTCCCATTCCACAACTCAAAAGGAGTTTTGTTAACTACTTTGCTCGAAACCCTATTTAGTATATGAACTGCGGTTTTGATCGCATCACCCCACAGAGATTCTGGTAATGTCGAATTGCAGACCATGCTTCGCACCATATCCATAAGGGTGCGATTGCGTCTCTTGGCTACTCCATTCTGCTCTGGAGTGCCAGGCATAGTGTATTGAGCGACAATGCCACAATCCTGCAGGTATCTAGCGAATGGCCCTGGATTGCGTCCTGATTCGTCATATCTGCCATAGTATTAACCACCACGGTCAGATCTAACAACTTTAATTCTCTTATCGAGTTGATTTTCAACTTCGGCCTTATAGATTTTAAAAGCATCCAGGGCATCTGATTTCTCACTGATAAGGTATAGGTACCTGAATCGAGAATAGTCATCTATAAAGGTAATAAAATATTTGTAGCCACTCCATGAGGCTGTAGAGAATGGTCCACAGATATCTGTATGTATAACCTCTAATAGACCTGCACTCCTGGTTGTACCTTTCTTTCTCGTTCTAGTCTGTTTCCCTTTTATGCAATCAATGCATACTTTATAGTCAAAGAAGTCTAGAGAATGTAAAATTCCATCTCGCACAAGTCTATCTAATTTCTCACGAGATATATGGCATAGCCGCTTGTGCCACAACATGGAGGAATTCTCATAATCTAGTCTTCGCTTGGATCCCACTTTATTTCCATGCAACGTATTAATATTATAGACGTGAGAGGCAATCAAGTCTAACTGGTATAAGTTATTTACTATAGAGCCGGTTCCAACTTTAATCGAATTAAAGTAAATACCAAAACTTTTATTTTCAAAATGGAATGAATATCCCAACTTATCCAAACAGGAAATTGAAACTAAATTGCGCCTTATAGATGACACACAGAATGTATCTACTAAATCCAAAATTTCACCAGACTTTAACTTAAGCCTATAGACTCCTATTGCCTCCACGTCTACCTTAACACCATTGCCTATGTATACTGAGCGCTCCGCATCAGTTGGTGGCCTGGCCTGTAGTAATTCCTTCATAGAAGTGCATATGTGAATAGTAGTTCCTGAATCTATCCACCAGGAATCTATTGACACATCAGTTAGATAAGATTCAAAACAGACAAGAACAAAATAATTACCTTTCTTTATGAGCCAATTCTTAAAGCCTTCGCAGTCTTTCTTGAAATGACCCGCCTTATTGCAAAAGAAGCACGGTTTGCCTTTAACCCGTTTGCGTTTAGATCCATTTCCAGATTGATTCTCATGGTTTTCAGATGGAGGACTAGAGAATCCATTATTAGAACCTTGTTTCCTCTTCTTCTTACCTTTATTCCCTTGCCCATGCCCATGACCTGAGGTCACCATATTAACATTTTGAACTCTAACCACCTGCCTGATCCTGTCTTCTTCTTGGACACACTGAGTGATAAGTTTATCCAATGTCCACACGTCTTCAGAGTGTTATAGTTCACCAGGAACGTGCCGAATTGGGGAGATATGTTATTCATGATCAAATGAACTAGTTGATCATCAGTGAGTACAAGCCCTAGAGTACGGATCTTAGAAACAATTAACCTCGATCTGCTCTACAATGTATTCACGGATGTTGCCTTTTCCATCGTAGGACGAGCGAGTCAATTTATTAAGAAGGATGCCTACTTCAGATTTATCAGATTTCTTAAACCGTTTTCCCATTTCAGTCAGGAAAGTTTTGGCATTGTCTGTATCAGGCATGACGCCCTTCATGGATTCAGAAATCGAATACTTAATTACTTTCAGGCATGTATCATTTGATCTAAACCATGCAACCCATCGATTATATTCAGCTTCCGTAGCATCATCAGATGGTTCTGGCGGTTCTGGTGTTATTAGGGTAAGATCTAATTGTAGACACCCTAGTACAACTTCAATGGCGTTCTTCCATTGAGCATAGTTAGACTCATTTAGGGCAGGGACTTGATACGTATTAGTTGAAATTGAGACTGAAATAAAAGATATACATATATACTCACATTAGTTCACAGTTTCACAAATCAATTTCGTGAATGTAAATAAAGAATATCAGGCAAATTAAATCAATTCAGTTGTTAAGAGAGACATCAACTGAATCATCCAGGATGACGATGGGCCCAACCATCTCATCCTGGTGAGAATCTGTTACATCATCATCATTCCTCCTGTGGGTGGTAATAACAACATGTTAGTGATCCTCCTGAAAATGAAGCTAAGTGATGTAAGTTATGTAAATCTGAGACACTCAACACCTGTGGGTGAGATGAGTCTTTCAACTTTACATTACCAGCATCATTTACTTCACCCATTCACTTGACTGCTAAACGGTAATCGTCTGCGTTTTTGTTACCGTATGCATGAAAAATGAATGCAACTGTATGCAATCCTCCTTATCCCAATGTTATAAGTCTGTACTTGTAAAGTTTTCATCGATTGAGGTCACTATGGTGGCTAACCGAATCCAAAACTACAAATATAGACTTAGGATCGCAATTATAATCCTGCTTCTCTATGAATTATATCTTAATTAGACCGATGTGGCCCATAAGTTAGTTGATACTGACCTTTTGGAAATCCTTAAAGTGAAACATAGTTTTCACACCTTATATTTCAACGGTCCGTATCAACACTTAAAGATGGGTCATGGGCCAATGTTAGGGCCGAATCAGTACTTTATAATGTCAAGTCATTATAAATGAGTAAATCAAATCTAATCCATAGTGTTTACATGATATATGGGGAATATAGACATTTAACAACTAGATGTGTAGATCCCTTTATGTGTGTCTACAACATAGATGGATCAACCCATATACCGCATATTTGTCAGATATAGGTTATTATCTTTACAATTTATCTAGAGAATGAATTAGATTGAGTGCTCATTATGAACCATTCATATGGATCCAAAGAAATGGGTCTAACTGACATTCATGCTAAAAATGGATGTGAACCACATTATTTCCTAAAATGGGCCCAACCTAGGTCCTGTACACATGACCCCACTGATGTGGCCCACCTGGGAGATGTGAAATTAATGAGGTGGGACTCTCTGAGTTTCACCTTAGGAAATGTACCTACGGTCGAGATCCAGTGGGCTCAGAATGAGAGTTAGGCCCAACCCATTCAACAACAGATGTTGACCATGAGTCCGATGGGAAGACCTGAATCTCATGCAATCGGGTCTGTTGACCCGATTGTAACAGGTATGCGACCAATAAAAAAAAAAAAATAGGGTTTGAAAACCCTAGCCGCAAGATTGTCTGGCTTTTCAGAAGCCATGCCGCAAGCTTCTCCCTCAATTTCGAACTAGGGATCACCTCCAACGCAGCGATGGCGCCATCGGTGCGAAGACATGCCTTCCGGCGACCAGGGAATGAAGAAGGTGGACGAGAAGAATCGTCTCCAGTTGCTCAGCCATCGATGAATGAGCTAACGGACATGGCTGCCGGAGCTAGTGTGGAGAGTTTCTACAGGCAGCAGCCATGAATGGTGGCGAAAAGCTCCTCTGCACCTTGATGCTAGCAGTTGCATTCTCTACCACGGTATTGAAGATGAGGGGTTTTGGATCTGAAATCCCTAATGGATATCTTGCTATGGGGTTTTGGATCTGAAATCCCTAGTTTCAATTTGAGAGTAGGAGTTTGGAAATTCCTAATTTAGGGATTAGCGATTCGAAATCCCTAGTCTGGATTCTGTATTTGGCATTCAAATCCCTAATAACTGAAAAAATCTCTAATTGGATGTCTGTATTTAGGGGTTCGAATCCAAAATCCCTAATTATAACTGGATTTGGGGTTACATATTACTGAAAAAAAAAAAAACCCAATCTGGATTTTCGATTCCAAATCCCTAATTTGAATATTTCTGGATTCAGTGACTCGGAAATCCCTGATCACAACTATTTCAGAAATTCGAAAATCCCTGATGTGATCAGATATAGCTGGATGTGATCATCCATACCTATGCACAGATCGCTCTGATACCAAATGTAGGACTTCAATCTATATGCGGAATAGGCCCACGGAATTGTCAGTGCAAGGGACATGGTGATCAGGGGTTCAGATAGCTTACCTAACTGAGACGCCGCCATGGAAGCCGGATAAGAATACCAGAATTCCTGTAGAGCTTAGGATCTTCCTCTCTTTCACACCCTTTCTGCAGTACAGTAGATGGGACTCGAATTTTGCTATATGGTGTAGGATCGGGGACCCAGCTCTCTTTTATAGAGACTGTGGAAAGTGAGTTTGAAACCCATCAAAACTCTCTCTCCCACGCTCCACATTACTGTGTCCTAGTTCGACTCAAATTGCCTTGCGTAAGGCTATAGCATTCCACCCCAAATATGCAGTGCTGCGTAGATAGATTGCGCAACGTATCACCTTAAGTGGGGCCCACTGATTAACTCAATCAAACAATCCAACTAGAATACAATCCAGATCGTTGATCAGTAAGGCCCACCACATAGAGTTCTTACATCTAAAAGAAATGCAACAATAAAAAATGTGAAAACAACAACGAACATCAAAAGTCGGAACAACAAAGCGGGAGAGCATGGTTAAACGACTCGGACCGACTCAATTCGGTCCTGACTCGATTTGGGACTCGGGCTGTGACTCATGGTGTCAAAGCAGATCAAGTCCGGCTGAGTACGAGTCTTAGTGTTGCTGGGTCATGGCCAATGCCACCGAAGGGTTGGTAATGCTGAAGCCTCCGTCGACCAAAAGGTTGAGCCCACTCACGTAATTCGCATCGTCGCTCGCAAGGTAGAGCGCGGCACGTGCCACATCATCAGTCTTCAAAACCGCACCCTTGAGATTTCCCACCTGGCTCATAAACGTCTCGAATCCTTCAGAGTCATGGTCCGGCAGCGCCCCCTTGACGATGTTGGTCGCCACGGCGTAGGGCGACACGCAGTTCACACGAATTCCAAACTGCCCCAGCTCAGCCGTTACGTTCTGCGCTAGCCCCAAGATGCCTCGCTTTGATGCAACATAGGCGTGCTCGTTCATGCATGCGATCGAGGCAGTAGAACTGCCCGTGAACAATATGCACCCTTTACGTGCCGGTACCATTACCCTTCCGGCATGCTTAGTCCCTAGGAAACTTCCTACTAGGTTCACTCTCAGGACCCTTTCCAGGTCTGACTTTTCAATGGTTAGGATGCTCGTCGTCTTTGGGTCCATAATCCCTGCATTGTTGTACATTATGTCTAGCTTCCCATACTTGTCCACCGCAAAGTCTACCAGGTTGCGCACCTCCTCCTCATCGGTCACATCGCAGTGGACGTACGCGATGTTCTCACCACCCAGCTGTTCACAGATGGTGTTCCCTAGGTTGTCTTGGATGTCTGCGATTATTACTTTTGCTCCGTTTGCCCAGAAGAGGCGGGCCGTGCTCTCTCCGATCCCACTCGCTCCGCCAGTGATGATGGCCACCTTCCCTTCTAGCCTGCATGTGAGCAATAATATATGTGAAAAAAAAAACCATGATGGCACGTATGCAGGTTTTGGTTTTGGTACCCTTAACCATGGCCCACATTCAAATAACACAATAATGAAATTCCAAATTTCGGGACCATCTTGAGAGGATGAATGAAGGGGGAAAAGCATGATAGAGTGATGGTCCACTGGATTGTTTTATATCCATTGCTAGAATGATGGGACCCACATGTACTCCTCTTCATATCCTTGCAATTTAATATTGCTAGCTTGACATCATTGGAGAACAGAAGGAAAAGGGATTGTCCCGCTAAAATCCTTTCTGTCACGAGGAAAATGAACTGACCCATAAAAGAAAGGTCAAGTCAGAAACCCATGTATCCAACTCAACAAATGGTTCTAAAATTCAAGAGATGAGATCGAGTTCGATGGCACAAGTACTACAAACCCCGATGAAGCCCAACCCACCGACTAAGCAGGTAGGTCAGTACGACCTAGGTCGGCACCTCAAGGTTGGCCAGATGCCCGACTAAGAAAGTAGGTTGGTACAACTTAGGTCAGCATGACCTAGGCTAGCATGGCCCAGGTCCCCTACTTCTCATTGGATTGGAAGACTGGCGCAAACTCATGTATAAGCAATAGGAAGAGGCTATTATGACTCATGAATAAGTTAAAAGGCTACATAAATTGGACATCACAAGGACCTTCTTCATACAAGGCAGGCCATCACTTTGTTCGGCATACGTGGACGAGCTCCCTCGTATTCCCGGATAAAACTCAACACGTCTCCTGTGCACGACCATTTCCTTGGTTCGACCTCAAGGGAAGGTCGGTCCAATTAAGCTCGGTCTCCAACTAACATCTCTACATCAGTTCCAGATGATCCGACCTTATTTAAGGAAGATATGTCTGAAAACTTCTTCGGTGATCACGGGATTCATCCGTGACACAATCGTGATCCCAAGATTCTCTCCGATGATCTCGGGGATCTCGCTACTCGACATGGAAATCTGTTCCATACTATTGCCTCTCCTCAACTATAAATAGAGAAACCTCCAATTAGGAGTGTACATGAACCGAGCTAGCTCGGTTAGCTCACTTAACTCGACTCGAAAAAGCTCGATTCGACTCGGCTCGAACTCAGGTTCGAGTCGAGTCAAGCTGATTTTTTGGAGCTCGAAAATGAGTTCGAGCTGAGTTCGAGCAGGCCCCAGCTCGACTCGACTTAGATCGAATCCAGCTTGAATCTAGCCCGAATCGAACTCGGATCGAATCGGTTCGGTGACTCGTTACTTTGCCATTGATGTTGCTCACCAAGTGTTTGATAAAATGACTTAACAAAGTGTGGCCGGTGGCAAGGAAGGTATGTACATGAAACAAATATCTTTTTTTTTTTTCTTAGTTTTTATGTTGCTTAGAAGGTGTTTGATAAAATACCTATAAAACCATTGCTTCTGTTTCACATACAAATGGGTTTTGAAGGTGCAGTCTAGGTGTTTGTGGAAATGCTTCAAAGGCGAACTTGGCTCGAACTCGGCCCGAGCTGGCTCGAGTTGCTGACCGAAACGAGTCGAGCTGGCCAGTCAGGCTCGAGGATCAAGTTCAAGCTGAGGTCAACCAGTGGCCGAGCTCGAGCCGAGTCGAGCAGAGGCCAGCTCGACCAGCTCGACTCGGTTCAACTCGATGTACACCCTTACCTCCAATGGTGAAAGGTGCGCACTAACTTTAGCCCTAAACCCTCATATTCAACTAAGACATAGATTCTATCCCTGACTTACGCATCAGAGGGTCCCCTGCTCCATCCAGGGTCTTCCTTGCCCGTTCCTTGTGCAGGTTAACAAGTCCACGAAGGAGCTAATGATATACCTTGATGTAATCAGATTCTAAATCAACACTTTTCATACACATGATCTACCTGCGATGATCAGAACCGCTCAAGGTGCAAGTCCATCCGCACAAGGACTATATGCTAAAAATCACATTGATGGTACAATCATAACCATTTGATCCAAGCATAGTAGCGGATCAAACGGGAACAGCTAACTATTTTCGCATCTAACCGCCACTTTCCGCCTACACGCAGCGTAGGGTGTGGATTTCCAAACGCGTAATTTTAGCTCAAATGTCTGAACTGCGATATACCACTCATCTTTTACGGTTGCGATCATGGAACGCAGCAGCGATTAACGGGAAAGTCCCCACAAGGCAGCGATACAAGCGGACTAACAAACACCAAATTGGGCCTTTAAAAAACAAATCAACGGAGGAGATTATCACCTTTTGGGGACAGCAGCAGCTGGAGAACTCATCTTCCACACCAACAGGGAGATTTCGATGGAGCTCTGCCCTTTGCAGAAGAGATAGAACGGTTTGGCTTTGTAAGAAATGAGAAAGGTTGCTGGTTTTTATAGTGATTAAAATACAATAATTCCGCTCATTAAAAAATTAAATATAATAATAATATTGTTTAATGGGTCCGATGATTTGCTGATCTAAACCATAATCCGACGGCCCGATCGGCCAATGGGGCGTGTTTGTGAAAGACATTACAAGATTGGACCGGTGAGTCTTCCCATCAGATGTGGGAGACACCCACGATCATCCATTGTGGGGCCCATCAGGCCAACGGTGTGGATCAAAGGACCATTCTTTTTATATTATTGAATGGTTTGCAGCCATTTTTGACTGACCATATAATATCATTATCACGATTCACGCACAACGGTGACGTGTATATTCGAGCGTTTCATGCACGACAATTTTGACAGAGAACGCTTACGTACCTTGCGCTGTTTACGTACCGGAGTTTGTTTCTCTAACGTGGAGAAAATGGATTGATTCTCATCAAATCTACGCCGTACATATGGTACATCACCATTATTTGGTCATAATCACAAAAATTTAATATGCTTCAACATTCGGTTGGGCCACTCCAAAAAATTATACCTAAAACCCCTAATTTCACTTAGTATGGTCCACTTAACCTTTGGAATATATTATTTTGGGTAAAAATTTCATCCTGATGAGGCACATAAGATGAATGGATTGAATGGCAGATAAACACTATGGTGGGCCCTACATTAAACTAATGGTAGGCCTTCTTTCCCAACTGTTTCTATATTTTGGTCTACCTAAATTTTGAATTCAATGGTTAAAATAGGTCGGAGAATCTAATGGACGGGATGGATCTTGTGATAGTTTCACCCACGTGGATCTCGATTTTGCGTAAGTAACCGTGGTAGGTACCTAGCTCGAAGTATACTATCGTGGTTCATTTTTGAAATAATTAGCAAAGTAGACAGGTGTCAATAGATGCGTTCAACAATGTTATATGCGAACTTCCACATGCAACGCTTTCACGAACACAGCTTTCCTTTTATTTAATTTATCATTTATATAGGAAATCCGATCCGTGAAAAATATAGAGTCCACTGAAAATATCATCCTTGATGAAAATCAGAGAAATCCACTCGTTAGATCATCCAGAACTATAGATGGAGTCTGACCATCGGTAATGCTTGATTTTGAACGCGTAGCCCCGCTTGATGTGTGGCTCATAATGGTTTTGGCCGTAGGTAATCTTTATGATGCAGAGAAACTTTTACACTGATCAGGGTGTTTTACACATGTGACATGTCAGAAGGAAGAAAAGCATTTTATGTGGAGCGTCACATGCAACTATGCACGTGCACACTCCCTTTTTTTAATGAGAAAATTACTACTGTAAGTCCACCTTTTATCTAGCGTCTTTTAGGAACAGTAAAAAACTTACCTTACCAACTTAGACCTTGTACGTACAGATAGAGCATTTAAGGACGAAAATACTCCTGTCCGTACGTGCAATGCTATGTGAAAAGCAGGGGTATTTTCGTACTGAAATGCTCTATCCGTACGTACAACGGTACAAGGTCTAAGTTGAGAAGGTAAGTGTTTCACGGCTCATAAAAGACGCTGGATAAAAGGTGGCCTTACAGTGATAATTTTCTCTTTTTTATATTATCCGTTGTAATTTTCGAGAGAGGATTAGGTGAGACCCTGGTCGTCCTAAGAAGGTACGGCCCTTACCGTGGGTCCTACCTTGATGTATTTATTATGTATCCATTCCGTTCATTAGTTTTTACAGATTATTTTATGGTATTGTCCAAAAAATAAAGTATATCCATTTATTAGGTGGACCATACGATAAGAAAAAGTGGTGATTGACGATCCTACCATTAAAAACTTCTTAGGGTGTACCTTAATGTTTCTGTAGTGTTTATTTAACATCCAATCTGTTGATAAGGTCATATGAGCCCGGATGAATGGAAAAATAAATATCAGCATGACCCAAGACTTTTGTAGCTTATTAATGGTCATTAACCACTGTTTCCTGTGGTTTGGTCCACCTTATAATTGGATCTGCTTCATTTTTAGAATAATTCCCTAAAATAATATGGAAAAATGGATGGGCGGCACAGATACATAATACATACATCAAGGTGGAACCCACGTAACCCCAGTCAATTCCACCCTCTTTCAGTCTTCGAAAAAAATGTTGGACTGTCACTACGGTTTAGGGTGGCGTACGTGAACTTTCAACCTTTGAATTTGAACGTTGACAAATTCTTTTCCAGTTTTGATTGTCCATCCGCAAGCTATGGTGTGGCCCACCTAAAATTGATGGAATGTTCTAGGTGGAAATTCACGATGGGTTCTATTGATGCAAAAATCTGATTCACCCTCGCTAAGCTCTGAGCACCTGCTCAATGAGAGTAGGTCAGGAATCTGGGTCTAATAGTTTAGAGGGGTGTTGGGTGAGAGATTTTTGCCTACATATTCATGTAGATGAGTGTCTTTATTTATAGCGAAGATAGGACAACGTGGTCCATAATTATGGGCATGATCTCAGCCTTAAGGCAGGATGTGCATGGTTGGTGATGCTAACGATTACACTAAGATTGTGCGCCGGATGTTAGTCCCATCGCGCATTATTGGAATTGATTTAGCTTTGCAAGTTGGCTGAGGACCGTCTGAGCCGATATCACTCCAACTGAGGACTGTCCAAGCCGAGCTTACCATTGAATCGCCTAGGATGTCCCCAAGTTGGGTTCATCTGTACCGAGCTTTGCGCCTAGCCTCGTCGGTTGGCTGAGCTTGACATATCTTATCCTGGCATGAACGGTATGTGACAAGTCGACATTTTAGCTCGGGCGAAGATTTCGATCCACTCATCCGGACTGCTCCATGTCTCTGATGGATTTCTTATCCCTTGGTAAGTTATTATTGAACAGAAGCTTGGTGCTTCGTATTGTTTGGAATCGTACTTATGGGGTCAGATATTAGCTCTACTTTACTTCCAATAATGGTAATATTGTCGAGCCGAGCTGATAGTGGTCGGGCTACATTTCCCATAACAGGTTCCACATTATGGACGGTACTAATCAACAAGGATAGTAACCCATGGGACGAGGTGATGAGAAGATCGCCATCTTCCTAGAGTGATAAGAGACCTTGAATGCACATGTGGTTTTAGGAATCTACAAGAAAGAAAGAAAAAAAAAGAATATACTATAAAAATTGAAATTATTAAAAATAGTAATTTTTTTCTCTAAAATCTCAATTTTAAATAAAAAATGCATAATATTTTTTGCAAAACGAACAAACGTAATCCACATAGTGGATCGGTTGGCCCTGAATGATTTGTTCTAGTTAAAACCTATCGGTCATGCATGCCGTAATAATATCTAAATCAAAAGTTAGGGTCAATTTATGGTTTTCACTGTGAATGACAATTTTTCTAAATTCCGAATGAATTTCTTTAATCTAAACATGCTTGGGCCCACTTACATTATAACCTATTTGAGATTGAACCAGGATTTGACAGATTATTTCGGCTTCCATTTGGTCTTCCTTTAGTCCAGCCTGTTAAGAGAAGTCTTTAATCTGAAGTTTTTGAGGTCGTTCGACAGGTCGTGGGACATCCACGACTGGTTGTGAGAGGCGCTCGACCAGTCGTAGGTTCGAGTCCTGGCACGACTCAAAGTACAGTGACATTGTGCTGCTTTTCTCCGAGGTCTATGACCAGTCGTAGGTGAACTACGACCAGTCGTAGTATGACCAGTCGTAGGAGAGCTACGACTAGTCGTAGGTTATGCAGATTTGTTTCCGAATCCGATGCGGACTGCGAATTTTGGTGTCACCTTTCGCAAGGGTGCGAAAGGGAGGTTTCCTAAACTATAAATAGGGGTCGCTAGGGTTATTCTAGGGCATGCTAAGGCTTCCTAAAGGTATTCTAAAGGGTTCTAGAGTTATCAAAGGGTGTAGCAAGGGTGAGATTCGAGGTTGTTCGAATTGGGTAAGTCCTCTCTCTTTGTAATTGATGCTTTCATAGTGGAATTCTGTCGCTTTCTGCCGTGGTTTTTTTTCCGAAAGGGTGTTTTCCACGTTAAATCTGTGTGTTCTCTTGTATACTTGGTGCCATTGGATTGCTATCATAAATCTAGATCTATGTGATTCCGCAGGCCTAAAACCCCAACAAGTGGTCTCAAAGCAATAATGACAAGCGCTAGGTAAGATATTGAGAAGTACTAAAAAAAATAATAATTTTGAGTTATGGAAGATCAAGATGATGAGTTCCTTAATCAAGCAAGGCGAGGATGGTGCTCTTGAGGAGTGGAAGTCCACTATGACTGATGATGAGTGGAATACTCTTGATAAGAAGGCTTTATCATCGATCCGTTTATGTCTCACGGATGAGGTTCTCTACAACGTCATGAGGAAGAAAACTGCGGCTAAGTTATGGGCGAGGTTAGAGGATGTTTATGCGAAGAAATCCTCTGAAAATCGTCTGCACTTGAAGCAGCAGTAGTATAACTTCAAGATGGCAGAAGGTGAAGATCTGGAGGCTCACATCAGCAACTTTAATAAATTGGTTTGCAAATTGCTGGATATGGAGGAAGTGATAAAAGATGAAGAATAGGCATGTATGTTGCTGAATTCTCTCTCGGCGTCTTTTGAGGCATTCAAGGACACTATGTGCAGCACGAACAAAAACCTGAGTGTCGATACCGTTATCTCAGCTCTTCAAGGGAAGGCTATGAGACAACTAAACAACGACATAGGGACGTCTTCTGATGCACTGTTTACAGTGGGTAGTAATTCTGGACAAGGTACATGTTCTTTAGGTTCTAGATCCAAATCCAAGGGCAAGGGCAAAGGAAAGGTAAAGTGCTGGAACTGTGGGAAGGAAGGACATGTGAAGAAGGATTGTGGAAATCCTAAATTGAAAAGAGAAGATTCTGAGACTTCGTACAGGGAGGCCAATATTGCCATATCAGATGAATTGAGTGGATGTGATGGTGATGTTTTATCTGTGTCTACACTTAGACGGTCATACAATGATCGTAAGGATGAGTGGATGCTAGACACACGGGCATCTTTTCACATGACTCCTCATCGGAGTTGGTTCACCAGCTACAGGGAGTGCAATGGTGGACAGGTATTTATGGCAATGACATTGCCTATAATGTTGTAGCTGTTGGTTCGGTGCGCATCAGGATGTTTGATGGGATGGAGCGTACCTTAACTGAGGTCAGGCACATTCCTAATTTGAAGCAGAATCTGATTTCTCTTGGTGTGTTTGAGGCAAAAGGATGTAAGTACACAGGTATTGATGGTGCTCTTAAAGTATCTAAGGGGGCACGGGTAATCATGAAAGCACAACGACTCGATAACTTATACAAGTTGATCGGGAGCACTTCAAAAGGTGGAGTTACGGTAGATGTAGCGGATTCCACCTCTGCACGTGTATGGCATGATGGGCATGGCCACATGAGCGGGCGGGGCAGGAAGGCTGAGGCGTGTAGATAGGGATATAGAGCAGGTGGAGCAGCCACTTGTGAGAAGAATCATACGGCATGATCGTAGGATGTCGGCGAGGTACATGGACGACTCCAATATCGCAGGAGATTCATCTTCTATTCAGATGGCTCTAGGTGAGCCTGGTGCTGAAAAGTGGAATGTGACTATGGGTAATGTGATGGATTCGTTGTACTAGACCGACATATGGGAGCTGGTGGAGCTTCCAGTGGGCCAGTAAGCGATTGGATGTAGGTGAATCTTCAGGAGGATACAACATAGATACAGGGCAATGTTGGTAGTGAAAGGTTATGCTCAGAGAGAAGGGATCGATTTCTCAGAGATATTCACGTCGACGGTATAATAGGTGTCTATTAGATCCGTGATTGGCGCTGGTTGGCCAAAGTGATCTTGAGCTGGAAGGATGGATGTGGAGTCTGCACTTCTGCAAGGGAAAGTGAAGAGCAGACTTACATGAAGTAACCAGAGCAGTTCGAAGTTAAAGGGGCCGAGAAAAGACTTTGCAGGAGGTCGTGGTTCGACTTGTCGCCTAAGCAGTGGTTTGATTCCTTTATGGTGAGTTAGGAATTGATGACATGTGGATCGCCAATTATGACATGTCTGAAATCAGTGTACTGAAACTCGGTTAAGTGGGACGTTCAGGATGAAGGATCGGGGGGGCTACAAAGATGGTTCTCGGCATTGAAACTGAAGGAGGAGTAGGCTTTGGTAATCATAGGAGGAATACCTTGTGTGTAGGTATTGATCAAGTATGTGATGGGCCAAGTAAAGCTGGAGAGCGTTCCCTACGCATCTCTCCTCAAGTTTTCCTCAGGACATATCCCAAAACAGATGAGGAAAAGCAGGATATCTCATGAGCCTTATTCGAATGTGATTGACAGTGTATGCCATGGTCTGGATTAGACCGGTTATTTCACAGGTTATCAGTGTTGTGAGCAAGTGCCCCAGCAAGCAATATTGAGTAGCGGTGAGATGGTAAGAAGACTACGTCTTTCTTTCTTTTGGGAAGACAGGAGCAAAGGTGGTTGGGCATTTGGATTTAGATCCGGCAGACATGATCAATAAGAATATTCCTGCAGAGAAGTTCAAGTTCTGTGTAACTTCTCTGGGCTTGGCGATGATAGAAAAGAAGGACGGAGTGTACACGAGAAGCTATGATGTAATGCAGAGATAAGAGAAGAGGTCAAGGAGTTACACGGTTGAAGATTGAAGGCTTGGTGGAGATTGTTAAGAGAAGTCTTTAATCTGAAGTTTTTAAGGTCGTTCAATAGATTGTGGGACAGCCACGACTGGTCGTGGAAGGCGCTCGACCAGTCGTAGGTTCGAGTCCTGGCACGACTCAAAGTACAGCGACATTGTGCTATTTTTCTCCTAGGTCTACGACCAGTCGTAGGAGAGCTACGACTAGTCGTAGGTTACGCAGATTCGTTTCCGAATCCGATGCGGACTGCAGATTTTGGTGTCGCCTTTCGCAAGGGTGCGAAAGGGAAGTTTCCTAAACTATAAATATGGGTCGCTAGGGTTATTCTAGGGCATGCTAAGGCTTCTTAAATGTATTCTAAAGGGTTCTAGGATTATCAAAGGGTGTAGCAAGGGTGAGATTCGAGGTTGTTCGAATTGGGTAAGTCCTCTCTCTTTGTAATTGATGCTTTCATAGTGGAATTCTGTCGCTTTGTGCTTTGTGGTTTTTCCCGAAAGAGTTTTCCACGTTAAATCTGTGTGTTCTCTTGTATGCTTGGTGTCATTGGATTGCTATCCTAGATCTAGATCTGTGTGATTCCGCAGGCCTAAAACCCCAACACAACCATGCTATTTTTATTTTTTTTACACATGCACACACACCCCACACACTCACGCTAGTGGAATTTCACCACCTATGGGTACTCGAACCCTAGACCGAGAGTTGAAACTCCTGATAGTCTACCACCCGACCAAGAGTAAGGACCTAGTGCAGCCATGCTAGAAATGTATATGTGTCGTATTTTACCTGAGGTCCATCTCTGGTGTCAATGGGCTATGCTATTGCTCATAAAATCAGAATTTTGAATAGACTCAGCCCAGAACAATTTAAAATCCAGGCCGAAACCAACCCTAGGCTCATCCCATTGACAGCCATATCATCTTCAGAGGTGCTCCTGCGATTTGCTCACCTTTTCCTGTTTGAAGGCTGAAAAATTAAAAAAATTGAATAGGATCAGCCCGAAACAGTTCAAAATCCGGGCCAAACCTACCCCAGCCTAGCTCGTTGACAGCCCTATTGAAGATATCCCAAGCGGGCGGTTTGGATGGATCGGTGGATCCCTAACTGTGGGGCCCACTGCAATGTATTTTCATTAAATCCACACCGTACGTCCATCCATTTATTATCCAAAAAATGAAGCATATCGAAAATTTAAGTGGACAATACCACATGAAACAGCCGTGATTGAATCCCAGCCATTGAAAACCTCATGGGGCCACAGGAATATTTGACATCCAACCTGTTTATAGGGTCACAAAGACCTAGATGAAGAGACCATGTAAATATCAACTTGATTCAAAACTTTTGTGGCCCACGATAAATTTTTAATGGTCGATAACCACTGTTTCCTGTATTATGGTCCACCTGAGGTTTGGATATGTTTCATTTTTGTAATAATTTCTTAAAATTAAAATTTAAAATGGATGGACGGAGTGAATATAAGGAAAATACATTGAAGTGGGCCACACGGTCGGGGATCCCACCCACCTCGGGGATCCACTGAAGCCGCGCCCAAATCCCGACGTATTGATACGAAACGTCCAAACATTAGTCGTCAAATCTGAGTCATCTTCAAATTATTCAAACCCTTTATATGACTAGTCTCACTGCGAATGGTGGAAAATAAACAAATAAAAGCTTTCATTTGGATTCTTTCCATCCTTCCGAAATTTTTGCTCTTTCAATTTGAACATGAATGGTCACCATAAGCTTTCTAAAGTACAATGAATAAAATATTTAATCTAATAAGTTTTAAATACACCACATCCGAGTAGATCCCTATCAAATAAACGATTTAGATCATTGAAAGAGAACCAAAATTCAATGAGTAGAGTACTGACGTATCTTATTGCAGTACGTGGGATGTATTCCAGCAAAACGTACAAAATGAGCAGTATCCAAGGCGGAAAACGTTAGGATTGAACTTCATATTAGTGGGCCACCCAAGTTTTTAATCAGGATAATATTTGTGTTTTCAGTTCATCTCAATACTAATTGAGTTATGAACGGTATGTATGGCATGTAAACATCACAGTCAGCCCCAGGGAGGTTTCAAAGGTAAAAATTTCCCCTACCCACCTTTTCCTCGCCCTGAGTCTAAATTGAACATTGCATGCTTCTCATTTTTGCTCCAAGTCCTAAGATGAGATAATAAAACGTATGGACCGGGTAGATTTCTAACAAACATCACTTTGTGTGCCACTTAGGTTTCGAGCGCAGGAAGTTTAGCCTCTTGAGGCAATCCAGACCGTCCAAATCAAGGCTGATCTGACAACCTTGATAATCTAATTACTGAGGACCTGTTTTATTTTTTAGTCGTTCATTTGATTGCCACCAGTTGGACGGCTAAGATCTCACAGTCTGTGTAATTTTGAAAGTGTCGTCCTTGTTATGGGGAAAATAGTCTGATCACTCTTAGGTTGGCTCAACAGTATTACGGTGGGAGGAAGTTATGTACAGCCGGCATCCAACCCATCGAGAACAGTTCCAAGCAATACGAGCTCCCGCTGGGAATCATCAGTCAAAGAGTCCGGATCCTCTGCCTCCGGGAGGCAGAGAGTTTCTGCCTCCCGCAATCTCATTGGGCCAACTCATCACGCCTGCCACGTAGGACAGCGAATCCGTTTCCGTTTCGTATTAAAAAAGAAAAAAAGAAAAAAAAATCTCTGCCGTCTTCCCTAACGGCAACAGCACCACGAGAAAAACTCTCCGCCGTCTTCCCTAACGGCAACGGCACCACGAACGGCACTTGCCATTTACGGTTTGCGGTGATTTTTCAGAGATTTCTCCTCCCCTCGTTTCTAATTTCAAATTCTTTCCTTTTCAAGATGGATTTCATCAAAACGGAAGAAAAAGAGGGGTTTTTTCTTCTGAAGATCGGAGGCCCTCTTTCCCCAATCTGTCACAATCCCTCTCGCATATTTTCCACCGGGCAGCCGACAGTCGATTTCTACTATTTCATCTATTCATCCATCGAAGATCCACCCTGCCTCAAAGGTATTTTAATTTTTTTATATAATTTTTTACAGATTATTTATTTTAGTTATTTTTTCCTCCATTCAAAATCCTAGGTAGCTTCAATGTCAGCTCCATCCAGTTAGTCATTAAGCTGCTTGTAAATCGAGCTCAAGTCCAATCCACATCCCTCCAATCCAATGTTGCTAGATTCAGGCCGGATTATGCTAACCATAGATCATCAACATCATGGGGTTTGATAGAACGC